>CM034465.1:3200457-3654919 GCA_019925255.1 Litchi chinensis | reverse complement strand
AATAAAATTTTTCGATGAATATTGTCTGTGTGAATAGTGATTTTTGGAAAACGGACCCCAAAAATAAAAAATTTCCTGAATAAGTAGTAGAATTTACAGAAACTGAAACAGATCGAAAATGAGTTCGTTTGAGTAGGTTTTAAGAGAATCGAAGTTTATTGGATGAAAATATCATTTTTGGAGAATAATGAGTATTAATTGTTTTACATCCATTTGAAATTTTTAAAGCATGCAATTGAGAGGGCTTATATCTAATTAGAATATTACATAGTCAATTTAATGATTAGATGACCATGAAATACTTTTGAAATTTATTCAGACATGAATGTAAATTAAATACATTAAAGGGTAAAGTAGACATTTCACTAAGAAATTGTTACCAAGAAACACAAATCCATGTCATGCAAAATGAACCAATAAAAGAATGACATATAGAGGTATAAAATGGTGATCCATGTCATGCAAAATTAGTCAATTAGAGAGTGCCACCTAAAAGTGAAAAAGTATGGGTTAATTATGTGACCATGTGATTAAAGTAATTAGTTTGGTTAGGTTAATGGATGGTTAGGAAATGGACCAATCAAATGCTTTATAATGTAACAAAGGATAAACTTGACAATATAGAAATAGTTGAAGGGCAAATAGGTCATTCAAACATAAAATTTGGGAGACCTATATAAGCTTGCACTCATGCATAAGATAGAGAGAACAATTGAAAGACTTGAGAGGAAAGGAGAGAGTTTCAATCACCATGGGAGAGGGCATTCTACCTAAAATAATAGATATTGAAGGTGAAATTATTTTATTTTATCAATTAGTGAAACTAAAAATTATTTAAACATTAAAAATCAAATTAAGAATAATATTCGAATAACAAAATCATAACAAAATTAATAAGATTTCAATCATCCATCTCAAAAATGAAATTAAATGGTCAATAATGATACCAAGAACAAATATATAAATTAAAACCGACGTGAAGGAAGAATTTCCGCTCAATTGGTGGCAATTTGCTCAAACAAGAAAAGTCAACTTTCTTTTCAAAAAAGGCCAAAAAAAAAAAAAAAAATACTCAACTTTGTTCTCCATGGGGACAACATGGTTGTCCCCCCTAGCTCCAAGCCTATTAGGGCTTGTTTGTTGCATGGCTTTGGATAATTTTAAGTCCAAACCTATATTTGGTAAGACAGTAGGATTAAAAAAATCAATTCTGTTTCTCTTTGCTATGCTACCATGGTAGGTTAAATCAAATTCACTACAGCAGGCGGGATAAAAGCAAGGGACATGTTGTCCTTTGCTTTTTCATGTGATTTATTTGTTTTTTTTTTTTTTCATTTTAATTTTTTTTCTTAATGTTAAATTAAATAATATTTATTAAATAATTTATTTTAAAAATTAAGCAAATATATTTATTAAATATTTTTAAAATGTAATATTATTTTAAATTAATTATAAAATAAATACTATTTCTCTCTAAAATTGACTTTATATAATTATATATATTATTTATAAAATATAATTTAATATTTTATGTTATTTTTAAATTAATTTAAATATTTTTAATATATGATATATTTATTTTATTTAAAATTAATTTAATATGTTTATAAAAAAAATCATTTTAGTATTAATTAAAAATTTTTATTTCAAGTTACAATTAATTCAAAATAAATTTGTTTATTTTAAAAAATAATTTAATTATTTAAAATTGATTTAATCCAATCCCATGTTATACCAAACATATCATAGTACAAATGTATTCAATCCTATACGACATCAAATGCATCACAACATTAATTTATCTAATCTAATTCAATCAATTTCATGAAAACAATCCAATCAAATTTTGCATGTTAAATGCGGCCTTAGTTTACTCCAAGTTTGTCACCACTGTTTTTTTCTTTTAGAAGAAACGCCGCCTCTGCTTTTTGTTCCAAGAAAATTACTACCACTTGCTTTCTTTTTTCTCCCAAAGTTGGTCGTAGAAATTGTCGCTCCCTTTTTTTTTTTGGTCCCTTCCCCTAGCTAAGCTACTAAGCTTCTTCTTTTATAACCACCAAAAACCCTTTTCTAGCTTTTTCCTCTTGTATTTGTTTCCAGTCTCAACAATATTTCTTGATTACATGACATATGTTTTGGGCTTGGTTTGGATCTTAAATTGGGTCTAATTTGAATGTTCAATTTACTTTTATTTTGACTTGACAAAAACTATAATTTGCTCTCATTCAACACACAAATTCTCTTTATTCTTGTTTCATAAAAAATACAACTCATTAAAATAAAATTAACATTAAATTGGACTAATAAATCTATATCTAATGGTAATAAAAATATATAAATTATGCTCATTAGATTTCCCCAAACCTAGATTTTGGTAGTTCTCAAGCAAAACAAAAACAAAACCAAAGAAAACTAGAAACAAATAATAACAAAAGTCTAACTAACCCACTTGCATAGATTGACACGATTGCACTTAGTGTGTGCAACAAGCCTCTAAACCCTTTGGTGTCTGTAATTAGAGGAGGTGTGTCTCATGAGTGTTTATTAGTAATGATACCCACAAATGTCATAATGCAAGACTCAAATATGAAACCAAATAAATAAACACACTTCTTAGGCACATGGTTGCAAAAATCACTACTTGCTAATTTACCAGTGAGGTAGCGGTTAATGATTTATTGGTTATTTGCTAAGTACTTGATGAGTACTATTAATTGAGATCAAACTGGGTTAAATATGTTAAACTAGGTCAAAGTTCAACTATTGGTGTGATTTTATCAAACTTTAAGAGAGTTTGTGTAATTTTGCCTATATATATATGCACACACACACATAAACAACACAAACCCTACCATATTTTTCTAACATTCCACTTTCACGCCTCCCCTCCTCTAACATCTCTCACATCGCACCACTACACACCTTCCTCCTCATTCTCTCACCCATTTCACCAACCATCGACCGTCCACTACCACCGTTTGACGAACATGCAGTCATATCGACTTACATTATCGCCTCGACCTCTCTCACGCCAACCGTCCTCTCTCATGCCCACTTCACCAAGCATCGACCATCTATCACCACCAATCTCTCTCTCGCCATAACGACTTTACATTGTCAAACCCCTTTATTTCTTGCCCTTAATTTCAAAGCTTGTTTTGTCAATTTTTGGTACATTTCTTTTGCTCTATTTGCTATTGTTTTTTTATTGGTTTTGAATTCAAAGTTGGGTTTTTTTTGGAAACTTTGATTCTTTTTAAAGTTGGGTTCTTTTGGTTTTTGGGTTTTCTTCAATATTTGTTGTTATTGTTGTTGTTGTTATTGTATTTTTTTTTTCCATTGCTATTATTTTTTTAATTTTATTTTTTCAAAAATAAAAATAAAAAAAGCCCAATGTGAGTTGGACTGATTCGACTGATTACTCAATTAACTCGGTTGATTAATCGACCCACTTGATTTGGCTGTCGATCTCATCCTTATTAGATTAGCAACATGCCGATCAGCAATAAAGTGCTGAAAAATCGTCGATTTCTAATGATTTTTGCAACATTGCTCAGGCACTAAACATCAACTCTTTCCATCAAATAGGTAACAACAATCAAATTAAGTATCAAGCATTATCCACAATTTAGAAAGATATTAATTTCCATGTAGTAAGTGAGTTGCTTTAGTTTGTGGCAACTTTATGCAAGAAGGGTGATTAGTTGTAATTGACGAAAAGTATTCCTTAAGAGATTTCTCTGTCGGCACAACATTTTTAATTACATAATTGTTTCATGATGTCATTACATTGTTTATTGCCATATTTGAATTTGAAATGTCTATCCTACTTAAACGCTGATGTAAATCATGATTCCAAACATTCATAAACTAGTACAAGTCCTAGGCACAAATCTTTAGCCCTAATTGTCTTAAAAAACATCCAAAAAAAGTAAATCTCAAAGCAAAAGAAACAAATAACTGACCAAATATTACAACAAAATAAAATAATAAAAGCAAAACAAAAGAAATAAAAGTTAAAACACCCAAACAATATAAACTAACTATATCGAAAATAAATCAACACAAAAGCAAACCCACTAATTAGAAAACAACTAAACAAAAGCGGCAAAAAGCAAATAAAAAAATAAGACCAAAATACACCAACACTGTCTTTTTTTTTTTTTTAGTGCATAAATGTAAACTAACAAGATAATCCTAAATCCTAAATTAAAAGCAGCAGAAGAATTAAATAATCTAGATTAAACTAATTTTTCACATAATCCCCAACAATGGAGCCAAATTTTGTTGTGCAAAATTTTAAATACTCGTAAGTATATGAGTGAATTGTAGAATGGATTATGCGAGCGTGAAATCAATCCCACGGAGATTGATAAAAATATTCATCTAATTACAAATGAATTGAATTCTAATCTAGTTGACAAAATTTTGAAAACTGAGAATTAACTAAAACTAACAAATAAAATTCAAAATTAACAATATAGAATTAATGTGCAAAACTCAAGCAATGGAATAAAAAATCTAAGATTCAGAATCCACCATTATCAACTTGTAATATCTTATTATTCAAGAAAAATTTAAGAAATAATTTAGAAATCAATTTGTTGTTTTCTCATGATCTATCTATTAGGCTTAAAAAATAAATCTTTTGTAAATTCTTACTTCAAGACTTGAAATTTATAAGATCTAGATATTACATGTATCCAATGTTTGGAAAACATACAATAAAAATCTTATTTATGAACTTTTTCAATCCAAAGTCAAATTAATAAAAGGATAAATTGCACAAACCTCCCTAAAGCTAGGCGAAATTGCACAAAAATGAGGATGTTTGCCATACTCACACTCTGGCCATCTAAGGTTCCAAAAACTTAGCATAAATCTTCTCTTTTGTTAGTAAACCATTAGTCAATCATTGTTAAATCAAAATTATGAAGGGTAAAATAGTCCATTCACAGCGAATAAATATTTTAATTAAAAACAATAATTTTAATTAATAAAATGATAATATAATATTTTTGGTTGAAAAAGACATCTACATCTTCTACATCCATCATTATCTTCCTCATCTCCATTTCATCATCTTCATAATCCATTTCTTGATTTCATCAAAATCATGATCATCTCCATAATTTTCATCAAACTAGTATCACCCAAATCAATCATCATCATTAAACCAAACATCACCCAAATCAAACAAAAATTTCAAAGTTCATTAAAATTGAGAGAAAAAAAATGTCACCATCTCTATCCAGTCTCCACCATCGGAGACTAGTCTTTGACAGTAGGGACACTCTGGTCTACATCGCTAAAGACTAGATTTGGCCTCCTCTTTATCACTAGAGACCAAATTTGAAGATCGTGTGTTCAATGATGAAGATAAGTTTTTGGCCTCTATCGCTGGTAATTAGTCTCCAGCGAACACTAGATTTGGTCTCCAAGGGAGACCACGATCTAGTCTCCATTTTTCGAATTAAATTAAAAATATATATTATATTAATTTTAAATTTATAAAAAAATAAAATGTTGCCTTTACATTTGATTTGAAGGGTGTTTTAGTACTTTTGTATCTTTGACCGTTGACCATAAGGATTTAACGGTGGTTAACTAACAACATAAGAGATTTGTGCTGAAATTTTGAAAGCTTTGATAGCCAGAGTGCGATGATCGTAAACATCCTCATTTTTGTGCAATTTTACCTAACCTAGGGTTAGGTTTGTGCAATTTGCCCTTAATAAAATAATCATGTAACTACCTAAAATACTTGATATTGATGGTGGAACTATTTTGTTTTATCAATTTATTATTTGAACCATTAAATTCAAATTGAGAATAACACTCAAATAGCAAAATCATTACAAAGTTAATAAGACTTCATCCTTTATCTCAAAAAGAAAATTAAGTGGTCAATGATGATAACAAGAATAAAGATATAAATTGAAACTCGCATGAAGAAATTCAGCTCAATTAGTGGCAATTTGCTCAAACAAGAAAAGTTTACTTTGTTTTCCAAAAGGACAATGTGGTGGTTTCCTCTAGCTCCAAGTCTCTTAAGGCATGTTTGGCACACCTAATTTCACGTGGGTTTAGGATTCAAAAGATCCTAAACTCTCAAATGCGGCATTTGGAGAGCAATGGGAAGGGTTCTATTCTCAATCCCAAACCTTAACCTTCTCATTTCTAGGTCTCATGGGAATGGGTTTTCCAACCAAAATGGTGGGATTTAGTGATTTTCTGAGATCCATCTCTATCTCACTCCTCCATCTCTCTTTTTCTCTCGCTGTCTCCTTCTCGCATTCTTTTCCATTGTTGTCAATGAGTAATCACTATCAATGAACCTAGCAACAACAGCACCCTTCATCATCTCCTTCAATTATTTTTTGTTAATATTGTGGTCTAGGTTCGATTGAACTTAGAACCTGCTTTGGTTCTAGGTTCGATTGAACCCAGAACCTTAAGTTATGGGTTTGATTGGACCTAAAACTTGAGGTTTTGGGTTTGATTGAATCCAGATGCTCTTCACCTAGGTTCGTTGAGCCCAGATGAAATCGGGGTTTTGACAAACCCAGTGATGGTCATTTGGATTCATTGAACATAGTTGTCTTTGTTTTATTTATTTATTTTTTTCAAGTTCTTATTTTGATGTTATTGTTGTTGTTGTTGATGTTGTTGTTCATGTTGATTATGATTTTGTTATTGTTGTAAGAGATGATGATGTTGATTAACTAGATTGTTGATAATGTTAATGAAGTGGGTTGGTGATGTTGAAGATAGTGGTGACCCACCAGATTGGATCTCTACTGTCCATCTATCTAGATGGACAGTGGGGATCCAATTTGGTGGATCTTCATTTTTTTTTCCTTTTTTTCATATTTTTTTATAAAATTAATATTAAGTATATAATAAGATATTTAAATTAATTTTATTCGAATCCAATCCTAAACTATACCAAATATAATATGGTGTAATTTTAATCAATTGTAAGTTCTACCAAACATAGGATAGTAATTTTTTAATTCAGTATAATTTAATCCATTCCAATCGTAATTCTATTCTCATTTTCAATCTCAATATCCTACATGTCAAACATAGTCTTAAGCTTTTGCCTTTTAGTCTCTGACCTTGTTTGCTCCAAGTTTGTTGCCTTTGTTTTTGGTTCCAAGAAAATTGCTACTGCTTGCTCTATTTTTTCTCCCAAAGTTGCTTGTAGAAATTGCTTTTTCTTATGTTTGTTTGTTTTTTTATTTCTATTTATTCCCCTCTGCTTAGCTGTCGAGCTTCCTCTTTTATAAACACCAAAAGCCATTTTTTAGCTTTTTCATCTTTTATTTGTTTCCTGTCTCAACAATATTTCTTGATTAGATGACATATGTTTTGGGTTTGGGTTTGGGTTTGGGTCTGAATCTTGAATTAGGTTTGAATTTGAATCTTCAATTGACTTGGATTTTGACTTGATAAAAATATAATTTGTTCTTATTTAACACACAAATTATCTTTATTCTTGTTTTGCCAAAAATACAACTAATTAAAATAAAATTAACATAAAATCAGAACCCACTTGAAAACCTTTTTCATTTGTTTTATTTTTCAAGCAAGCCTAAGTAGGAAAGAGTAGCTTTAAGGAAATTTTATTTAAATGAAAGAAAATTTATTTTGAAGTAGACCTGCGTGGACGAATAACTATTAGAAAATTGAGGTACCTAAAAAATTGAGTTATTATCATTTTATCCTCTAAATTTGAATATACTATAAAACCACCCCTCGTTTAAAAAGTAATAGTTAAAACAGTCCAACTGTTAAATATGATAATAAATCTGTCAATAAAGTAATAGAATTTTTATTTTGGAGGGTGGAAGGGTCATATGGCCTTTTTGACATACATGGATTCTAATTGGATTAAAATATAATTTGTTAATTAAAAAAAAAACACTTAAAAAAAGTTAAAAGAAATACAAAACCCAAATCAGTCTCTCTCTCTCTCTCTTTCTCAATCTCTTACCACTCTCTTTTATTGTTTCTCTTTCCCTCTGTCATAATCTCTCACACCCTCTCTTTCATTATGGCTCACCGATCAAATCTAGGTTTCAAACTCAGATCATTTGAATGAACCCATCATCAAATTCAAGAGGCTTTGATGATCAATTCCTCACCAGGAGTTGGGATTTGAATCTCTTCCCTTTTCTTTCTCTCTCTCCATCTCTCTCTTTGCATATGGTTGGGTTGGTAAACTTGCCTCTTTTATGGGTTAGGATGGGTGTTGTTTGAATGGCATGCATATGGGTATGTGGTGGTGTTTGGATGGTTTTTGGGTGGTATGGATAAAGTGTTGGTGTTGTTTTTTGAGTGTATGAAGGCTGGGTGGTGTGGTTTCATCTAGATTCACCATCACCGATATGGGTCATTGAATATTTGGATAATTTTTTGTATTTGGTTGCAGAGAAACCCGGGTGCCTGAGTTCATCCTTCAACAAACCCAGGTGTTTGAGTTTGTTTTTCATTTTTTTTTTAATTTGTCAGTTTTTTTTTTTAACTTTTAATGTATCAAATTAATCTTCAACAAACTCAGGTGCTTGGGTTTGTTCTGGGTTCTTCCTTCAACAAACCCGGGTGCCTTGGTTTGTTTGTTTGTTAGTTAGTTAGTTAGGATTTTTTTTTTTTTTTTTAATTTGTCAAAATTTTTTATTTTTTGGATTTTTATTTAAATTTTAATTTTTTTTTAAATTAATCCTCATCATGCATATTAAGATGGACAATGGAGATTTGATTGATTTTTTTTTAATTTTTTTTAATTTTTTAATTTTTTCAATTTAATATTTTTTTTTTTAATTTTTTTAATTTTTTAATTTTTTAAAAATTAATTTAACTGTCCATCTTAAAATAGATAATAAGGATCTAATGAAAATTTTTTATTTAATTATATTTAATAATATTTATTATTTTAATTATTTAAAATTGTAATTTATTTATTGATTTTTATATAAATTTAATTGTAAATTCTAAAAAATTATTTTTTATAATTTTTTTAGTTTGGTTTTTTTTTTTTTTTTTTTTTTTTTTTTTTTTTTTGTTTTTTATTTTTTAATTTTTCAATATAGTAAAAGTATTTTGGTCTTTTATTATTGTTGTTATAAAATCATTAAAAATTTAGATGGAAACCGCTTTTGGTTAACAACAGAGGGTTTTTTGGCTGATATTTCAAAAAGTTAAGATAAACTGATATTATTTACCATTTCGGGAGGATTTTAGATTGTTCCCAAAAAAATTCATCTTGAGATAACATTATGTTTAATTGATCTATAAAGTTTCCACTGATTATAGCGTAAATTTCACTGCTGGGTATTTCTATATCAAATTAATTTGATTGTGCATTTTTTGGCAGTTTCATTTAGTATCTACCTAATTTTCTGGAGATTCATCATTGGAGGTACCATCTCTATCTTAGAAAAAGTCTTCAATTGAATGGACAGAATCTTATTTGCACTGTCTGAGTAACAAATTTATGTTCAAATTAAATTATCAACATCCTTTTGCATATAACAAAATAAAATTATATGTATACAAACAGGGTGTCCAGTAGCTACGGAAATTTGGAAAGTGAAAAGAAATCATATATATTCGCTAGTACACTTTCCCATAAATTGGCAGAGAAGGATACGTCATGGAGACAAGAGATTAAGGAACAATTACTTTCATATGGACCTGTTCCAAACGAAGAGAAAGAAGAGAGAAATCCGTTGTTTGCTGCAATAAGAACAGGAAATGCAAAGCTTGTCAAGTTGATACTTGACGAGCATCCTCAGGCAATTGAGTGTGTTAATTATAGGAAACAAAACATATTGCATGTGGCTGCGATGTATCGTCAAAAGGACATTTTCGATCATGTGAGAGAAGAACAAATACTAATGTTCGGATTGCCCCGACAAATTGATGACAAAGGCTACACCATTTTACACGCTGTTGCAGACACTGAGCATTACAGAGGAGGAACTCGCCCTGGTCCTGCCTACCAATTGCAAGAGGAGTTAGAATGGTTCAGAGTAAGATTCGTTGTCCTTTGTTTACCCTTTGTTCAGAATATATATAAATTTGTAAGGCGTATCTGACAAATCTTCGTACTATGTTTATTTTTTATTTTTTTATCCTTTTATTGAGACCAAATCAGAATATACCCGGACCAGCTACGATGTAATTTTGTAGTGCAGTTCAGAGATCAGCTCCCAAAAAGGGGAGTGGAGGGGTGGGGGAGGAAACAATTCATATAAAGTTGTAAACCTTGGCTATTGGGCTCACCACCTATAACAGGTAGTGGACGGTTGAATAGTCCTATTACCAGAGCACAACCTTTTACCTGTAGTTTTTGTGTTCGCGTCTTAACAAATCTCAAGTTCAATAAAAGACAAAAATTTACGTCATATTAAAGACAACATAATGGTATTTCCAAAACATCTCATTAGAGATATTTTTAAGAGGAAAAATAAATGATGTTTATTCTTTTATGTGTTTGTGGATGCAGAGGGCGGAGAAAATAATTCCATCATACTATATAATGCTGCCTGACAAAGAAAAGAAGACTGCAGAAGATATCTTTAAAGAAAAGCATAAAGATCAACATAAGGGGGCACAAAATTGGATAAAAGAGACTGCTCAGTCATGCTCTGCAGTTTCTGTTCTTGTCGCCACTGTTGTCTTTGCTGCCGCCTTCACTGTACCTGGAGGTACTAATGACAATATGGTCAACCAATTCTCCACTACTCCCCTCTCTTCTCTGTTTTCACCATCTCAGACATCATCTCCTTATCCTGCTCCTTGACTTCCGTTGTTATGTTTCTCTCTATCATTTCATCACCTTTCGAGCTCGAAGATTTTCAAACTGCACTCCCTAGAAAACTAACGCTTGGCTTTACCTTTCTCTTCATATCCGTGGTAACAACTGTGCTCGCTTTCTCGTCAACCATTTATCTCATCATTCAATTGGATGAGCGTCGAAATTGGACTATAACTCTAATTTGCAGTGCTGCGTTCCTCCCAGTGAGCGTGCTGGCACTGACACACCTCCCATTGTATGCGTCGTTTATAACTGCTTGGAAGCAATTGTTCACAGCCATTTGGAACGTTCTTCCTTGCAGCCTATTAATTAAACGCGTGAAGCGTGTCTGGAAGAAAGTCCTTCGATATTTACATTTTGAGGAGAAGGGAAAATGAGAGTTTTGTGCCAGCGTTCTTGAAATTTATCTGTAGTAATTACTGTGGTCTGTGCTTATTTTATGTGTATGGTTAAATGGTCTTAAATACTAGAGAAAATTGAAAAAATGACTCATTTGGGAAGATCATCCTCAAAAGTAGCCTTTTTATTTTTATTATTAATAAAAGACATTGAAATGACAAAAACGCCCTTAATGAAAAAGGGTGCCATAAGCTACATCTTTACCCGTCAACTACTGAAATGCATTCATAACCCATTGCAGCCTTCCATTACTGAAACTAAGTTGTTGTGACCCTCATGTCCATTGTCATGACTCTCCCGCCCATTGCAGCCTTCCATTTTATCCCTTCCCATAGCTCACTCGATCTTCTTACTTTCCACGTCTTATTCTTTGTCATTTCCCACACTAAAAGTGTGTTCCGTCTTCCCACCCCGACAAAAGAAGCAACGGCTGAGGTTTTGGACGACACTATACTGCACCATAGCTGACTGACTTCTTCATTCCGATACCGATTTCTTCTCTATGGGTGGTAAGTTTTTTTTACCAGTTTTCCTTGATTTGGGTATCCGAATGTGGTGTTGTGAACCAAGGTTGGGCTAGTGCAAGTGGGTTGAGACTGTTTGGTGTATTTTGTGTGTGGTGTTATAGGTAAGCAATTTTACTTGCTTTGGGTTTCTGAATGCGGTGATGTGAACCAAGGTTGGGCTATTGCATGTGGGTTGTGGCTGTGTGGTGTATTTTGTGTGTGATGTTGTGGATATTTTAATAGAATGATAAAGTTAGATTGTATTGGTAGTTGTTATTGTTGATGTTGTGGGTATTTTTTGTAGCTTCCTCATATACTTGACACGAACCATTCAGCAAAGCAAAGATAGGTCATATATGAAAATCGAGTGCTTTTACTGCGATCAAATAAGTTGGATAAGATATTTCATTAATATATTGTAATATAGTTGCATTATGTACCTCTATTTCGAATCACCCTATGAAATAGACTCTACCTACTTGCGTAGTTTTACTAGATTTATTATTTGCATTGATGAACTTGTAGAGGCTTAATAACTTGTTGCAACATTGCCGGACTTGATATCAAATAGTGTGATACCAGTATTGCTTCAATGTTCTGGTGTCAGTGAGAGAGAACAAGGTTGGGAAAGCTAAAGAAATATTAAGGCAATTTGGAGAGAAGTTGCCTAACAAGTCAAAAGTTGTTCTTTTGCCAAGGGCATAGGTTGCTGTTGCCAACCACCCATATATTGCAGTTGAGTCCCAAGCTAAAGTACCTGATATCGAACACATGCCTACCACTATATCTACCCTTGTGGCTTTTAAAGAGCGTGCTGGAGATATTAAAGGTGCAGCAGCTGCGCTTCACTCTGCTGTCAAATGGTGGTTGAATGCCATGACTGAGGACAATAAGCTCAGTGTTATAATGCAAGAGGTAGCTTCCTTCAAGCTTACACAGGGGCAAAAACTGAGGAAGATGCTTCCCGTCTGTATAAGGAGCATGTGAACACTCATGGTGCTATAATGAGGGCTTTAATCAAGATCATTTCTTAGCTTCCCTTGCTATGTTTAGGACAAGTTGATTGATATCAAGACCGTTAAAAGAAGTATTAGAAAGTCTCTGTGTTCTCTACAACATCAACTCAGTGATAGATTGCATTTGTATTAAGAAACTAAGCAAGTGTGGTGTAGTTATATACAAAGCTTGTAAAATATTGGCAGCTTTTTCCCTAATGAAGCTTGATGTGTGGCTGAATCTGCACATCAGTCAACCTGTTGTGCAATTAAAACTGTTAGGTTACTTCTCCTTATGTTGAAATTATGTGTATTGAAGATTTCTATTATATATATATATATATATATATGATTGTTAAATCTACGTACCTTGTACCATACACCTAATAACTATTTTATGTGTGTAATTTGTAATATGCAAATAACCAAATTTATAGCATTCGAGGCCTTATAAGGACGTGTGAAGTATTTTACACTATACCAAATATCTTACATAATTTATAAGAGGGTAAGGAAGTTGTCCATTAAAACTACTATATATAAATCTTTTGTTTGAAATTTCAAAATACACTGCCAAGTTTGACAGATTGAAGGTTGTCAAGTTCAAAAGCTTTAATTTTTAGTTTTAACTATTATGGATTTCTTGTTTGTTGAATGCTTGGAGATGAATGTCATTTAAATGATGAAATTTGTAGAATGGACAAGTATTGCTAAGTTTGATGACATCTGTTTGGAGCCTCTATATGGAGAATGTTGACTTTGTACTGAAATTTCGTGTTTCAGTTGAGATTCCCAACCCAGAAGTTGGGATTCCCAACTTCCGTGTTAAGAATCCTAATCTTTTTATTAAGATTCCCAACTCAGAAGTTGGGACTCTTAACCTATAAGTTGAGATTTCTAATCCTGTCTTCAGGTTATTTTTCGACTTCCGACGATATCTAGGGTGGATTCCCAACCTGAAAGTTGGGAATCCCAACCTAAAAGTTGGGAAAGATTGGGTTATTTTTCGATACAGTCTGAATCTAAGGTGGATTCCCAACCCGGCAGTTGGGAATCCCAACTGCCGGGTTGGGAATCCACCTTAGATACAGTCCGAAATCGAAAAATAACCCAATCTTAGGGTTGGGAATCTCAATAGGTACATTAGGATTCCCAATCCTTAGATTGGGATTCCTACCCTCCGGGTTTGAAATCCCAATATAGGGGTTAGAAACCTTCCCAACCCCTTTTGTTGGGACTCCCAACCTCGGGGTTGGGAATCCCAACCCATTGGTTGGGAGTCCTAACCCCAAGGTTGGGAAATCCCAACCCATTTCCACCCTTCGAGTTTAGAACCTCATTCCCAACTCAGAAATTGGGATCCCAACCCTATGGTTGGGAATCTTATCCCTGAGTTTGGGAAGGTTCTCGACTCTGGGTTAGGAATCCTAACCCACTGGTTGGGAGTCCCAATCCCAAGGTTGGGAATTACGTTTCTAGGTTTGAAATTGAGTATTCTTTTTTGTACTTTTAATAATTCTTGGATAATATTAAAACTTTTTCGATTGGAAGTACCTGGGTTGCAACAACTAATTCAATGCACCTCTTAAATTAATTGGAAAGATCTGAAAACCAAGGATGTCAACAGGGAAGATGATGGAGTGCTCATTAATTCAGTTGATATGGAGATTATCTTAAGGTTGACATTTAGCTTACTTATTTACTTTGATTCTATTGAGATTTTCTGTACTTGTTGATATGGAAACTTTTATCCAACAAGTTAATAATTGTTCTTTATATAGTTATTATTTACCATTCATGAATCATGAGCTTCTAGAACAACAACAATAGTAAATTATATAATAAAGGTTCTTCACTTTTTCAAACAATAATACAACCAAAAAGGATGAAAACTTCAATTCAAGCAAGATCTATTCAATACAAGAACAGAGGATACAATTGCACCACTGTAACATACCATTCACATACTCATTTAAACAAACCAAGGAGGTCATTTCTTAGTTCACATTATATTAAAAAAAATGATAAAAAAACCATCCTTTTAAACTTGATCATACTTAACCTTTGATGTTAGCAATCCTACAACTTAGATTCTTTACAAGGTTCTTAAACCAAATTATTAAGAAATTTCAAGTCCAAAGTACAAATGAATTTGGGCATCAGCAAGAAAATATGAATGAATAAATAGAGCCTCATGTTGTAGCGGATAAGTGATTCCAAGTTGCACTAGTGGGAAGCAAATTGATCAAGTAATCACATAAGTCGATGCTTTTAGCCCTACTAGATACATTCAAGGATACCCCCTTCAGAGCTCTCAATAGAGCTAAGTGATGTTGGCTTTGAATGTCAAATAATTTCGATTTGTGTGATCTTCACTTCAGCTTGATAAGGTTCAGAAGCTAAGGAATGAGAACACTTTTCCCCAGCAAGACCCCTATAGTAACAACCAAAACGACACTAGATAAATTAAATTATAAAAGCAAAGCATAGAAGAGATGATCAGACAATCATTTAAGAAATATGTGAGCACATACACTCGGACAGTCATAACAGCATGGGAAGCAGTCGCAAGAACTCCTAAATGCATGCTCTAGTTGGATATCACAGATGAAGGCATCGGGCTCTGCTGACGAGCAAGTCGCCGAACCCCAACTCTTAAATCACCATTCTCACCCTTAGAGAACATATCATCATCAATAAAGCTCAGCTACCATAACATTGCACCTCAATCTGAGCATTATTACAAGTCAAATAATTTCGATTCAACTACCTCAGAAACACAAAAGCATCTCCTGCAACCAATCTTTTAGAGGTAACAAATGTACTCCACCCAGTTGTTAGCAAATGCCTCTGTGGTTGGCCTGATTACATAAATTTGGACAACCAAAACAGGTGATAAATAACTCAAAACAAGAGATTAACAATCGCTAACTGAATAACTAACACAACAAAATGACAAAACAATTTGCAATTCCAATAAATGTTTACCTCTAAATATACATTTGAATCGCCATTCATACCTATGAAGGTCTTTGGCAATTAGTTCTTGAGTTGGGGTTGCTTGGTTCATGTCCTAATCGAAACAAAAATCAATACATTCCAATAAACTGACTGTATATAAATTTTGAAGCACAATGATGTAGTGATGGATATTACCAATGGAGGCAGGCATTTGGTGGCATGCTTGCGAAGAACGGAGAATCCGCCATGAGTACTTGTATCTGAAGCTGTTAAAATCTTACAAAATGAATCTACCGTTTGCTTTGGAGACTCAGGTGGGCTTTGGTCTAGATTTGTAGGTTCACTTTGCTATAATATATTCATAAACATGTAAAACAACAAAAAATTATTTGCAGTCTAGTTACAAATAGAACTGATTATAACAAAAGCAAAAATAGAACTGATTACCATTCTCTTTTCTGAACTAAAGTATTCTATTTGCTACTTTGAAACCAAAATATATTCGTATTTGGGCTCTAAAGATCAATTTTTCTCAACCAAACAAAAAAACACAATAAAGAGGACAAAGAAATGGAACATACTAGCTCACCTCTTGTTCTGGGTGCAAAGTGATCTGGGCATAAACCTCGTTTGACTCTGGTTCACCCTACAATTGAATGCAAATGAGAACCAATTAAAGCAAAATCCGTATAATCAACTAGTTTACAAAAGAATAACAAACATAGACAATAATAGCAATAATAATAATAATAATAACGATGAAATTTGAGATCAGAAACATGAAACCAGTAACATAATGTTGACGACATGACAAAGTATCTTATAAGCAAGACTAAACAGAGGTTTTTGATGTTGCAATTCCTGATCAGTAGATGCTTCCAACTGCAGAACTCAAGACGAAGATAAAAAAATCATAAAAATTAATTGGAATCGATCTACCATGAAAACAAATAAATAACAACAAATAAAATGAAAAACAAAAATTGTAGAAATCAGAAATGCATACTTGTTCCACGTGACCTTGAGGGAAATAGAAAACTCTCTCCAAATCGAGGAACCTCCACCAATGGCCCTGCACATGCCTTCTATAGCAATGTGTTTTGTGAGCTCTTGCTCTTGTTGTTGAACCTTCTCAGCAACTAAGGTGAAGAGCTGCAAATCCCTAATGTGCACTAAAAACTCCTGTCATGATGCCTCCAACCCGTCCAGTAGTATAGGTGAGATCCATGATCGAGTATTTAACTTTGTTAGGTTTCTGAAATGTTCGAGAACCAAGCCTGTGTAATACCATTTCAATTTTTAGTAACTAATCAAACAAAAACTAACAAAAACTCAGAACTTTAACCAATTTCGATTTATATATATATAGGACTCCTAGTATAAAGACACAATTTATCTTGAGACATAATTCAAATGTCACAACTAAAAGAAAGGCTTCAAAAAAAAGAGATATTGTTGTTTGTAAAAAATATTAATATTCTTCCCTTGGCAACCATAGATATGCCTATGGACAAACGGTTGAAATTATATCACAAATTAGATGTTACATGCAAAAGAATGAAAGTTTTATGCATAATTGTTGCAAATTAATGACAATGAAATTAATATGATTTTAAAATAGATTAAGGTACAACAATCATGAGATTACAGAATAAATTTGTAGAAATATTTTTCTTTAAAAACAATAGAAGCTTTCTTCATCTTGTTGCCATAACAAAGTTCCATCCCCAGTAAGTTACTTTCTATAGAAAAGTTTAATAACATTTTGCATCACCACTAGAATTATGTCAAACCACAAAATTCAAATTATGCGAAAATTTACCATACCAATTATTAACATGCAACTTGAATAGAGGTCAGCATTCATGTGAATGTAAGACACTTGGAAGCATTAATTCATGCATTCAAACATAGCAATACCAATATAGTATTTTACGATTGGGTCATAAACTCAAAATTTTTAATTAAGATATGTCCACCCAATGTGTTGGCAGCAAAACATCTTCATAACTTATTTCAAAGAAAATGCTACTCCTATTGGAAATTAACATGTTCGATACTCATTTCTGTCATTGATGCCATGTAAATGTCTTGTAGATCATAGTACAAGTCATTATTGTCTAGACAAAAAACTATTCAATGCAGCCAAAGGACAGCAGTACAGACTCATAAAGTAGCAATATTAAGATATTGGCAGCAAAAATTATCACAAATCAAAACATCACAATAAACTCAACTACTTTACTACCATGCAAAATAAAAGCAGCAAACCAAAGCACAACAACTTACCTTAAAAAAACATCAGAAAGGGCATTTGGACTAGATGAAACATGAACAATATGACTGCTATCATTATTGTTCACAACAACAAGAAGTGCTTCCAATTTCTCTGGCTGACCATCGTCTTGTTCACCAAAATTGACAATGTCAAGTGACAATATTTTTTTTCAACTTCCTTCCAATCATCTTTAACAATTTCTTTTCATGTTTGATAGGACTTCAAGCAAAAAACTTTAATAAGCAATAATGAAATTTTAACATGAAAATGGTAGAAAGATAATAGATAAAGAGCCAAAGCAGAACACACCTTCCAGCAAATACAACAATTATTTGTTGTTGCTTTTTATTTTAGCAATGCTTAAGAGCCAGTTGAGCCACCTGGATCTTGACAGCAAGATTCATCTCATCACCTATTTCTAGACCTACATATAAAAAATGAAAAAATAAAATAAAATCTAATAACTTATGGCAGAAGTTTAACCCTTTCAACTAAATGAGAATTAGTCGTTAGAGATTACCACCACAGAAAAAGAAGAAATTGATAGTATCAACTTCTCATAACCATTTGAGATAACTCAACAATATTGTTGAGAATACCAATAATTTATGGCACATAAATAACATTATTTACCAATCCATAATATAATACAATAAGCAATGAGTTAAACCAACCAGCCCCCAACATATCCACAAACGTATCCAACTACCATCTAAAACACATACAAAATAATAAGACCTCTCTTTATTTAACATCATCATGAATATGGTCTATGATTACAACACATACAATTTTGGGTGTATGTGTTAATTACAATAACAACACATACAAATATGAATACTTAACTTGTTAATTACAATACATATTTAAGAATGTATGTCATCTGTGTGAATACGAACACTAACTGGATCAATCAAACTATAACAATTATTTCACATGCCCATATCATATCAAAGTTTTAAAAGGAATAAAAAGAAAGATCCCTAGTTGAGAAATGATAGCTCAAAAGCCAAGCATAACAAGTACATTTCACTGAAGAGCCACTCCAAGCGGGGGTCTTCTTACATGTTAGCTTCTCATCATAGCTTAAAGAATCATTTCTAACGATACTCAAATCAATCAAATAATAAAATAAAATAAACTATTTCAAGCAACAATAGCAAGAATATAATAATAATAATAACAACAAGCTCCCTAGTCGAGAATGATGAAGCCAAGCGTAACAAGAAAATTTCACAGAAGAGCCACTTTAAGAGAGGCCTTCTTACATGTTAGCTTCTCATCACAGCTTGAAACATCATTTCAATTCTTTCACGAATCACCAAAACTTGGTCAGTTTTTAATTACATTACTAATCCAACAACATAGTACACATGTTTCTTTAAAAATAAATCAAGATAAGCAAAATAAAAACAATTTATACATAAACCAACAACGATTATAAGATTAAAAAATTAAAGAACCTGATTGACAATAGCCTTGGCCATTTTGGGGAACTCCTTCCTCATGGAGGACTTGTAAAGCAAAGAAGAGGGCTTGTTTTGCTTCTTGGTCTTGGTGGTAGCAAGGACGACGGACTGATCCTTCCCTCCAAGCTATATAGAGACGATTTTGCGATTGGCCAGGCAGGAGTGTTTGAAGGAGTTGAGGTTGTAGAGGTTGTTGCTCTCCTTGCTGAACTGGACCTTGGCATTGCCCCTCCCAAACTGTTTAACCAAGAAACAGTTTTTCTTCTTATAGGTTGAATAAACTAAAAGATATGGAGAAATGTGTTTTAGACATCTAAAACACATTTCTCCATATCTCCCATCCACACATATTTATTGTCAATAACCATAAACTAGCTTCAATCTTAAACAAAGAAATTGAAACCAAAAAATTTCTAACTCCTACAAATTTCATCACTGCATAACACATTCATACTTTACATCATCGCAACATCTTCATTCTATAAAATTAAATGCATAAACCAGCAAAAGGGTCAGTAAAACTTGTAAATTATGACAAATATATTCAAAACAATTACATGCCCAAATTCAAATCATATCACATTACAACGAGCTGATTTCCGAAACACAAAGTGCATACACCACAGATTGAAAATTGAAAGTCCAAATCCATTCATTTTCTAAAACAATTTTAAGTTATACCAATGAAAACATGATATGAGCTTGACATATCCACCAAACTAACACTCCAATTTGCCAAGTTTCAAAAACCGCAACTGCTGAGCAAGTTAGCAACTGTCAACAAATTTTTTTTAATCCAAACTACACTTCATCAATCAAATTGAGTTCACTCAGATGCATTACAAATCATATCACATTAGTGAAGAACATACAAATACAAAACTGTTTTTTTTTTTTTAAAGGAACACAAAACAACTAACACAGAAATGATAAAAATTAAACTTACAACAATGAGTTTCCCAACATTTTCTGGTCTTCTTGCCAACTGTATAGCAACAGTTACTACAACACCTGATGAGGTCCCAACTTTAGATGAGCTCATCTGCTGCAGCACCAGATGAGCTCCTTCCTTTAGAGCAAATCTATTTTTTGCTTTTTCGTCCTTCAACTTCTTCCTTCTTCTTCCTTCAACTTTTAGCTTATTCTTCCTTCAACTTCGTCATGCTTCTTCTGTCAATTTCGGGTTCCTAACGGAGAGAGCAGTGGAACAGTGGGTTGATGGAGAAGAGCTAACAGTCGATAGTGAGAGCACCACGTCGGCTGGGTGGAGGAGGGATGAGAATGTCGGTGGGTTAGGGAATTTTAGAGAGAGAATAAGAGAAAAAGTTTGAAAGGGAGAGAGTTACCATGAATGAGAGATGGGGTGGGTCACGGGAGAAAAGCTATGGGTCAGTGGTAATTAGCTGCACTATTAAGGGTATTTTGGTCCAAAAAGGATCATGCTGAAGAGAATAAAAAAAAGAAGGGTTGTTTTTCGATTGGGTCATCAAAATAAGGTCATTTTTTAACAAAACCCTAAATACTATTGTAAGACTTTTTTTATTAGCTAAAACTTTTGGATTAGATTATTATTTATGTGTTATGAGAGTTTGAAGGTCCTGAGTTTAAAATGTTACTACCCTTATTTAAAATTTTTATTCATTACACTTGTTAGATGATAGAGATGCGTCACGTATCATAAATCTCATTTATCTTTCCGATCTATATTTATTTAAATATAGATCACATGGATCTATAAAAAAAAAATTACAATTCACGTGGAATTGTGAAGTGACAGCTTGATTTTGTTGTTTTATTCCTACTGAGAGTTTAGCTTTTGGATCACTTCAATTGACCAATAATTGATGCTCATTTGATAAAAATTTGATATTTCAAAAATATATTAATTTAAAAATGAGTTTTTTTTTTTTAATTAAACAATTGAGATCATGTTTTATTAGAACCAAAAAGCTGAACTCAGTTTTTCTAGCACTTTTATACTGTTTTTTTTTTAATGACAAAAATATCCTTAAAACTAATTTAAATAATTTGAAAAAAAAAATACATAAGCTTTTAAAGAGTTAGAAACTCAAACAAACTGAAACTAAAACTGAGAAGAAAAATCAATGCAAGAAAGAGGTTAAATCAATCAAGATATCAATAAGGATAAATTCAAAGAGTCGCACACACCCTAGAAACAATAAAACTCCCATTCAAAAAACAAATAGTCACACACACAAAAAAACCAAAAGAACTGGTTTTCACAAAGAAGAAAGCGTTGTGACGGAGAAGACGAACGACTTAGGAATAGAGAAGAATTGTTGGCAATGGCAACAAGAGAAGATGAATAGTTTTCAATAGAGAAGAACGGTTGACAATGGGTTTTTAAGGGTTTTAAGGTGAGATTTTTTTTTTTTTTTGGTTGGATTTTGTGAATGGTGATTGATTTTTACATTTTTGAACTTGGATTAGTTGGATTAGGTTGGGTTTTGTGGATGGTTATTAATTTTGGTTGTTTGTGAACTTGGATTAGATTGTGTTGTGGCCGTTTTTGTGACATGGATAAATGGGTCATTAAAAGCCCAATGGTTGAGCCCAATGATAAAGGGTTCAGAAAGCCTACGTACTCATGTCGCAATGTCAAGCTTGCTACCTTTTTCTTTAGTTTATGGCTTATACCAAATCTACTTCGATGCGTTTTCAGCTCACGAGAATGAACCCGTCAACTTGTTGAGCTCATGCCAGACAATCTTGTAAAAGTCGATGTCAGACCAAATCCCTCAGATTCAGGTTTTTCGATTTTGTGCTGATGAAATCTATACAATTCCTGATCCAGAAGAGCAATTAATGTAGTGATGGCCATGCAGGTGCAATTAATACAGTAATGGCCATGCAAGAGCAATTAATGCAGTGATGGTTATGTCAGAGCAGTTAATGTAATTATTATTTTTTTAATATGTGTTACATTCAATTGTAAATCTCTCTCTATAAATAAAGGTGAAATCCTTTATATTGGAGGACTTGAAGGAGTATTATCATTACTCTGTCAAAAATATTTCAAAGTAACGACCATGGACATAGGACATTTACTGAACCACATAAAAATAATCTTTTTTGTATTGTTCTTCCTCTTCTTTCTTCACTATTAATTGCTTTCATCTACCATTACTGTCTTTAGTTATCAGAGCTATAGTCTGAGTTTAGAATTTTTGGGTCAATCAAATTTCAACGTCGATATCTTTGGCGTTAGAAGGATGGCCCAATTGCGTCTTTGAAATCTTTAATCGTTGTTACTAGAATCTTGATTAACTGTCATGGCCAGGGGAAGAACAACCAGAAGTGTTAATGTAGTAGCTGAACAGCCCGAGGGTCAGGTGGACTAACAAAACACTCTACCGGTCGAAGGAGATGCTGTGCAGGTATGGCAATAACGCTAAGAAGCCTTGGAAAACACTGTAATGTAGTTGGCGGACGCGGTTAAGGCACTAACGTAGACTCAAGCCCAGGTTGCTCAGAGACAAGTTGAGGTCGCACCTCTCGGAGAAACTCGCCAACAACTAGTAAATGAAGTCCCAACTCCGGAGAGGAGAGCACATAGAGAAAGACTGCTGTCAGAAGGTTCGGTCCGTTCCTTTTATTTGAACTCAAAAGGAGACAAGTAGTGAGCTCGCTAGAGAGAAGTGGCACATTGCTTTGCAAGTTTGAGAGTGAGGGTAAGCCATGATGGCAGCCACCATATGGAAGCCAGTCGTGGGTATGAGCGAGCTTATGCACGTCATGATGATGACAGGTATAAACCACAAAGAGGTCCGCACTAGGCAAAAAGCTTTCATGGGGGGTGTAGGTCACGAGATCGCTGTTCAGTCAAGCAAGAGAGTAGAAGTAGGTAGTTTCATACAAAGCGATCTGAGCCCCAAGACCTTATGGTCGAGGAGCTGTTATAGAGGGTTCAATAACTGGAGGAGTGACCTGAACCCCAGAATCAAGTAAAGCAGTATGAGGCGAAGGTCTCATTCACCAGGGAGATTGAGTCAGACCCTTGCATCCCATATTTAAACTCCTTGACATCCCTCCTTATAATAGGGACAACGACCCCTATGACCATCTAGATGCTTTAATATACAGATAAACCTATAAACGTCCAATCCCTTGGTAAAGTGTCGCGTGTTCCTAGTAACACTAAGGAAGTTCTTGGAACTTGGTTGAGAAACCTCCCAGCTAGCAGTATAAGCAACTGGGAAGAGTGTTAGAGAAGGTTTTTAAACCAACACAAAGTATTGAAGAGGCAGCTCGCGCCATTTTGTCACCTTGCCACAATCTTTCAGAAGTAGAATGAGTCCTTGAAGGACTATATTACCAGATTCAAGAACGAGGTAAGTAATGTGGAGAGTCCTTCGGACTAGAGTATTTTAACTGCAATCTCGACAGGGCTCAGAAAAGATGGAAAACTCTACGAGAGCATATATAAGTTTGTAGTGAATGACTTAGGCGAGTTCTACGGGCAAGCTATCAAAGAGATAAGGTGGGAAGAAACTTTTAGACCAAAGAAGCCCAACAACCAGCGGAATGAGGCAGACAGCTCTTACCAAGAGAAAATGAAAGGTTATGGTAGAGACGGAAATGGTAATCAAAAGAATCGCTCTACCAACCTAGTGGCAAAAAGGCCAAACATGAGCCTAAGAGAGAACGACCTCCACCTCTAGATCTTTATGGAAAATACAACGTCGTGTCAGATATGCATGATAGAATTTTTGCAATAGAGTGGAATAGGAAAGACTTTGGGAAGCCAAGCCCTACAAATGTGCCAAGCAACTATCGAAACCTAAAGAAGTTTTATGCCTACCATAATCAAACTAGACACAACACTTCAAACTATTAGGAGTTGAAAGACGCTATTGAAGACCTAATCAGACAAGGTCGTTTGAGAGAGTTTGTAGTGTAACCTACAAACCAGTGACCTCAACAACAGTGTCATCGACCTCAGCAGCAATAGTCAACACAGCAGCAGCATCAACAAAATCTTGAGCAAGGACAAGAAACTATGGTAAAAACCATCTTTACCATCCATTGAGGCCCTTATATCGTAGGTACATCCAACAGATCGCGCGAATGATACGCGCGAAAAGTGAATCATGTCCTAGCGCATGTTATAATGGGCTGGAAAGATCTGCAAAAATGGCAAGGACGTCCTTGGATAGCATCATCTTTACTGAGGATGATGCTAGGGGTGTGTGTTGGCCCTATAATAATGCCCTAGTCATCCGAGCCAAGATTAGCAACTCCGAAATACGGAGGATCATGGTCGATACAGGAAGCTCGATGAATGTTATGTACAAGGGGTGTTATGACCAAATAAGGCTGGGAGTAGAACAGTTGATGCCTTAGAACCTCTCTATGGCTTCACTAGAGACGTTGTCATTTCAGTTGGTCAAATAAGATTTTCGCTCACACTTGGGGATGCAGGTCGTCAAGCAACTGTGCTAGTGAATTTCTTGATTATTGACTGCCCCTCAATTTATAATGTGGTCTTGGGAACATCTGCAATGAACGACGTAGACATGGTCACCTTTACCATGACCTTCACAATCAAATTTGCAACTCTTAATAGGGTAGGCTATTTGACAAACAAGCAGTACCTGGCCCGATGCTGCTATGAAGATGCAGTCAAGATGAGAGTTCAAAGAAAGAAAGTGAACATGGTTTCAGGGGGTAGACCACGAGTTATGAGCAAAAAAGGGGTGAGTCATAATCTCGACCTTCACGAGGTAGATGCAAACAAAGCGACTAGGCCAATTAAAGGGCTTGAGGATGTCTAAGTCACCGAGGTAGAACTTGAGAGATGCTTGAAGATGGGATGAGGTCTAGCTCTAAAGATGAAGTCCCAGTTCACTGATTTCCTCAAGGCGAACTTGGATGTCTTTACTTGAAATCAAGAAGACATGGTGGGGATCGATCCCAAGATCATGTCTCATAAATTGAACATCGATCCTCACCATAAACCAATTCTCCAAAAGAGAAGACGAATGACGACAGAACGATATGCTACTCTGAAGGTATAAGTGGACAAATTGTTGGCCAATAAGTTCATTCGTGAGGCCTACTATCCCTCTTGGGTTGTCAATTTAGTGTTTGTAAAGAAGAAGAATGGAAAGTGAAAAACTTGCATTGACTTTACAAATTTGAACAAAGTTTGTTAAAAAGATAGTTTCCCTTTGCTGAGAATTAACCAGCTCATAGATACAACAACTGGCCACCAACTCTTGAGTTTCATGGATGCTTACTCGGACTATAACCAGATACCAATGAGCTCAAAGGACAATGAGCACACCTCATTCAGTACAGACCGTGGCTTATATTATTACAAGGTGATGCCCTTTGGACTAAAGAATATGGGGCAATCTATCAATGTCTAGTCAATATGATGTTCAAAGGGCAAATCGGGAAGACAATAGAGGTATATGTAGATGATATGCTAATAAAGTCTCAATAAATGACTGATCATGTTCACGACCTGGATGAAACATTCCAAATACTCAGGAACTACTGGATGAAGTTAAACTCACTCAAGCATGCTTTTAGGGTGGTGTTTGACAAATTCCTTGGTTTTATGGTAAACAATGGAGGGATCGAAGTCAACCTCAAGAAAATCAGGGCGCTGATCGACATGAGATCCCCTACATGGGTCAAAGATGTATAGAGCCTCAACAGTCAGGCCATAGCTTTTAGCAGGTTCATCTCCAAAGCCATTGACAAGTGTGTTTCCTTCTTTGATGCATTAAAAAGAGCAAAGAACTTTGAATGGATAGAGCAGTGCGAGATGACGTTTCAGCAGCTAAACAAATACATGGGTCGAACTCCACTCCTATCCAAGCCAAAAGAAGGAAAAAAACTTATCTTATACTTGGGAGTGTCTTAGCATGCCTTAAGTGTCGCTTTGGTGAGGGAAGATGAGAAGACGCAACTTCCTGTATATTATATTAATAAAAGGTTGCTTGATACCAAGATCAGTTACTCGTAGATGAAGAAACTGACATATTGTCTGGTGGTCACATAGAGAAAGTTGCGTTCATATTTCCAAGCCCACAAAATTGAAGTCCTCACGCGGTACCAGCTAAAACAGGTCCTTCAAAAGTCAGACACCTCAGGCCAACTGCTCAAGTGGACTGTAGAGTTGACACAGTTCAACATTGAGTTCAAGCCTAGATCAGCGATTAAGGCTCAGACCCTAGTAGATTTCATTGTAGGATTCACAAGACTTACAAAAAAGGAGGTTAAATCCTCTGATGGCCTGACCTAGGAATTGTATGTGGATAGATCATCCAACGAGCGAAAGGCTAGTGCTGAGGTACTGCTAATCAGTATCAAAGGTCACAAAATCTTCTGTGCTTTAAGGTTCGGGTTCCAGGCCACCAATAATGAAGTTGAATATGAGGCGCTGCTCACAAGACTCCGCCTAGCAAAGGAGGTGCGAGTTGCTCACAGCTCGTGGTTTGCCACATCCGGGGGGAGTATTAGATAAGGGGATCTAGGATGATTGTATACCTTCAAAAGGTTCGAGAGCTACTGAAAACTTTCTAAAAGTTTAAGGTAGACCAAATTCCACGAGCTCAAAATTCATATGCCGATGTATTAGCTCGCTTAGCAACCATCCAAGATGTATACTTCTTGGCGGCCATTCCAGTAGAGTTCCTACCAGCTCCGAACATAAAAGAGAAAGATACGGTGATGACCATAGTCATCCATCCAAACTCGTAGATGAGTCCAATTTTGAGACACTTATAAGAGGGGAAGTTGCTGAGCAACAAGCCAGAGGCACGCCGCCTGCGAGCTAGAGTAGCTTGGTATTGCGTGTATGATGATATGTTGTATAAGAGAGGTTTCTCAACTCCACTCTTAAAGCGCATCGATGGCCAAAACTACGAGGTTATGCTGGCGGAAATACATGCTGGCCACTGCGGGAATCACGCTAGAGGGCTATCTTTAGCTTTAAAAGTATTCTGGTAAGGATTATACTGGCCCACCATGAAGTAGGATGTCATCGATTTAGTCAAAAGGTGTGATAAGTGTCAGAGGTTTGCCAAGGTTTCACGAGCTCTACCAGCTTATCTTTAACAAATGGTGAGTCTATGTCCTTTTACTATCTAAGGGATAGACTTGATAGGGCCTTTACTAACAGCCCGCGGAAGGTGGAAATATGTCGTGGTCACAGTTGACTACTTTACCAAGTGGGCGGAAGCCAAAGAGGTAGCAAATATCTTCACTACAAAAATAGAAAAATTTGTGTGGAGTAACATTATTTATAGGTTGGGGGTTCCTCAACAGATCATAACGAATAATGAGACTTAGTTCAATAGCGACCAGTTCATCAAGTTTTGCAAGGATCTTGAAATCATAAAGAGTCTCTCAGTCGTGGACCACCCTCAGGCCAACGGTCAGGTTGAAGCAATCAACAAGATCATTAAGCAGACCTTAAAAACCAAGCTAGAGGGAAAAAAAAAAAAAAAAAAAGAGCTTGGGTTGATGAATTGCAAAAAGTGTTGTGGGCCTACAGGATGACAGCTCGCAGCTCCACCAGTGAGACCTCTTTCTCAATGGTGTATGGATCAGATGACATGATTCTCGTAGAGTTCGAGGTCACTAGCCAACAGAAGGGTACGTTCCGACCTGAAGATAATAATCAATTGCTCGCTGCAAACTTAAATCTACTCAAGGAGGCGAGGGAGAAAACTCATGTGAAGGTTGCAGTTTACCAACAAAGGGTTGCCAAGTACTACAATGGAAAGGTCAAAGTTCGTAACTATAAGGTAGGCGACCTTATCCTGCGTCTGATCCTCACGACAGCTCACAAAGCTAGTGACTAAACGCTTGACCTGAATTGGGAAGACCCTTACATCATTAAGGAAAGCCTGGGGACCTATTATTTGACTAGCATGAATGGAGTTGAGGTCCCCAGCGCTTGGAACACAAAACACCTCCGCTCATATTATACTTGATTGTTAGCTCATTCTTGAAGTATAATTTATTTTGATAACTGGTAATGAAGTTATTTTGCATATTTTGTTATTGCCTATGATATATTCAATGCAGAAAGCGAGTTAATTAACTGGGCAAAATATTATTATCACAATAGGTCGGAGCTATTATTTCCATGTTTTAGAAGTTGCTTCTGCGATCAGCAAGCTATTATCTATTATTCTTTAAAAAATGCTTTTATGATCAGTAAGCTATTGTGTCTTGGAAGATGCTCTTGCGACCAGCGAGCTATTACCTATTACACTTTGTGATCTGCGAGCTATTTTCACTTATACTCTATAAAATGCCTCGATGATCGACGAACTATTTTCACTTATGCTCTATAAAATGCTTTTGCGATGTATTATCCCTTATGCACGTGATCTGCGAATTATTATCCCTTATGCATGGTAAAAAGTTTTTGTGACCAACGAGCTACTATTTGCTATGTTCTGTAATATGCTTATGCGACCAATGAGCTATTATCCTTCATGCTTTGGAAAATATTTCTACGACATGCGAGCTATCTTATGCGTTTTGGAAGGTGCTACTTGTGAGTTGTTATTTCTTGAGCTATGGAAGGTACTACCTGTAAGCTGCTGTTTCTTGCACTTTGGAAAATGCTACTAATGAGCTGTTGTTTCTTACGCTCTGAAATGTGCTACCTGTAAGCTGTTGTTCTTGCACTCTGGAAGGTGCTACCTATGAGCTGTTATCTCATGCACTTTGGAAGGTGCTATCTGTGAGCCGCTTTATCTTATGCTTTGAAAGGCACATCTGCTACCTGTTAATACTTAAACTCTGGAAAGTGCACTTGCTGCCGGTGAGCACTCTATACTCTAAAAGTTGCTTCAACGATCTGCATACTATTATTATTACTATTCTTTGGAGGGCACTTCCACGTTCTGCAAGTTATTATTATTGTTATGCTCTGGAAGGTACTCCCACGATCCGTAAGCTATTATTATTATTATTATGCTTAGCGGTCTGTAAGCTATTATTAAGGTCTAAAAGGCGCGTTTGAGCTAATGTACGTGATCTGTGGGCACTTATCACTTATTTATTTAAAGGCACGTTCGACTGATATCCACAATTTGGCTCCTCCTTATGATCAATTGAGTCACACTTATCTTATTGATTAGCGTTGCTTGCTTATGGCTTATTGTTATGTTAATTTGATAGCACTGATTCGTGAAATCAGTAACGCACATCTTATATACTTATGAAAAAATAAATCCAACAAATCGCAAGGTAGAATTTTATTATGACCTCGACCTGCGAGGTGACTGTTCAATACAAAAATCAAAAAATAAAATCCTCGCTACAGGAGGAAGAGTCATAGAATTACAACAAATAAAAGTTAAAAAACTTCCTAAGCTTGGGAAGGAGCAGCCTTGGGAGGCCGATCTCGTGAGGCTTCCCCTGGACTTTGAGGAGCTTGAGGAGTTTGAGGATCTTGAAAAGCCCGAGGAGTTGGAAGCCTTTGAGGAGCTACACTCGACGAAAAAGCCTAAGCAACGGCCACTTGAGCTAATGAAGAAGTTGTGCCCGAAGGGACAATATCTTATGGAGTTGGGGAAGCGACGCTCTGCTGAACACCTTGAGCACAGGTAGCAAGAGTTGCATATTTTTGGACTTTCGTAACTACATTTTGTCCAAAAAAAAAAGAGAAATCCATAGTCGGGTGTTGTCTCCAAAGTGTGTATAAGAACGTACTGCTAGTTTTTAAGGTAGCGTCCTTACTTCTTTGGTCAACCAGGGCTTGGGTGCGATCCCTGGATCGGGCAATCTCCTTTTGAGCCTTTGTAAGCTTCTGTTTAATTGCAGTCGCCTCTTGCTGCGTCAAGTCATTTTTCTTCTTTGCGACCTCTACCTTCTTTTTCACAACTTCAACCTTCATTTCCATGGCGTCAACTTGGTTCACGAAATAACTCAACTTGTCCTTAACCTTCTTGAACTCCTCATCAACCTTGTTATACTTGGAGTTAAGGTTATAAGTGATGGCCTCTCAAAGATCCACCTCGTGGGCTAAAACGTCCTCTGTCTCTACCTGTCTTTCATCTGCAATTTTTAGCTTACACTCAAGGCCCTTAGCTCGTTTCTTTGCCTTTTTAAATTCCCACTGAAATAAGCTTATTTCATCCTGCATCTTCTTTCTCTTGGTCTCGAACTACTCCCAAGCAACCTCAGAAGCTACCATCTTAACCTCGTGAGCCTCGATCTCTTCGAACAGCTTCATCGCACTCATGGCGGCCTAAAAGAGGGTTGGAGTTAGTATTTGAACATAAGACATTAAAAGATAATAGTAAAGGGAATTGGAGTTTACCAGCAATACATGGCGAGCTGCGTAGCCTATCAACTTCTGGCCCACCAAATCCTCCTTATATAGGCCCTAAACGTGACCCTTCATGAACTGCGACATATACTCTAGAAGTTTGTTAAAATACACTCCCGTTGAGAATTAAGCTCGTTCTTCAGCTCATCATTCAATTCACTCTTTAGCCCACCTTGCAGCTCGCGCATTTGAATCCCCTCCAATTACTTACCCCTTCTCTTTGCCAACTTTTTAGCACTTGGAAGGTGGAAGCTGGGCAATAGCTTTGCCCTTGTCTTTAGCCCCGGGCTTTTCTTAGTTAGAGCCTTCACTTGTTTGGGAGTAGGTTTGTTTGTTGCTTTCTTCCCCTACATAGTCTTAAGCTTGATGGCTTGTGTTTTAGAGGACGTTGTGGTCCTGGCTTAGAAAGCAAATGCAGCTGTAGGTCCTAAAGCTACTTGTTGAGCAAGACCTGATGAAACTTGAACTGGTTCTGCTAGATGGAGAGAGGCTAGCACGAGATCCACGATCATGATGTTGGGCTCTGTAATCTCAACTACAGGAGATAATGGTGGTGCTAGCAGATCTAGCTCAACTATTGTTGCGAGAGTCCTTTTGGTAGGACTAGGAGTTCCTTTTTCAAAAGCCTAAAAGACTGACACAATCTCCCTTTTTTCGCGAACTCCGAGGTCGCAATTGATGCTCGGATGCTTTTTATCAGGCTGTAAGCTCACAAAAGGTAGTCCGTTGACAGTTGATCATCTAGCGAGCTCTTAACCTTAGCGAATTTTGTTAGCACCGTTGCCTCCTTATCTGTAAGTCCAACCTTACTACTAGTAACGTTTACAAAACATAACAAGATCGTTAAAAAAAAAAAAGAAAAAAAATCCTGCAAGCTGAAGTTTCACCCACCAGGAGAAGGGACAAATGAAAAATTCTTCGAGTTAAAAAGAGAAAGGCAGGTGATGTAAAACTAGTAGAATTTATAATTTCTCACATTAGACTTACCACTACCCTTGGGCTGATACTCCTTATAGGGAGAAGTACAAGCTGAGAGATAGTATAACCCATCTTATTTCTCCGCCCTACGGCTAGTGGTGCCCTTAAAATTATAAAGGAATCGAAAAATCTATGGATTCGAATAGGGTAGTTTATTTTTTATAAAAATGGTGGCCAAAGAGATGATATGGGCATAAAAGTTTGGAGTCAATTAAAAAGCGGCTAGGTTCAGATCGTTCAAAAGGTCTATCAGATAACTGGGGACTCGGAACTTAAACCCAAACTTTATATGCTGATGGTTTATTGCAGTATACCTTGTAGGTGGATGGGCCGCATAGTTGTGGAAAGTTGGGACCATAGTACGGCATCCCATAGGGAGATTGAACTCCCCAGCTATGGCCACTAGGTCATGAAGACTGATGGTTGAGTTGTAACGGTAGAAAACTTCACGAGCTTCCCTCTCATTAGAGGGCTAATCCGATGGGGAATCAGCACGTCCCATAGGCTCTTCTACAGCGTCACCGCTTTAAGAGGTCATTCCTTGAGTGGTTCTAACTTGTTGTTCTGTTTGGTCCTCAGGGTTGGAAGCTTCATCAGCACTCTCGACTCGGTAGTCACGGTGCGTGCGACCTGTTATCTATAAAAAAATAAGGAATGGTATCAAGACATTAAAAGCATACCAAGCCTAGCGAGCTAAAGTAAGGAATTTTTAAATCTACTTTCCTATACGTCAGGTCGCGCACTTTGCTGCTAAAAGTAGTAGGGGCCCAGTGTACAAGCCCATCAGGTCGTTATGGCCCATCAAGCCAAAAGGTTTGACACCTAGAACTACAACCCTACCTCTACAAGTCATTTATCAAACAGTTTGAAGGCAAGTTATCACCAACACAAAGATCAAGATCAAACCAACAGGAAACAGAAAGTCGTAATCAATAAACAAGGCATTTAAAGCAAAGAACATGAAGTGTTCAAGCAAAGTCCAGATTCAAAAAGCACAATGTGAGTGAAAAGTAGAAACAAGTCAGAAAAAACCAAAAGCTAGTTGTGGAAACTTACTATATATGCTCATCTATGAATGAAAAACTCTGGTCTCTAAAGACGTTGAATCTAAAGAGAACCGACAAAGGAGGAAAACGAGAGAAGAAAAAGTTTTAGCAGAGTCTGGATTTGAAAATGATGAAAGTAAGAGAGAAAATGAAAGGGCTCCCGTCTTATATAGACGTGGGATTCAAGCCCTAACCGTTCAATCTGATGGTATCCCAATCACCTTAAATTTTACGGTGCAGCGTGAATTGTGGCTTTTGGTCATTATGCACTGTCAATTGAGAGATATGCACATTAAATACGTATGGCCCGAAACGTGCTAGTGGTATCATAACCTTGGGAATCACCACATGTCAAAGTAACGAGTCAGAAGTCGAAGTGACGTCTCCTAAGCTCGCAAATGGCTATCTGAATCAGTGTAATTAGCTTTCAGTTCGCAGATTGCATTGAAAGCTGGGGGGGAGGGAGGGGGAGTTAGTGTTGTGGCCGTTTTCACATGGTCAAATGAGCGTCTAAAAGCCCAATGGTTGAGCCCAATGATAAAGGGCCCAAAAAGCCCAAGTGATTTGGTCGTAATATCGAGCTCGCTACCTTCTTCTTCAGCTCATGACTTATACCAAATCTACCTTGATGCATCTTCAGCTCACGAGAGTGAACCCGTCAGCTCACTGAGCTTGCACTAGACAAGCTTTTAAAAGCCAGTGTTAGATCAAATCCCTTGAATTCAGGCTTCCCGATTTTGTGTTGATGAAATTTCTACACTCCCTAATCCGAAAGAGCAATTAATGCAGTGATGGCCATATAGGTGCAATTAATGCAGTAATGGTCATGCAAGAGCAATTAATGTAGTAATAGTTATGTCAGAGAAGTTAATGTAATTATTATTTCTTTAATGTGTTACACTCAATTGTAAATCCTCATCTATAAATAGAAGTGAAATCCTTTGTATTAGAGGACTTAAAGGAGTATTACCGTTACTTTGCCAAAAATATTTCAAAGTAACAATCGTAGACGTAGACATATTTGCTGCATTACCACTACAACAAATTTAACATAATACAGCATGAGATGAATGCTATAATAGATAATAGATAACATTTCAACCAATGCTATCACAGCCCATGGTATAATAAGTCTCCCTTCATTTATAGCAATTTATAAATGCTATACATGATGTTCTAAAAAGCAATTATTGGTGCAATCACAACTTGTAAATGCTATAGTTATGTTTCCATTGCATTTTTGAAATGCTATATGCACTTAATTAAGTTAGTAGCTTTTCTATGTTATAGCTTTTTCTATATGCTATGAAACTATTTGATTGCAATTTATAAAAGCTACAAAATAATGTCATCAATACTATTATTTTTTACATAAAAAAAAATCAGATTTTATTATATGCTAATTATGAACATTGAAATTGTTCTTAATACATAAAAAAGAATATAAACAAGCCATTCCATTAAAATACAGAAATTATTACATTGTCCATCATATCAATATATGGAAATTTCATGATAGCTACATATCATTTATAATCAAAGTAGCCAAATATAGCTTCTTCACATACAAAAGTATAATTCTAAACTAAAAACAAACTTGCAACCTGCCCAATACACGAGCCACTTCTATTACTCATCTTCATTTTTTCTCTCAATGGCCTTGAATTAATGTAGAGTAAACAAGCAAACCAATCCCCACCATACAGTTGTATATAACAAAAACAAAGATAAAACAACTATCAATTTCCACAAAAAAATAATAATAATAATAATAATAATAATAATAATAAATAAGCTATAAGTTCCACAAATATTACTAATGGCAAGTATTTGATTAAATTACAATATTTGTCATAATCTCAAAAGCAACTATTAAATCAAATGATGGCATTTGTCACTAGAATTTTATAGGTTTTGTACACTAATAAATAATTATGTACTACCAGACATCTCACATTGCAAGTGTTGTCACTATTTGTATCACAAAATGGTCATAGGATCAAACTAATTTTTTTTTTTTTAAAAAAAAAAGAAAGGGCACCATATATGTCTAGCTGGTGGTTAAACAATTAGAATTTACTCAACCAAGTTCAGAGGCTCAAATCTCAAACTTGTTGCTCGATTAGCATATCTGATTCTGGTTTGATGCTCATTGTAACCAAGCAATCAAATGAGTTTGTGTTTAACATACCACATTTTATGATTGTCTAATCTCATTTTGCTGATCATTTTTGGATTATACTAAATCACCCTAGTATCAAATTATAATTGTCAATGATGGATTTACTGAATTATTCACATGAATTACATTAATACAAAATCATTTGCGGTGATTTTGTTATAATCTCCAAATCATTTGCATCAACTCAATTCAATTATATATATATATATATGTATATGTATATGTATATCTTCTTTTGTAGCAAGAAAGGAAAAAAATAATAATAATAAAAGTCTTTACTCTACATATCCAGGGAAGGAGTTTAAGAATATTTTCTAGAATAATAATAGAAGTTCCCATCTTGATTATTCAATAATGAATTTCATTGGTGGCTTACTTGTCTGCTAAAAGTCTGAATCCAAAATAATAGTCAATGGAAGTAACCTTCAATGCATGTGCTTCAAAATTGCTCCTAATCAGAACTAACAATGAAAGTTAAGTGATACGGACACAATCATAATTAGACCTCAAAAACAGTTTTCAAGGAATAAATTACTATCAAATATCTCATCATCTTGCTTGCATAAGTCTACTGTCACTTTGAAAAGTAAAAAACAAAAGTGTGGATGACTTAAATAATCAAAATACAAAATTTTTTGTTCATCTACTGTACTGTAACCAGCTAACTTATTATAATTGTTTCAGAGGTACTATTTAATGTTTGGAAGTTTTGCATTGTCATGTAATTAAAAATTAAAAAAAAAAAAACAAGGCTTGTACATCTATACAATTTGGGTATATAACTATATATACAACACCGTTTGTTGGATGCTTTTAAGTAGAAATACAAACTGAAGCATCTATTTAGTATCAAATATAAAAATAAGTATTATGTTAGTAACAATTACCTGTCTACCTATGTGTGAAGAACTAAACTCAGCTTTGCGATTGGAAGAGACTGAAGCTCCAAAGAAACTTGTCTCCTTAATAGAAGAAATGGACTTCCCCTGTTTTGAACAACATCATAATCATAAGAGTGAAGAATATAATGTTTTAAATACCATTAGCATGCTAAGAGATACTTTTTTTTTTTAAATAGTAACATAATTGAAACAACATTCACAACTAAAATGGCAAAATAGACAAAACCAATATAAGAAAAACCATTACCGGTAGCACTGTACCTCTTTGTGCTATAGAGGTGGTGTGCAGAGCCATGAAAGTGAGAGAATAAGCGAGCTTTGCTACTTTTTTTTTATGGAGTTTTGAAGTCATGTAACGACATAATACAAACCAATAATTCACATGAACTATCGTCAAACCACATACAATTCAAACTCCATCAACTAAACTAGCTACAGATCTAAACAATACAACACAAAATCGAAGTGACTGATGAGCAAAACACACCATAGCTTTAGGTATGACCTTGACAGTAACTAATTTACCTTTAAGGTCACCTTTCTTGAACTTGGCAGCGCAAATGTACCAGAAATGGCCGAGGTTTGCTCCTAAAATGCTTCGAGAAATCGAAGCTCTTGTCAAAGACCGATGGCGGGTTCTGGCTTGGCATCTTCGAGAATCATGGCTTTGTTCGGCTTGACGGAGCCGTGGCGATGTGCGAGGACAGACTTATTGTGCCTGGCCAGCAACTGCGACGGGAATGGCCGCTTGAAGAACCTCCTAGGGGTGGAGTTGACGGAGAAAAATGCCGGCGATGACTTCTTGGAGAAGTAGTAAGCTAAACTAGGAGAAGTAATCTCTTAGAAGAAGATGGAAGAATGGATGAGTGGTTCAACCAAGTAAAAGTTATTCATTAAAAATAATTAAATAATGTAATATTATTAAAACTTTACTTGGGCTTGCACCCATACATGTTTGGGCGGGTATGAAAATTTCAATTTCCCGCTGTTGCCTTTTGAATGCCCTTTTTTATATCCATTGCATATGTAAAATGCTATAACATTCAAATTAAATTAATTAATTAATTGGTTATTGTCTAACAATCATAAAATGCTATATTATTTTATTATTATTAAAAAGCAATCATTTATCTATTATAGCATTTTATATTAAAAAGCAATTATCTGTGGGAAATTCATAGTATTCTAAATTGAATGCTATGTAGCAATGCTATATGATGTGGAATTTGTTGTAGTGCACGTAAAAATCCTCTTCTTTGCATTGTTCTTCCTATTATTTTTTCACTCTTATTTGCTTTCATCTACTTTTATTGTCTTTCGTTATCAGAGCTATAGTCTGGGTCTAAAATCTCTAGGTCGATTAGATTTCAACGTCAATAGGTTGAGTTTTTGTGAAGTGTAAATAGTGATTGATTTTGATCATTTGTGAACTTGGATTGAGGGGGGAAGCATGTTTGAATGATTTAATGTGGTCGGTGCCCTCTGTGTGTGGTCCGCACTCTTTGTTTGTATTCCGTGCCCTTTTGTGTGTTCTATTCCCTTTGTGTGTGTATGTTCTGTGCCTTTTTTTTATGTGTTCAGCGCTCTAATGGAAAATCGTTTTCTGCTTGCTATTTTCTGTTTCAGGTTCATGTTTGTGCCATATGTTTTCGATTTTTGTTTCTATTATAAGGAAATCGTCTGTTGGTGATGTACTTGTATGTGTTCATGAACTAATTGTGCATGTTCATGAGCTAATAGAAATTTGTTTCTCATTCTGTTTTCTATTTTTGATTGCTGTTTCTATTATGCTATTCTTTGTAGATGAGTGGTTTAGCACCGAGGCTGAAACTATAGGGGCACATAGTGAAGCGGAACCATTTGGACACTTACTCTGACATTGAGGCTGCATTCAATTCGATGCACGACGAAAGGGTCAAGAAGCAGCGGTTCACTAATTCATGCTTTGGTCACTTTCTTTGCATGCAACGCAACATGAAGTGGTCGAGGGTCATTGTTCATGAGCTGCTTATGAAGGAGGTGCATTATGATAGACTAGATGACGAGATATGTTTTACCATGGGTGACACTGGATTTAGGTTAATGAAGAGGGAGTTTTGCTTGATCGCGGGGTTGAAATTTAGGATCCCCAAATACTAATGCCTTAGAAGATGTGAAGAGGGGGAGAGGTGTATTCATTATAGGTACTTTAATGGCAATCGAAATGTTAAGATCCTAAATATCAAGACGATGGTGGGTGCTAAACAGTTTCAGGTGCCCCAGGATGCAGTGAAGCTATGCTTGTTGTTGATGCTGCAACGATTCTTGTATGGTGGGGGTTCAAGGGGCTAGGTGTCGTTGTGGTAGCTTCGTTTGGTGGACAACTTGGATGCATTTGATCGATTCCCATGGGGTATAGTAATTTACGAGTATTCTATAGAACATTGGAAGAGCGCATTCTGCGAATGATAGACGGGCTTTTTAAAGAGGAAGCGGGCTAAGACGGATGACATGCAGGAGAAGTTGAATCTATATGGGTTTGCAGTGGTGTTACAAGTAAGTTATGTGGTTTATTTGTTCGTGACAACTTTATGTTTACGTTAAATATCGTGTTTTAGTATCCTATTTGATTTGTTTATGTTCATTTGTTTGTAGATATATGCTTTTGAGGTTGTGCCCCGGTTAGCAACTGAGTGGGCCCCTAGGCAAAATGATATAGGCGAGGATCCATATCCTCGTATTCTTCGATGGTCATTTACCTGAAGAGCAAATGAGCAAGCAGTTAGAACATGTTGGACTTTAGGGGTAAAACTTGCATGCTTCAAGTACATATAACATATATCATTACTGTGTATGGCTAACGTTGTTCATTTGATGTTGAAGATGCGTACAGTACAGAAGTTAGTCCCTGATGAAGTTGAGGCGGGTAAACCTTATTATCAGCATATCGCTAAAGGATTTTGTGCATACGTGCTAGTAGATCTGCTGCCTAGTGGCACGAATATACATTTTGCTAGTGGGGGCCAGTGCAGAAGATGCATCACGAGCCATTCGTCCAGCAACAGTAGACTTACCTTCGTTGCCAGATGCACTCTGTCGGCACCTGATGTCCATTAATCATGTCCCACATTTTACGAAAGAGTCGTAGACGTCTGGTGGCTTAAGTGGCTCTAGCTTTGGCATGCACACACATGATGAAGTTATGGGAACGGGAACGATGAAAGTGTAGAGAGGAACGATCTCGAAGGTTCGTGTTAGGTTATTTATTATCATTATTTTATATTCATTTTATTTATTATTTATGCTATATTTTTGTATAGAATTGGTATTTTTAATGTGTTTAGTGTTTTTGTGTTAAAATTTAGGCTTGAAGAATAAAATGATAGAATTGTTGAGTTTTTTAAGATTAATACAACTTTGGAAAAGTAAACAAATTCAAGGGATTGATTGTTAAAATTGCTACTTAAATTCAAGTAAGAAAAAGAGACAATAATCCAATTTAATTCAAAATTCTTTTTAGTGCAAGAGTTTGAATCAGAAATGAAGATTAAAAGGAATTTGGATAAGATCAAAATTGTTCAAGAAGAGTTGGAAAAGTATTCAAGAATTGTCCAGGAGTTTGAGATAAACTAAAATAAAAGGCATTGTTTCGTAATTACATGCAAGACAAAATTGCTTCTTTTCACATGTGAAGTGTCAGACATTGATTTCAAGCAACTTTGGTTGCTTTTTATGGTCACTTGAAGTGGCAAAGTTGCCATAAGGGGCAACCACTCCAAGCAACTAGAGCGGGCTATTGGTACAGGGAAAAAAATGAGTTATAAGGTGCGTCTCGAAGCCGCAGCTCCCTATTTCCTCATATTTTCTTATTTATCTCAACATTTATTTTAAGTGATAATTGTGGACAATTATCAACCTGATTTTTGAGGCTTTTGCACCGAACTATCACACCTGTAAAAGGTGCATTCTCTTCACAATTTTTCACATTCATTTACAGAGATTAGAAGGGAGAGAGATGAACATGAGCTGTAGCTTTTGGCTTTCAGTTCTATTTTTCTTGTTTTCTTTATGTAATTATTTTGTGTTATTTCAAAGCCATGTGTGGCTAATTTTTTTATTAGTTAGAGCTACTTGAAGCCCCAAACATGAATTTAATCTTTATTTATTTTTAATGAAGTTATTTATTTTTACATGATAAAATTAATGTCTCTATTTTAATTGTATTCTATTAATTTCATTTCTTTGATTGGCCATATTAGGAGCATATTTTTAGGATTATATTGTAAAGATGCAAACCGCATGTCTAATGGGAATATTCTTAATTTGTCACAATCAATTGCTAATGAACTAATTAAGGGGTATTAATTCATAAATACCTAGGATTTGTGTGATGTTCATATTTTTCTAGCTATTAAAAGGTTCATATTATTAAACCTAAGTAGACTCCATTCTAGATTATAATTAGAGATATAGGTATTTACACGGATGTTATGTGATTTGTATATAATCTAAGAAATAATTAATATGACATGCAGTATGACTATTACTTTATCATGAATGGCTTCATCATGCATTAATATTATTGTGCTTCATTAATTTAAATATGGATTGGAGGATTGCTTAGTGATGGATAGAATGTCCTAGCTAAGTATTCTCTACTAATTTTCTTTTAAATAATTTAGTTTTCTTTTATGATTTAATTTTCAATTCAACTCCAAAACCCTTTTCAATTTAATTTAATTGTTTTCTAATTAAATAAATTTGAAATTAAAGTAAGTTAATAACTGGTCGTGGGATTGACACTTACTTATCATTGTACTCAATCAAATGATTTGTGTACTTATAAGATTTTAATAATTTGGTTTATTAAAAAATTAACCAACAATTTGTGTTGGCGAAGCCCAAGTAGTTATTTGACCTGGCTTACCTACAATGTGCTTATTTAATACATTTATATCATTAAGGTCACCTAGTTAACCATTATGTGTTAACACATGGATTACAGGCCTTTGTTTTTTTTTTTTTTCTGCTTTTTTAAAAAACGAGTCCAGTCAATTATAGCACATTATAAAAATGAGTCACAAAATGTCAAAAAAAAAAAAAAAGTCACACAAATCCCAAGAATAAGGAATTGAAAGTTACTGTTTCAAAAAAATGATTGAAAGTTAGTATTTAAATTTTGTTTAAAAAAGGGTTAGTTGTTGGATTTCATCAGATACAGTAGCGAGTGGCAAAAGGTAAGGTGACGTCGTGATAGTCACCTCGCACCCTAATCCTTTTTCTAAAGTCCTGTTGTTTCCAATATGTACTTCTCTTTGCAATAATATAGGGACAATTTTCAAATTATTCTCCCTTTCACTTGGGAGCTTTTGTTCCCTCTTATTTTTATGAGTTCTAATCTTGGATCTCACTTTGTTACTCTAATAAAGAGGGTTTGATTTATGATTATTACGCGTGTAATACATGTTAAAAATAAAAATGAAAATAAAAATAAAAAAATATATATGCAGAAGGAGTGCATCGAACATGAGATTTCCATTCGAATCCCATGGTATCTCCAATCCCCCTCCCAACACACACTTACGGTGTGAATTGATTGACGCAAGGAAGATCAGACTTTAAATTATTACGATTGAATTTTGTCACGGCATTCACTAGTTCTTCACCGCTGGGTCCCCAGCAGCAGTGATAGATAATAAAAACATTTTACGGTCTGAACTTATTAATGAAAGGAAGACTAGACTCTAAATTATTGTGATTAAATTTTGTCAAGGCATCACTAGTTCTCCTGTCACCAAGAATCAGCCATCATTCCAATTATGAAATCTTCACTTCTCCATGCCATTTATGCACCAAATATGTGGGTGATGATGGGCTACTGCTGTTCTCCAAATAGGTTGATGACGAACTCGTTTGCGGCTCCAAAATCTCCTCTCCACGGGCTGTTTCGAGGTGTTTTCGCTGGCTGTCTTTGACTCGCTGTTAAGGGCTGTTATGCACTGATTTGTAGCTCGAGACCAGCCTCTAATCTCCACTTCAAAACCTGCAAAAGCTATGTCAAAACAAGACAAAACGCTGCCACAGATCTGGTTCCGAATCGGCTCAAGGAACTGCCGAAAACTCTGTAAAATAGGGGCTGTTTTGCGCTGACTTTGAACCTCAGATCCAGCCTTCGATCTTCGCGACCAAGACCTGCAAATATCACCTTCAAACTGGTATAGAACGGGTTCAAGAGACTGTTGAATATTTCTGCAGAAAACTGTAGCAGTTGCACTCAAAACCTCCCTTGAACCACGTCCGAAACTCCTCTCTTTTCTCTCCTTGTTGGTGTGCTGTGTGGCTACTGAATGGCTCCCTCAAAGCTGCGTTTCTCTGTAAGAAAGTATGAACTAATATTTATTTTTTATATAGAATGAAAAAAGAACTTACATTTTATTTCATCTGTCAAGTTTACTTAAATACAAAACTTAGTAACAGAAATTTAGAGAAAAAACATGGAAAGAGCAAAAAATCAAGAACCACAACTCAGTATATGGATTTCTAAAAAACAGCAATAATAGCAACAACTATTCTAAAGACTTGGTCTTCAAAGCTGGACACGTTTGACATGTTCAGCAGCTTCTAAGGCACAAAATTCTCACACTCCTCTTTGCCTTTGAAGCTGCAAACTCCCATCTTGACCTTCAGTTCTTCAAACTTGATTCTGGGCAAAGCTTTAGTGAATACATTAGCAATTTGGTCTTCTGATCTGCAATAAATCAATGAAACTTCCCCTTCTTTCTGAATCTCTCTAAGAAAGTAAAATTTGATCTTAAAATGTTTTGTCTTGCCATGAAACACTGGATTTGTGGAAATTGAAATGGTAGCCTGATTATCAACAAAGATTCATGTTGATTCTTGCTACTTCAAACACAAATCCTGAAATATTTTTCTCAACCAAATGGCTTGATTTGCTGCAGCTGTTGCAGCGATGAATTCAGCTTCTGCAGTACTTTGAGCAATAATTTCTTGCTTCTTTAAGCACCAATTAATCACACCAGAACCAAAGCTAAAATAGAATCCAGTTGTGCTTTTCATATCATCAGCTGATCCTGCCCAATCACTGTCAAAAAAACTAGTCAGCTGAAATTAATCACTTTTAGTATACTTGATCCCATAATCAACAGTCCCTTTAACATATCTGAGAATTCTCTTGGCAGCCTGCATGTGTTCTTCACTTGCACAATGCACGAACCTGGAGAGAAGACTTACAGCTTGCACTATGTTAGGCCTAAAAGCTGTGAGGTATATGAGACAACCAATCAAGCTTCTGTAGAGATTCTCATCCACTTTGGCAGATCCATCATTCCTGCAGAACTTCACTTTTGCTTGCATAGGAGTTTCTGTAGCATTGCAACTCTCCATGTGAAATTTCTTCAAAATTTCCTTGGCATATTTCCTTTGACTGATGAAAATCTCATTCTTCTGCTGCCAGACTTCCAAACCCAGAAAATAGGTCATCAATCCCAAGTCTGTCATCTCAAATTCCTTAAGCATTTCATATTTGAACTCATCAATAAGCTCCTGATTGTTTCCTGTGATTAAAAGATCATCAACATAAACCGAAACAATGATAATGTTAGTGTCTTCTCTTCTTACATACAGCGTTGCCTCACTTAAGCTTTTTCTGAAGCCTAAGCTGATCAAATGATCATCAATCCGGCTGTACCAAGCTCTTGGAGCTTGTTTAAGGCTATATAAAACTTTATTTAGCAGATAGACTTTGTCTTCTTGGCCCTGCACAACAAAACCATTAGGTTGCTCTACAAATATCTCTTCTTTCAAGAAACCATTTAAAAAAGCAAATTTTACATCTAACTGGAATACTTTCTAGCCCTTTTGAGCTGCCACTGCAAGAAGCAATCTAATAGTATCAAGCCTGGCCATAGGAGCAAAAGTCTCTGAAAAATCTACACCAAAGACCTGTGCGTATCCCTTCACAACAAGCCTGGCTTTGTGCTTGTTTACTGACCCATCAGCATGGAGTTTTGTTCTGAAAACCCATTTAATTCCAATGACCTTTCTATTTGAAGGCCTCTGAACAAGCTGCCATGTGTGATTCTTCTCAATCATACTCAGCTCCTCTTTCATGGCTGAAAGCCATTTTTTGTCTTGCATTGCTTCTTGAACTCCAGCTGGTTCCATTATTGCTACATTGCATCTTGTATAGATGTCTGCAAGTAATCTGGTTCCTCTAACAGGTAGATCATCAATATCATCTTCGTTGGGCTGTAATTTGATTGGAGCTTTTCCTTTTTCATTTTCTGAACTCCAGTCCCAGTTTTCATCCTCCATGAACACTACATCTCTGCTGATTAGAATTTTTTCAGATTGAGGTTGAAAAATTCTATAGGCTTTGGAGAAATTGCTGTAGCCTATAAAAATGCCAAGTTCAACCTTTTTATCAAGTTTGTCCCTCTTGATCTGTGGCACATGAGTAAAACACAAACAACCAAATATTTTTAGATTTTTTATATTAGGTTTGAACCCATGCCATGCCTCAAAAGGAGTCTTCCCATTCACAGCCTTTGTAGGAAGCCTGTTTAACAAGAACACGGCTGCGTTTGTTGCTTTTGCCCAATATGCCTTAGGCAAGTCTTTCTCATGCATCATACATCTTGCCATCTCAAATATGGTTCTGTTTTTCCTTTCACTCACTCCATTTTGCTGTGGAGTGTATGGGGTTGTCAGTTGATGCTCAATGCCAGCTTCCTCACAAAACCGATTGAATTGATCTGAAGTATACTCCTTGCCATTATTAGATCTTAATATTTGAATGGTGCAACCACTTTGATTTTCAATCCATTGCTTAAATTTCCAAAAAATGCCAGCAACTTCAGATTTAAATCTGAGAAAATAAATCCAGCACATACAAGTTAAGTCATCAATAAAGATTATATAATATTTACTCCCCTTAAGTGAAGGAGTTCTCTAAGGTCATGCAAGATCAGTATGAATGAGTTGCAACTTCTCTATTGCTCTCCAGGAAGATTTTTGAAATGGAAGTCTTGATTGCTTGCCATATTGACAAACCTTGCAACCTTGTAATTCTGATTCCAGTTGAGGCAGCCCTTGAGCAAGCTCTTTTCTTTGTAAGTTCAATACTGCAACATGGTGGAAATGACCCAATCTTTTGTGCTAGGTTTCTGTGATGCTATCAACTGTGGAATAGGCTGCTCTTTGCTCCTGCAATGGATCAAGAGAAAAACTCTTGCCTTTCATTTTAACTTTAAACATTTCTTTATCTGCTGCATCTTTGATCAAGCATTGATTGCCTTCAAAAATAACTTTGAAGCCTCATTCAAGTAGCTGTCCCACACTCAACAAATTTTGATTAATGTCAGGCACAAATAATACATCTTTCATAAGCTTTGTACCTGAAGTGTTTTCGATTGCTACTGTGCCTTTTCCTTTAACTTCAATATACTCTTCATTGCCAATCTTCACTTTTGAGGCTATTTAAGTGTTCAATTCCTTGAAGAGATCACGATCAAAGGTCATATGGTTGGTACAACCACTATCAATGAGTCACTTCTTACTTGAATGACAGGTTGCAAAGCAAGAAGCGACAAAAAGTTGCTCCTCCTCTTCCTGATCAGCAACCTGAGCAACATTCTTCTGCTGCAAATTCACTTGTGTTGCACTCTTCTGTTGAGTGTTGCTCTTGCAAATTCTTTGATGATGTCCCATTTTTTGGCACTTTTCACATTGAACATCTGGCCTTCTCCAGCATTTAAAGGGTGGATGACCCTTTCTTCCACAGTATTTACAAGGAGGAAAATCAGATTTTGTTCCTTTACAGGTATTAGGAGAATCAGAACCTGAGTTTCCCTTCTTATTTTTCTCATTCTTCTTCCCTTTTCCTTCTTGACTGAACTGAGCTCTTGCAGCTAATGCACCTTCAACAGTTTCAGATCTCATGAGCCTTCTCTGTTCTTGTGCCTGCAAAGCATGCATCAATTCTGCCAAACTAACCTTTGACAGATCTTTAGTGTTTTCCAGCGAGGAAATGGTAGCTTCAAACCTTTCAGGAACAATTACAAGAATTTTTTGAACTATTCTGGAATCAGGAAATTCAGAACCAAGTAACCTTACTTTGTTTGCAATTCCAAGCAATCTGTTAGAGTACTCCTTCACTGTCTCAGAATCCTTCATCTTCTGAAGTTCAAACTATCTGATCAGGTTCAGAATTTTCATTCCCTTAATCTTCTCATCTCCTTCATACTCCTTCTTTAGGAAATTCCAGACTTCAAAAGCTGATTTCATTGTCATGATTCTGACAAAGATTTCAGTAGATACCGCAGCAAAAAACGTAGCTCTTGCCTTTGACTTTCTTGATTTCTTCTCTTTATGATTCTTGATCTGCGCCATGGTTGGATTTTCAGACAAGGGAGGAACTTCGTAGTCCTCCTCAACAGCTTCCCAGAGATCATTTGCCTCCAGATTTGCCTCCATCTTGGCTACCCAGATATGATAATTTTCACCATTGAACACAGGTGGTGCTAGTTCTGTAAAGGGTTTTTCTGAATCCATGGAAGAAGCAAGATGCTTTAGGCTTTTATGGTGAGTATCTCTTAGTCACAGGTCCCTTAAGAAGAGAGCTTTGATACCACTATAAGAAAATATGAACTAATATTTATTTTTTATATAGAATGAAAAGAGAACTTACATTTTATTTCATCTGTCAAGCTTACTTAAATACAAAACTTAGTAACAAAAATTTAGAGAAAAAACATGGAAAGAGCAAAAAATCAGGAACCACAACTCAGTATATGGATTCCTAAAAAACAGCAATAATAGCAACAACTATTCTAAAGACTTGGTCTTCAAAGCTGGACACGTTTGACATGTTCAGCAGCTTCTAAGGCACAAAATTCTCACATTCTCCTCCTAAAATCATCCTTTTATAATGACAGATTAGGGCATCAAAGGAGGTGTTGGAGGTCTGCACGTATCAAGCTTCTGCACATCAAGTTTCTGTTGTATATCGCGAACTGCGAACGCGAGCTGCACTTCGCGAACTCGAGTCGCGATCGACCCGTGCACGCTGATTTTCTTCATGCTGGACGTGTCCAAATTGCATGCTTCTCTTCTTCTCACGTTGGCTGCATGGGGTACATTATGGGCTGGATTATTTGCTCATTGAAATTGCACTTGGGCTGGATGCTTTGCTGAATTGTACTTGGACTGATTTCAATTGCTTCATGCTTGTAAATTCTTCATGGGCGGCTCAAGTTGGGCCTTGTAATTACAATATGGGCTGCATAAAATTACATTTGATTCCATGTATTAAACAATATGGGCTGAAATTTGATTATGAATTAAAAACAAAAACAACAATAAATTATTTTAACACATGCATGCTTTTTGCCTTGAAAACCTCTCTAATTTGCTAATTTATCATTCCATGACTCACCTAAAAACAATTAATGAAAACACATAAAAATAACCAAAATTACTTAAGTATTCATCATAAAGGCTAGGATTAAAAGCATAAAATCATACAATTATGATATATTTTATCAAGATTACGGTTCAATCCCTTCCTCTATCAAAATATGTTGTTTTTTTCTCATTTTCTTCCATTATTACAAACCTATCCTTAAATTTGAAACATTTTGACTTCACAAATTATTATCACAAACTACATCATTTTTACATGAATTATTGAGAATAAAATAATAATATTGTTTAATCTTAATGAGTTTTGATTTACTCATGATTATTAGTATGTGATTTTTTTTTTTACAGAAACTATTTTGTATGATAAATTTTATAAATTAAAAAAAAAAAAAAACTCATATGAGCTATAATTGTTTTTATTTTTTATTTTTTATTTATTTTACTTTGTTTTAATTTCACAAACATTTATTAGATAAAAGACAACAATTGTAGCTTGATTAGTAACTTTCATAATAAATGTATGTAGTTTGATTACATATGTTTATTTACAATCTAAGTAGTAACTATCATTATAAAGGAGATATATTCTCAAATTATTATTATTATTATTATTATTTAGTAGTATGAAATTCAAACTTCGCTCACTAAGAATAAGAGAGCTAGTGGACAATCAACTCACAATTGGATTATTTCTGTTTAGTATTTGTATCAAGAATGTTATTTTTAAGAAATATTGACTACAATCTTGTATGTTTTTCATATAGTTTAGTTTCTTGACATCATAATTATTATATAAAAGTGTCACATCTCAAATAGATTTTTGGGTCTACCATTGTCCCCTCAAATCGATACAGGATATAACACAAATCTATAAGATCATCAACATCCTTGATTTGGCTATGTTCTTCTTGATATTTCTTCCAATGTTAGTCAAAGGCTTTCCAGTCTTTCTTTAAAACTGCATCATAAAGCATTGTTGTAGTTGCAAACTCCATGCTCTATTTAACACTGGAAAAAACCAAAAAAAAAAAAAAAAAAAAATCATTAATCAAATGAAAAAGCTTCCAGGGTTTCTTTTAGTAAAGGAACTTATAAGCTTGGTAAGAAGGTATTATGGTTTCTCATGTCTATAATATAATAGACAAAGAGAATTGGTTCAACATTTCTTTGATTTTAAAAGTTATACAGTTTAAATTTCACTCTTGCTTTAAAATAAAAGGCATAAATAGGTTTTTCTAAATTTAATCTCTCTTTTTAGGTAGTTTTTTTTTTTTAATGTAATCCCCTCCTCAAAAAAAAAGAAAGAAAGAAAAAAGAAATGAGAGAGAAGAGAGAGAGAGAGAGAGAGAGAGGAGTGAATAGGTGGTGACTAGTTACATATAATGCTGATTAAATTATTCAAACCATAAAAGAAAGAAAGAAAGAAAGAAAAAAGAAATGAGAGAGAAAGAGAAAGAGAGAGGAGTGAATAGGTGGTGACTAGTTACATATAATGCTGATTAAATTATTCAAGTCTGGTTAATCCAGTGATGTGACTAAGATATTAGTAGACCATACTAGTATTGAAAATCATCATGAAGCTCTTCCAAATTTGAAATATTATATTAGTAATGATAGTTTGCCTAAGTTGGTGGCCAAATTTGGTGTTTAAATATTATGGTATCTAAAAAAGGTAGAAAAAACTATCAATTTTATTTAATTTTTTAATTTTTAATGATATCACATCATGACTTCAATTAATAAAATAACATTATTGTATAATAAATCTTTCCAAAAATTTATCAGAATAAGTTGTCTGAAGTTAGATAAAAATTTGTAAAAGGCTTATTGTACAGGGGAGATCTCTATGATCTAGTTTTCTAAACCTTTCTCACCTCAAGGGTGTCCACTACTACTCCTAAGATATGATGGGATTTAAAATCCTATCATACAATTATCAATATGTGTGTGGAGTATCCTAGGTATTTTGTATAAGTATATATCTTATGAAATTATAGAAACAAATGTCCAATTAATTGATATAATTCTTATTCTGAATAAATTTTGATAAATCCTGCATTCAATTTAAATTTTAAAAAATAACTATATCACCATTATTATTTTGACTATAATTCGACCAAATTTTAAAAAGAAGGAAGCATTTTTTTTTCTTTTCGGCTGTGGAATGAAATTCATTTATAAATGGAAAATGAAAGAGTACTATAACAATAATCACATATAATGTTGGCTGTGTGTGTATTAGACAATAAAGGCCATACCTCTAATACTCATTTAGTTTATTATTTTTATTACAATTATTATTTTTATTATTTTTATTATTATAAGTGTGAGTTTTGAAATTTAGATGAAGTAGTTCATAAAAAAGGAAATAGTTAATGCATGAACTAATCCAAATTTGTGAATAAAATTTTTTATTAAAAAAACTCATTTTTATTACACTAAATTTAATGCTATATAATCATTGAAAATTTCTCTACTTCCATATATATTATATAATTATGAAAATCTGAGTCAAGAAAATGCAAAATAAGAAGCAACTAGAGAGAATTGATGGAACCTTTCATTGATCAGTAAAGTGTTTTTCAATCATTCATTTTGTGTGAAGCAAGACACTATATATAGTCTGTTACAAGAGAAAGAATAGACTACTAGCTGGCTCTTTCTTATTGGATGAGAAACAGCTGAGGTGGCAAGTTAGTTATAGCTTAAATAAGTGACTAACAGATCAAGGCTTCAGCTTCCTATATATGCACATATAATATAAGTCAGTTCAACAAATTAGAAGGAGATCTTACACATAATTTTATGTGAGAACTCACATTTGTATAGATGTTTTAGTAATTTATAACTATATAAATTTGGATGTTCACACTTTATTTGTAGATATCCTATTGGTGGTACTTTAATATATCTAAATTATATAAAAGATTAGAGTGATTAAGTGAAAACTCTTTTATATTATTTGTGGGATCCTACTAATGATAATTATTATATATATCTAAATTAGAGCATTTTTTTTTTTAATACAACAACAGTATCTGGGATAAACCCATGGGGCGTCCCGAACTTTGGAACCGAGATATGACACTGATAGCACGGTCCGGGGGGCTACTCCCAAATTAGGAGGGATCTACCCACACAGAGATGGGAGAGAGACTCACATTGGGGTGAGAGATCAACCCATACAAATGGTGGAAAATTAAGAATTTTATTATTTTATATGAGTATTAATTATATTATTATAATATTATTATATTATATATAGAGGGGGGTATACCAGGTGTCAAACCCGTGCCTTCTTGCAAAGGGAGGCACGGGTTTTGGTTGCTGGCACAGTTGGCGCCAGCAACCAATGACAATTAGAGCATTTTCCTTCATATTGTTTGACTCTCATTATATATTTATTAATATATGTAAGAAATTCTTTTTCGACTATGAAAAATATATACGATTGTACGGCTGCAATAGATTTTCAATTATCATGTAATTAAATTAAAAAATAGTACACATTTTATACAATAATCACCTTGCACACATAACCTAACCATCACTCACATTGGTCAGTAATTCGTGATATAACATGCAAGAAAATTCTCACACGTTCTGGGACCGTAAACCACACCTACGGGGCCAACATTTTTCTTTGCGCAGGAAAAAAAAACAAAAACAAAAACAAAACAAAAGAAAATGATATTGCATATCAGTGATGTATTTGGTGATAGATTTGCTGAATTTTCAAATTTATCTTAAGAAGATATTCATTGCAAGGAAAGTACCGTCATTACAAGAAAATGAAACTTTTGCCGATATACATCTGTCTGCAAATAAGATTCAATGCATTTAGTATTATACAGTGCCTCTCTTAAACTCCCACTGCTAGATACAACAAACTCGATGTAACCAGCTCTCCAATTATTTTCGTGAACATAGTCAGTCATCACCAATAAATTTTCTAACCTAAAAACCTTTACAAAACAAGTCAACAATCTCTTATCATATCAATGCAAGTGTGATTTATTATATCACCTCTTAATACAAATAGTTATATAATTTCTCATTTATTAATGTAAATTTTTATCATGGTAATTTATAAATGGTTAGATTTCTTCTTTTATTATAATAGTATTTATCATGGCAGTAAATATCTTTTTTTTTAAACAATATAAAAGTAAATATAAGTACTAGATAAATAATAATTAATTTTGATAAATTTTTGACTGGTTTGATAAATGATCTATTACGTGGTAGTTAAAAAAAAGGTGATCAGAATCATGAGAAATTATTCATTAGGTTGGTCGACATAAAATGATGAACTTGACATAAAATGTTATAAATTTAATATTCTATTTAAAGAAAAACTTACCACCCATGAAACTTGAATTTCCGCAATCAAAATAAAAAAGAAAACGGAAATTAAGAGGGATGAATAGTGGTGAAGTTGCTGATGGAACTTAATATACGTAAGGCTAAAAGTCTTACCACGTGTCATTAAAGTTACTGGGATCTCTGACAAGTCATTGTTGTGCATTGATTAGGCAATCGGCACCACAATTGTTGAGGGTAAGGGCGATAAGGCCAACTCCAAGAGCACCAAATTGGTATAAAACATTAATTTGGTATAATTTTGATCTCTAATAGAGAAATCAAAATACAAATTTCAAGATAAATATTTGGTATTGATGAACAATACAATAACAAATTTTATGTTGTACTGTTCATCAACATCAAATATTTTCATTTACAATAAATTATTTTATTTAAAGATATATAATAAATTATTATAAAAAAATATATCACTTAAAATATTTTATTGAGATCTTTAAAATAAATATAATATTGAATATGTTTTAATGTATTTTTAAATTTTTAATAATATTAATTAGAAAATTATGTATAGAATATTCTTTGAATATGCTATTTACACTAATTGGTGTCAAATACATTAGAGTGTAAAAGAATTTGATGTAAAAAAATTTAGTGTTAACACCAAAATAGTATAAAATTTGATGTTATACATTGGAGATGGTCTAAGACCTTTCAGACTGTGTTTGGTAAGCGGTACTAGAAGATATTGAATTAAATTGATTTTTTTTTTTTTTTTTTAGAAATCAAGATAGGATCCGGAACCTAACTGAAAATGAATACTATAAGTACCATCTGAATCTCAGTTTTTAAAAGGTAGGAAACGATTAACTCAAAGGAAAGTGGAAAAATTACCAATATAATAACGAAACTTATGAGTCGAATCACCGTTTGTCTTGATCTTGTCAATAGATCAATTTATTTTTTCCGAATTCTTGAATTGTATCGAATTGAATGGAATTAAATATAATATGATCATTTATTTGATATATTATATATGGTATTAACTTGTATCTTATTGTATATTATTTTAATAAAATAATTTATCTTAAAAATATTTTTAAGTAAAATAAAATAGTTTTTATTTTTAAATAAAATAAAATTCATATTATATATTAGTAAAAAAGAGTATCATAATTCCTCAAAAAAAAAAAAACAGAGTATCATAAATTATTTTCAGATAATATAAAAATTACTTTCAATTAATATTTGCAAATAATATTATTTTAAATAAAATATAATATTATAAATGATTTTAAATAAATTAAAATAATTATAACATAAAATAAAGACAATGAGAAGAGACAGGAAAAAGTGAAGAGATATCAGGGAGTACGTTCACCCTTTTTTGAAAAAAACAGCGAGTCCAGTCCGATTATAACACATGATAAAATGAGTCACAATATGTCAAAAAATGAGTCACACAAATCCCGAAAGTTAGTGTTTCAAAAAAATGATTGAAAGTAAGTATTTAAATTTTGTTTTAAAAAAGATTACTTATTGGATTTGAACAGATACAGTAGGAAGCGGCAAAAGGCGAGGTGATATAGTGATAGACACCTCACATCTATACCTTATTTCTTAAGTCATCAGTTCGAATATGCACAAAATTTTCTAATTATTCTTCCCTTCAATTGGGAGCTTTTGTTCTCTCTTATTTTTATGCGTTCTAATTTTGGATCGCACTTTATAACTCTAATAAAGAGGGTTCGATATATGATTATTATATATATATAATACGTTGTAAAAATATATATGAAGAGAGAATGCATCAAACATGAGATTTCGATTCGATCCCATGGTATCTCCAATCCCCCTCCGAACACACGCTTTACGGTGTGAATTGATTGATGCAAGGAAGATCAGACTTTAAATTATTACGATTGAATTTTGTCACGGCATTCACTAGTTCTTCACCGCTGGGTCCCCAGCAGCAGTGATAGATAATAAAAACATTTTACGGTCTGAACTTATTAATGAAAGGAAGACTAGACTCTAAATTAATGTGATTAAATTTTGTCAAGACTAGTTCTCCGCAGGTTACCACCGGCTCCCCAGTAAGGAGTGCAGGATCTATGGTCCCATTTATTTTACACAAATTATGATATTTTCTTGACCATCAAATTTCACTCTAAATTATTGAATGATTTTTCTTTTCGCTAACTGTATTGCTCATTTACCCTTTATTAATTAATTATTTAATATTAAAAATTCCATTTTTATAATTTCGTACTACTTCCAAAATTTCACTAATTTATTATCATTAAAAAAGCGCCATATTTTTTATCACTCGTTTCTCTTGCTTTGTCTGCCCGTCACGGGTGTTAGTGGGGTTTGAGCCTGTACAGTTAGATCAATTCTGTGGAGTCATGAATTGCTCGTGATCACGTTGACGACCATTAGCTGAACTTTTTGAAGATTTTTCTTAAGAAGATGTGACCAGGAAATACATTCGCACGGCGACGTGCATCATACGTGCCGAGGTAATAACCTTGCCATTGTCACGCATACTGAGGATGAGCAGACGTTATTTTGATAGGACAACTGCACGGTATATTGCAATTAAAAAACATATTTATGACAAGATCATTGATAATTAGAGATGGCAAAATGCAAGTTTGGACTGCATTGGATCCTTTTATTTTTCTATGGGTCTAGACCCTATCTATACCCTCAAATTAATTTGAGGGTTTGGCTCCATACCTGACCCGTACATTTAGCGAGTTTATTAAGACTTGCATTAGACCCGAATTTGATAGGGGTTATATTCGAGTTGATCGGGTCAAACCCATATTTCACGGGGTTGATCCGGTCAAATCTGGGCTGACCTGAATTTTTTTTTAAAAATTCTAAAATTTTCTTAAAAATATCTTTATGGACTAAGAAATTCAATAATTCCAGGATTCCAACTTGATTTTTTAAGAGATTTTTTCTTTTTAAGCTTAATTGCATTTATCAAGACCACTGTGATGGATATTATGGTACAACCTAAACCACAGATATCCATTCAAGGGACTTCTCTACAATTTACCCACTCACACAAAGGGTTTGATGGAAATTGTTCGCATTACTACGGACAACACTCGAATTTGCGCTCTTTCATATGAACCACAATTTTTTCTACTAAATCAAAACAAACTAATTTCACATCACATAATTCGTTCCACAATCCTTCTTACTAGATTTTACCAAAAACAACATGCCATAATCAAAATCAAATGTAGAATAACATTAAAAGTTAAAATTTACTCTTAATTTACATCCCAAAATAACAAAAAAAAATATATAAAAATAAAATCAAGATGATGATGACCCTTCTTTATCTTGTTTATGATATATTTCTTTCTTCGAAACATCACCTAATAGAACAAATTAAGTAAAAAATTAAAAATTAAATTGATGATTACGAATAATATACCTAATGTAATTAAATTTATAACTATTATATCTTGAAATGGAGCTCATATCCAATTTTATGCACACATCAATGCTTCCAATGTGTTCAAATATAATCTCCTATGATATAAACTCATGAATCTACCTCTAATACTAAAAGCGGACTCAGAAGCCACCATAGACATAGAAATGACTATGATGTCTTTGGTAGTTTTAGCCAAAACTAGGTATTTCCCTTTGCTTCCTTTTGACATCACATTCTCTTTAGAAAGGTCACAACAATCTGCTATCACTAGTTTTTAAAGATCAAATCAAACCTTAAAAAGGACAACAAAAAGAAAGAAACTTTAGACACTAAATAAAACACAATGAAGAAAAACCAAATGAGAGAGGCATGCCTTTTTCCAAAATCATCAATCTATGTTTTAACTATGGGAAGAAGAATTCCGTTAAATGGTGATGATGATTTTCAACTAATACATCCTATGTTAACATTGACATTAATAGTTGCAGGCATGGCTGCCACCATTAGTATGATCATGGCTTTATGTATACGGTGAAAATCATCATCACCACCACCACCTAATACATTATCAACATCTTCTCCCGAGTTTAAAACGTCAGAGGTTGCATCGTCAGGATTGTAGATTGACAATCCTCAACAACAACCAACTATGACAAGTGGTGAGACAACAACAATAGCACCACCCACCACACAAGCCACATCAACACTAGAGTCACAAGATAAAACAGAAAATGATGGGCTGCAAAATAAAGGATTGCCACTACCACTAGCTATGATGACATTGAAAGAGTCACAATCTATCAATAACTTGACAATCTCTAATGCAGGTAAATGATAATTTATATATCCTAACTGTTGAAAGTGTGAAACAGTAAACCTACTGTATATGTAACCTACAGTAGCATAGAACATAGAACATCTAGAACCTTAAACAAACACAATGACTAGATAAAACCAATCCCCACTCAAATAAATGCACAAAATTCGTGTAACAAAACATAAAATAAAAAGCAACCTAATTCCTTTGTCAACCTAAATTACTGCAGAGAGTGATGCAATCCAACAAATTAAATCAATCAAACATCACACATAGATCACAACAAATAAATGACAATCAAATCTTAAAAAAACAAAATACCTAAAAACAAAACTTGAGAGTTGATGTTTGCGTACTTGAGAAACCCCATAAAAAAAAAAAATGTAGACGTTCTGGTGGAGAGAAAGATGGAGATGTTCTGCTGGTCAATGTACTTGAGAAACCCCATATCAAAAAAAAAAAAAAAAATCAAAGTAAAATAGAGCAATGAGAAATCTAAAGACTTAGAAAAAGAAGTGAAAGAGAGAGAGAGATGACGGCAACGACGATATTATAGTTTCGAAGCTGACACGGTAGCAATGGAGAAAGATAGAGATGTTCTAGTGGTCATCCAGCAAATGACACAATAGCTATGGAGAGGGAGAGGCATAATTGAGAAGAGGAACGACAATGGAAATTGAGGGGAGAGAGAGAGAGAGAAAGTTGAGAGAGTTTCGTTGGTTTTTTTTTTTTTTGAAAAGGAAACGGGTAGGGGATATATAAATAACGGGTATTTTGTGGGTCTAATGGAGACCCACAGATAAACTTATATCCTACTCGCAATTATGCAGGTTTTTTCAGATCCGATTCTTTTAAGAGTCTTTTAAAAAGCAGTTTGGATTTGTACCCGAATCGCATCATAATGAGTATGGATAGGGACCCTATCCATTTTGCTAAGCCTCAGTATGTTATTTTTTATTTTATATTTTCAATATAGGATAAACTTTTTTTATTATTATTATTTTATGTGTGAAACTCTTTAATAAATTGGACCTAGATTTTCTTTTCTTTTTTTTTTTTTTTTAGCTATTTGGACCCAGATATTTGTATATGTTGCAATGACCCATAACAAATTATTATCAATTAGGGGTGGCAAAATGGGTCGGCATGTTGGGTCGAGTTGAATTCCATTCGATTCGTTTATAGATAAGACCAATTCGATACGAGTTCGTTTAAGAAGCGAGTTGGCGTTTTTGGATTTGATATGAATTCGTTTATAAATGAATAACACAGTACGATACGAGTACTTCGTTTATTACTTGAATCGTAAAAGATCCAAATTCATTAATCCATCAACTCGTTAATTCGTTTAATATATTTAACTTGTTTAATCCGTTTAACTCGTTTAACCTATTTAATTCGTTTAATCATGTAATTTATTTATCCAAACATGAACAATAGATAAAATCATGGTTTCAACACATATCCAATATTGGATTGAAATTTTGAGGGGAACCATAGCCAAACAAATAAATCTCAAAGTTTTAAATACTTATAACTAAGTTCAATAAAACTTTTATACAGAATAAATCACCAAGTAACAATTCTAGATCAATCAAGCACACCTAATAAAATGATGATATGGTTTTTGGTGAGTAAATTTCTTATACTTAGCTAGATATGCAATCATTTGTTTTGGTTTCATTTTATTACAAAATAAAATGAAAACAAGAATCAAAATATAGAGAACAATTGTTTTAGAAGACGGAGGTGGTGGATCTAGTGGTAGATCTAGTGGTAAAGATGGTAGATTTAATGGTAGGGATGGTGGATATAGTGGTGGAACTGTGGAGAAAGGGTGATCGTGAGGAAGAAACGACAACTGTGAGGGAGAAAGGACGGCGATTATGAGCAAGAAACGACAATTATGAGAAGGACCGTTTTTGGGAGACGAAGGTGGTGAAGATGGTGGATCCGATGGTATGGATGGTGGATATGGTAGTGGAGCCATGGAGAAGGGGTGACTATGAAAGAGAAATGGCAATCGCAAGGGAGAAAAGGAGGAGGAGCGATAACTATGAGGAAGAAGGAGCGGTAACCATGAGGAAGAAGGGGAAAAGGGACAGTGACGATGATCGTGATAGAGAAAGGGTGGTCATCATGAGGGAGAGTGTGTCGTGTGATTAGGTGTGGAAAATGAAAATGAATTTTAAATGGGTTAGGTTTAGGGTTGTCATTTTTTTGTGTGTGTGTGTATGCATAATTATACACTAATCCCTAAATATACTAATATTACGATTTTAGCTCTAATTTAATCGTGTCAACCCGCGATTCGTTTAATTAAACCTAATTTGATTTGTTTAATAAGCAGGTTAATTGGGTTGACACGATTATGACATGAATTCATTTAACTTAAACCCACATTCATTTATTTTTCATAAATTTATGTTGATCCATCGTGTCGTGATCTATATTGCCACCTATATTATTAAGTTCCCAACGAACTAAAGGACAACACAACGGAAAACAACAAAAAACTCAAGTTTGTCAAAACACATGAAAAACAAACACATGAGTAGTATTATATCTTAATAATATCACCATGTACGTCTGGGCACCTAATTGCCACATATCATGTTTACGTGAGCCAGATTCTTTAATCTCAAACTTAATCAAACTTATCAAATGTCATGTATTGTTTAAAAAATCGATCGAGTTGGCCGATTTCTCGTCGAGAAATCATCACTCGACTAGTTTCCGAGTCCAGAACCACCAGTCGGGTGGTTCAACTAGGTTTCTGTGGAAAATCGATCTAACTCGGGCTAATTTGGCCCTCGGGACAACTTGGCCCAGCTCGGCTTGACTTAGCCTCGACCTACTCGATCATTTTTTTTTTTTTCAAATTTTTTTTGTTAAAATGGCATCATTTTGGCACACCACGCCAAAACGATGCTGTTTTGGCATCATAACTTAAAAATATATGACACCAAAACAGCATAATTTTGGAGTGCCAAAATGACGCCGTTTTGGCGTCATATATATAACAGATCAGAGGCATTTCTTCTTTAGTTCTTCGATCTTCTACTTCTGTTCTACACTTCTGTTTTTGCCAATCTGCTTTGTCTTGGTTCTGGTGGTGGTGCGTGAGCTCTACTGCTGTCATCTTCTCGTTGCCTTTCGTTGCTCCATCCGTCGCAACGCTGTCTTTGTCGTCGCTCCGTCCGTGACTGTGAGTTATTATTATTTTTTTGTTTTCATTTTCTTTTTTGTTTTGTTTTGTTTTTTTGCTTTCACTGTTCTTTTTTGTTTTTCACATATATTTGTTTAGAGTTGGATGATGAATTGATGATTGATGGATTATACAACCTATATTTGTTTAGGGTTTTGTACATTTATTACATTGATGGAAACATGAGATTTAAATTATTGTGTTATGTGTTTCAAATTTCAAATAATTTTATGATGTTGTGTTCTATACCATTTGCTTTTGTAACAAATGTTAGACATACTAATATATACATTTGTAATAAATGTTTGATAATTAATGTTTGCTATAGAAAAGTTTTCATGCTTAAATTGTTAAAATTTTGCTTAACGATTAGGTTATTTTATATTTATTAATTATGGATAATGAATCTTTAGGAGCTTCTGTTACCCCATCTCTCAAACAGAATTTAGGTGATGTTGGATGAGATTATGAGAAGTTGGTTGATCCAAACGTTATGAAAAAAGTGCAGTGTATATTGTGTGGGAAGATTATGTTTAGAGGGATATATAGATTGAAAGAACATGTGGCTCACATATTCAGAAATGTGGCTAAATGTCCAAAGGCAAAACTAGAGGATACAAATAGATGTAAGAATGCACTTATGGAGTCAAAAATAAAAAGAGAAATAAGATGATTGAGGAGAAATTGAAGAGAGGAGAAGTAAATATCAATGAATAAGAGGAGATGGAAGAAGTAGAGGTAGGAGGGGTAAGGAAAGAGTCTCATCATCTTGGCCCAATAGACAAATTTACAAGACCTATTAATTCGGAGTTGTCATAAAATTCAAGGAAGTCAATGCGACAACAAAACATCAATGAAGCACTTTTTAAAGAGAGACTCGATCATGTGCACAAATGGGTAACAACTTGGATGTTTAATAGAGTCGTTCCATGACATGTTGTTGTGAATGATGATTTCATGCGTGTTTGTGAAGCAATTGGTCAGTTTGGACTTGGTTATAAGCCTCCAAATTATTATGAAATCGGGGAGCGATATTTGCCAAATAAGGTGGAAGAAACAAAGTTATTGTTGAAAAGACAAGAAGAAGAGTGGGCTAAAAATGGATGTTCAATTATGATGGATGCTTGGACGGATAAGAAAAAAAAGAGCATAATGAATTTGTGTGTGAATTGTAGGTATAAATTTCATATAATTTATCTACTATATAATCTTAGTTGTATATTATATTATTTAATTTATGCTTGATTGATATTTGATTATTGCAGGTTATGAACCACTTTCCTTTATTTCAAAGAGTGTTTTGATATGGCATACATTGTAGAACACATTTTCGAATATATGAATACATGCATTGAACAAGTCGGTCCCACAAATGTTGTTCAAGTAGTAACCGACAATGCTAGCAACAATATGGTCGTTGCTAAGATTTTGAAAGAGAAAAGGCCAAATATATTTTGGACCTCATGTGCTGCTCATACCATCAACCTCATACTTGAAAGTATTGGCAAGTTTTCGAGGTTCAGCAAGTATATTGAGCAAGCAAAGCAGTTGACAATCTTTATTTATGCTCATCATAAGATTTTGGGAATGATGAGGTCTTTTACAAAAAAGAAGGATATAATGAGGCCAAGAAAGACTAGATTTGTATCCGCTTTCCTTACTTTGCAAAGCTTGATGGATAAAAAAAATGCTTTGAAGATAATGTTTGGTAGTGAGGAATGAGAGAAGTGCAAATACTCAAAAAGTAAAAAAGGGAAATTGGCCTACAAAATTATTATGAGTTTGACATTTTGAAATGTTGTAGCATGTTGTTTAAAAGTTTTTGCACATTTGATTAAAGTGTTGAGATTGGTGGATGAGGATCGAAAGCCATCAATGCCTTGGTTATATGGAGAATTAAGAAGGGCTAAACAAGAAATTAGAAAAGATTTGAACAACGTGGAAAATAATTATCGACCAATTATTGAAATCATTGATTGAAAAATGAAAAATTGGTTAGATTCTCCATTGTATAAGATAACATTTCTATTAAACCCATATTATCACTACAAGGATTCAAGCATTTCCGATGAAATTGAGTTGTTGAATGACTTTATGGAGTGTGTGGAGATTTTTCATCATAGTGATATAGCCTCTCAAGATGTAATTATCATGACTGAATGACCACTGTATCAGATGAAAGATGACCCTTTTGGGAGATCGTTAGCCATTAAAGGATGTGATAGTGATTCTAAGGATTCAAGTAAAAAATTGAACATTCTATTTACATAAATTGTTTTTAGTTGTTTAACTTGTTTACTAATTCCTATTATGGGCTATATTTTTGGTTTTGTATTTATGAAAATATATTTTCAATAACTGATTCTATATTTGATTATGTTTTATGGTGTAGTTACTTGGTGGAGCACATTTGGAAGTCACACACTTAACATACTTAAAATGGCAAAAAAGATTCTTTCATTGACAACCAGTTCATCAGGATGTGAAAGAAATTAGAGTAATTTTGAATGGATAAGTGCAAATGTGCAATATCCATAACTTATTTTTAATGTTTTAAATTTTAATTATTTACTGATTTATTCAATTTTAATTTTCATATCTTATGTAGATACATTTGAAAAAAAGGAATAGATTGAATACAGATTGATTGAACAATCTGGTTTTTGTTAATTTCAATTCACAATTATCAAGCAAAATGAACAAACAGGTTGAGAAGAATGTTGATGTGCTACTAGCAGCTAATGTTGATGCTTCTGATGCACAAGGATAGCTTGTTCCAGGAGGTGATGATGATTATGAAGTAGGGGTCGGTTTGGAGTGACCAAGGTACCTTGATGAAGATGATTTTGATTCTGGAGAAGAGGAGGAGGAAGAGGAGGAGAGAGGGGGGGAGAAGAATATTGATGTATAGTTTGAGTTCAACAATGAACAAGTTATGGAAGACGTTTATGGAGATGATGAAGATTTCCTTAAGATTTTAAGGGCCTTAACTCCTTAACATATTTTCATGAACTTTTCCCTTTGATGGCTATTTTATTCTTAGGTTCTACTATGTTATTATTTACATATTATATATGATGTTGATTGTGTACTTATGTTTGAGAATGAAAGAAGAATGAGAGGTTTTAAGTAGTTTAGATGTGATAGATTTTTGAAGTATTGTTATTTTTGTGTATTACAGATAGGGAATTTTGAAAAAATAGTTGTTATATTACCAAAATTTTTAAGGTTATAATTATGTAATTATGTTAAAGTGACTTTGGAGGTTACATGAGATAGATTTTAAAAGTTTTTGTGGTCATATGATTTTATTTTTATCATACAGAAAATTTTTAAAATTTATTTTTTACAAGTTTGACCGAGTTTGACCGTGAGTCAACGGATTGATTGTTGACTGACGGTCAAACTGAGTATTTGTCGAGTACTTCCGAGTTGCCGAGTACTCCTTGCTTGCTACTTTGCCGGTTGAGTTGCAAGTAGCGAGTTTTGGAACACTTCCACATGACAACCATAAGTCATCCTTGTTTGCGATATATAATCATCAAAATATGTATTGTCTTAGTAGTTTGTAACTAGCACCGTTTGTCAGTACACTAGCTGCCTTCTGTCAATGGTTTGGTATGGTTCTATACCCAAGACAATCAAAATAAAATATTCCTTCACTTTTATGTATGGGTTGTCCCCCCTGGATAATTGATGGGAGAAAATCATCATTAATTGTACTTACTAACAACCAACAACTATATTCTCCCTTCCCATGTGAACTTAATAATAAGTAGGAGTTCAAACGAATTAAAAGAATAACTCAATGGAAAACAATAAAAAACTAATCAACTCCTATTCGACCAACAATCCAACAAATAGCGAGTCCTTAACTATTCGATGAGTATTCGATTTGATTGCTGATCAACGAATTACAGTTAAACTTGATCAAATATGTATAAAAAAAAAAAAAAACCATCAGGTCAAAATACAATCACATGAACCTAAAATCTAACAAATTAATGAAATCACTCTCATTAATTACCCAAAAAAATAATAAATTACATAAGATAAAGAAAATAACAAACCATTAACATATTAATAATTAATATAAAACAATTTCCATACCATCAGTACCATTTTTTATTCCAGGTCCAGTACAAGTGAATGATATTAGGTCTACTTAAAAAGTATAAAATAAATATTATTCTTAAAATTTAATATTAATTGGCTAGATTACTTTGCAAAAACTAACTTGAATATTTTATTTTAAGGTTAATCCCTTTTTCCCTCTTGTAGTTTGAATTATTATTCAAAATCCATCTTATTGAAAATTTGAGTATTAATTCAAATTACAAGGTTTATATAAAAAATGAAAAAAAAAAAAAATCAAACTAAAGGGTGGAAACACTATTTTTCTTTTATTTTAAAAATATTTAAGCATTTTTACTTTCAAAAAAATATTTAAGTATTTTTAAGCAAATTTTATTTGATCTAAAATTTTAAAAATAACTTTATTCTTTTAAAATGGATTTAAAATGAATTTATTTTTATTTTATTGGAATGATATAACACATAATTATTTTTTAATCCAATCGCATATAATATATTAAATAAGAGACAATACTATATTTAATTCAATCTTATATTACATGAAACAAATTATACTATTAGTTTATTTAATTCAATTTTGTCAATAAATTTCTATTAAAATTATCAAATCCAATTTTATATACCAAATGGAGTTTTAGAATAAAAATATCTAAATTCATATATAAATAATATATTACATAATATAGTATTGATAATTTATATACCAAATCATTCGTACATAACTCCAATCACTACACAAGGAGAGAAATCACTACATAGAGAGAAATCGATAATGTTTTTGTTTTTGGAATGTTCCACCATGGACAAAAAATGTAATTTCAAAATGAACAAAGTAATAAATAGCCACGTCAATTATCCATGTATACAGGTGTGGAACACACACAACGACAACAACCTCCAAAAATAAATAAATAAATAAACTAGAAAAAACAGAAAAAAAAACACAGTGAGCGACAAAGAGCCGCTGTTTTCCAAATTAAGACCAAACCTCAATGGACTCTCTCTAGATAAAGAAGAAGAAGATAATTTATATATATGTATATAATTGGGTAAATGTTTAAATTGTGCGTACAAGCACAATGTTAGATGATACATCATCTTAGTTTTCATCATGTAGGTACCAACTTTGATGAATTGTTTTTTCTTAATTTTTTAAATGTTGAGGTAATGTTTTTTTTTTTTTTTTTTAAACAATCACTTAAACATAAAAAAAAGTGATTGTTATACTGATTTAATATAATTTAACATTTTTTATATACATATCATAATCTATATAAAATACCAATTTTTTTCAAATATAATCATATTAAAATAAATAAAAATATTAATAGTAACAAAACTATTATAATGCCATAAAAAAAAAACTATTATAATAAAATAATCTATAAAAATAGAAAAAGAGTAAAGAGAGACGTTAAATAGAGTAGAAGATGTTAACCCAAAGGTGGGGTCAGGAAGTGAAGTAGAACTTAGCCACGGATTAGAACTGGTTAAAAAAGACAAGTGGTTGAGAAGGGATAACGACAAAACCCAGATTTTTTTATTATAAACAATCATCACCGCTCATATTCATCAATCACCCTCGTCTCCATTTCCATTTCTCTTCACACCAATTTCCATTGCAAATATTCAACAGCAATTTTATTTTATTTAAGCATCTTTCAACACAATCACTTTTTTCAAATCTTCCTTTCTTTTTAATTATTAAATGGTAAAGCAGCTTAAGGAACTGCTGCTGCTGCTCTCTCTTTATAGTTTCCTCTCTTTCTCTCTCTAGTTTCCAGATAAAACCCGTCATGGCTCTGCAGCTCTTGGAGACTCTCAAAAGCTCTCTCAGTTCATGAATGGTGACGGTGACGGTGACAAGCAGCGAGAGAAGTGACCACGGCGACGACGAGCGACAGACGACGAGAAACTGGCGAGTCGGCGGCACTGAACGCGAACGGCAGGGTTAGGGTTTCAAAATCGAAAGGGTTGGTGCTCTGTTTTTAACTTTTTAACTTCAGTTTTTAATTTTTAATATTTAAATTACTGAACACTTTGGTCCAAGACAGTTGAAAAACAAAACGAGGCTCTGCTCTGCGGTTAGGCGCCGCGGAGTCCCGAGTTGACCGAGTTGGGTCCAGGTGCCGGCGAGTAGAACCCTCGATTTGGGGTTCTCTGAGCTGTAAAACCACGATTACCAGTACTCGACGAGTAGTCAGACCTACTCATCGAGTTTTACAATACTTGCCACTGTATTATAGTAAGCAAGACTTTATATATGTCCCAAATCGTGAGGCAAGTTGGTCATACCAGACATGGTATGAACTGCAGATATCGAGATCTAATCGTTTAGTTTAAAGAGCTAGGGTCACTTACCTATACAGGTAGTTCTTTTTGGAAAATCAATGTACTTGCAATAATTTTACGATTTATTCTTTTTCCATTGTTTTGTTTTTGACTCTTTTACGACGCCAACACTAAAAGACTTCAAATATGAATTAAATGGTCTGAAATAAACGATCATCATTACTTTTTAATTATTTTTTGCTTAAGCAAAACATAGATTGATTAGTCCCATTTTTTGTCACTACTTTTCATTTTTCGAGTCACCATTTTTTTCTACTACTTAATAGTAACTTAAAATAGCAGCTACTGGAAGGCAAAACACACAACTAAGGAAGCAAATAATCTACTTTTTTTTTTAGATACAATATGATGGAGCCATTTAAATATGAGATATTATCTCCTAAAAAAAAGAGATATTATTAATCTAAATGAATGTAATTTACCATCAAATAACAGTGGGAGTTAATGAAAACCAATAGACTTAGTTACAGTGTAAATGTAATGCTTTTCACAAGTTACAGGCAGGACATTTTTTTTAAAAAAAAAAAAAAATACTAACCATACATGAGGACCATTTACTTTACCTTTATTACATTATTATACTTATGAGTAACACTAGAGTTTTACATTTTTTAAAAGCAAAAGCAATGATGCTAATTAGTTTAAAAAAAAAAAAAAGTACGTGGCGATTGGATGTATTTTTTGAAATGATTTTTTAATTTTTAAAAATAAAAAATGAGAGTAAATTGTTTGGTTATATGTTTTGTAAAATGCATTTTTAAAAATGGAAAATATCTTTTCATAAATTATGATTGAAAAATGAAAAATAAATTTTTTATATTTTCATTATTTTCAAAATAAATTATTACTTTTCTATTTAAACAATTATTTTTCATTTTTTGAAACTAAAAACACCTATATTACTTATTTTTAAAAACAATACCAAATATATTTATATCATCTTTTGTTTTTGAAAATAATTTTTAGGATATACTACTTAACATATTACATTTTTAAAAATATTACTTTTAAAACATTGTTTTCATTTTTAAAAATAGTTTTGATTTTAAACGCACCCTAAGCCTGCTAATGATACCAGTTCATCCACATAAATTTGATAGATACCAACGTCGGCAAAAAAGAATTGATAGATACCAGAGTCACGTGTAGTAGGACCTCGTAACTATTTCCTCGAATGTAATTTCCTACGTAAATATTATAAATATGTATACGTATTAGACATTTGAGTGATATCTTGATTAATTTCAAATAATAGAGTACCTGAAATTCAAATGCAGTGGAGTCTACGATTTGATAATGTGTTGATTATTTACTATAAATTTCTTTATATTTATGTGTGTATGTATTTCAATTCACAATAGAAATTAATTCAACTACAATATGAACACTTAACATATCCACATCGCGTGGAATACACAAAGAAATTGGATCTTTACCAATTCCATGTGAATCATGGACTTTTAAATAATAATTTCTTTTGTTTGATTTATTTAATATAATTACAGTATAATCAGATATTTGTTTATCGATAAATTTATCTGAAAAGTTAACTTTTTGAATGAAAATATTAGTTTTGTTAGTAAATCTTTCCAGTGTGTCAAATATATAAATTCATTCAGTGAATCTTCACTGATATAACGGTAACATAATCAAAGAAATAGGTTTTTCCGTTTTAGAAAATATTAAAAATGAAAAATTAAAAATAAAAAATAAAAAATATACACATACACATAATCAAAGACATGGACCCTTTTCGTTTGCCAAGTCTTAGCCCTCATGTCTTATATGGTGTAGGTTTTACACTCTGAAATAATACCCTTCATCAATTTATGTGGATAGTCCTTCCACCCTCGTATGGGTCATTCCTCCACTTTAGTGTGGGTTGATCCTTTAAGTACAGGAGCAATTTGTTGAACCGTGTCACTAATGTTTCATCTTGGTTCGTCATCTTGATAGTTTTTTGGATCAGTCTCAATATATATATATATTTATTTATTTAAAAAAAGGACATGGACCCTTGACCACTTCATTTGAATCGTGGAGTTGTATCATAATAATATAATAAAATCACTTTTTTTAGTTATGGCTATATATGCAATGTGATTTTTTATTCAAATTAGAAGTACATTTAACTCTAATTATCTTTACCATGATATTCTTAGAATGGAACTTTATTTATAATTAAGGTAGACATCACATGCCATTTAAATCTCTTCTAAACGTATGAAAATTTTCATCCATAGGTACCCACTTTCTTAACATGTTTACCGAGATTTTACACCGACTCTTAGTTGAATATTGTTTCTATACTTCTTCCTTTGTCTTGATAGAAGAAATCCAATTTCACTTTACTCGCTAAAAGATAAGTGCGGATTGTTGACGTAAAAAATTAGTTAACACTTAAATTAATGTAAAAGTGATGAATAGTATGAAATTCGAGGAGTTAAAAGAAATCTAGCAATGGTGTTAATATGATAATAATAATGAAAAAAATAATGAACATAAATAAATACGGTAAAGTAATAGAGATATGAGAGGAAGTTGAAAAGAAGGAGGCAAGTGAGTTTTTAATGTGGTTTTGCCCAAATGATAATATCTATGTCCACGATTATGTTTGTGCTAAGAGGAAACTAGGTTTTAGCAGGATTTTTGCTAGGGAAGAGGATGCCACTAATAGAAAATTTCTTATTTTTCGAGTTTTTTCCATTGTTAAGAAAATAGCGAGTTGAGAATGTGTTGCCACATCAGGCTACGCCTTATGCGAGCATTTTATCCTAAGTTGATTCACTGTTTGGGCATGATTGAACTTATTTGGTGTTTTTGCACTGTTTGGGCATGATTGAACTCATTTGGTGTTTTTGCGAGTGTGGTATTTTGTTGTCGAGTTAAGGTGTGATGGGCTTTGTATTGCTCCACTTTTCAACTAGGCTTTCAGGCTTGTTAGCCTATCAAACCTTTATTGAGTTTTTAGGCCCGTTGCTATTTTTGGTCACAACATAAGTCCCTTAGCTTTCCATGGGAGCCGGTTAATATGGTTATGTTGGAAGCTTAATCCTTTGAGTTTCTACAAAGCGTTTAAATTTTTGCGAGCTGGATGATTTGGTGAACAAATATCAAGCATTAGTCGTCTGTAATCATTACATCCCGTTGAGTGCAATGTGTACTCATACGCCATTTCCTATCCCTTATGTGAATGTGATACGAGGTTTTATCCCAGCCATTGGATGGATGATGGTTATCATTACTTTCATCTGGACGGTTACAACATCCACTATCGCTGCACCTATATATATAAGAGAGATGAGACTTGCCTTTTTCATTAATTTATTACTTCTCCCTCAAGTTTCTTGGGCTTCGCCTTTCCTGCTTCTTTGTAGATTTATTTCGCTTCTTCGTTTGAAGTTCTGACGCCTCTTTTCTTCATTTCAAATCTACTTCAAGGGTAAAAATTATTTCTTTATATTTTTCTTTCCTTTGTTTTCTACATCATTGTACTTTTTTTCCTTAACACTCTCGGCCTTTGTTCCCAATGCAAGTTATGGCTTCCAAGTTTGCACTCTTCAAGGCTCCTAAGAAAGAGGGTTCCGAAGGATCCTCAAGTTTTAGGGTTAGTTCCCCATCTCCTTTCTTCAACGTTTCCCCAGTTGTTCCTCACGTTTATGGTAGCTCGGGGAAATAGAATAGGCCGAACAATAGGCCTAGGTCCGAAGAGGATGTTTCAGTTGGGTCTTCTCAACCTTCTCTGGTCCCTGTCCCTACTGTCATTCCATCTTTCATGGGCAAGAGGAAAGTGGTTGCGTCCTTGAGGGAGGCTCCACACTCTTAGGCCTCGTTTGGTATACGGGATTGGATTGAATTATTTTCATGGGATTGGATGGAATTGGATAGAATAGGATAGGATTGGATAAATTAGTGCTGTGATGTATTTGGTACAATATGAGATTGGATAAACTAGTGCTATAATATGTTTGGTGTAATATGGGATTGGATAAAATATATTTTAAATAATTAAATTATTTAAAAAAAAAAAAAACCTTTAACAGCAACTCAGGAAGACAAAACCTGTTACCTACCCCATCACCGACCAAGTCTTCGCCAAATTGCAGCGCCGGACAACGAAAAAGGTGGAGGAAGCAGCGTTGGACGGCGAAGAAGGTGGAAGAAGCAGTGCCGAACGAAAAGGAAGGTGGAGGAAGAAGCGCGGCCGCAATTGATGGAGCCCGGTGGTACTGCCAAAGGGAAGAAGAAAGCGGCGCCGTCGTCGCCTCCACCTTGTCCAGACCTGACCTCGCCGGCAACTGGCTTGCCTCGCCGATTAATTGCTCACGTCAAAAGATTGGAACCCGCCTCATTCTCTCTCCTCTCTCTCGCTCCTTCACCGTCGTGTCTTACTGTCTCCTTCTCTTGCTCCTCCACCGCCCTGCCTCGCCGATTTGGGGACTGAAGTTGACATGGAAGAAAATGGATCAATGGGTTTAATTTAACCCAATGTTTACAGTGGGTTTCATTTAACCCACCTGAGTGGGATAAAAAAAATGGATGGGATTGATTTTTCCAATCCCACAGCCTCAGCAAACATGGGTTTGGATTAAATTTTATCCAAATTCAATCCAAACCCATGTAACAAACATGGCCTTAAGGGATTGTCTCTTGGTCCCATTTGCCGAGACTTTACTGACAGGTTTCCTGAATCTGTCAGGTACTCTTTTGATGAACCTACTGCTTGAGCAGTGGAGACACTTGAGGGAGAATCGCTAATATCATTGGTGGTTCGTGATGCTTAGAAGGTTCTCCTCATTCTCTCTCTCTCTCTTTCTTGAGTAAGCTAACCCTTTTTTTTTTCCTTGGTACAATTAGCTTTCCTCTTCTCGAAAGCTTATGGGGAGCATTGACCGCGTCTAAATACAGTCGCGAGAAGAGTTTGACAAGCAGTTGTCGAAGGCGATGAATAGGGAGGAGAAGCTCGTCAAGGAGGTGGAGACAAGGTCAAGATGATGGAGGGCTATTGGAGGGAGCAGGTGAGGACACTGAAGCTGTGGCGAGAGCTTGAGGGAAAAACAGCCAGTGCCCAAGAGAAGCGCATAGAGGAGTCCGTGGAGTTGTATAAGAGAAAGCGCAAGGATGTGGAGGCAGAAATTATCATCCTTCAGAAGAGGCTAGCGGACTCCAAAGTTGAGGGAACTCTCGCTATAGTGGAAGTGGCTCGCCTGGTCAAGGAGAGGTAGTAGGAGCGGAAGAAGATTGAACACGAGGCCCACCAGGATCTGCTTTTCTCCATCTAGTTGCGGAGAGGGGACATCGACTTCTCCTTTTTGGGTGGTGATATCGAGCTAATCATCAGGGGTTTCGAGGCCAGGAGGGCTGCTGGAGAGTGTCTGTCTTCCGTGCTTGGTGCTCATTCCAAGAGCAGCTCGAGTGGGTTTGAGAGCTCTAATAGCTCTTATTAGCCCGCTCCTTTAGGCTACATGGTTCGTGGGGCTTCTTTGGGACAGTCTTGGTTTCATGTCTCTGAGGTTTCTGTGAACCAATTGTTGGACTTCTTCTGCTTCCTCCAAAACTCATACTCATAGAGACTTTTGCCGCTCTTTCTATGTCATCTCCTAGCTTTCGTGAAGCTATTCCTCCTTTTGGCTATATTTTTCTTGGAAGCCTTTTTTGATGTCAACAGTTCATATTTCATAAGACACAAGATACTGACTTAATAATTATCTAAGCTTGAGTTTGAAAGATATATTTGACTTCATGTAGACATTTACTGACTTAATAATTATTAATCATAAGCTTGAGTTTGAAAGGTATATTTGACTTCATGTAGACATTTAGTGAAGGTCGTTTGTGTATTCTTCAAATTTAATTTTTAAGTTCAAATCTCCTTTTCCATATGAAAATGGAAATAAAATAAAATAAATAAATAAACGCAAGTCACCTAACTTTATTAATTTTATCTTTTCTCTTTTCCATGTATTTTATCTTTTCTAGCTTTATCTTTATTAATTTTTATGGTGAGTCTCTTAGTTCAACTTAATTAAACCAAAAACAGATATAATTTGAGTTTTTCTTTTCGTTGTTCCATATATAAATTTATTTTATTTATCTTCTCTATAATTTGATCTAATTAACAGTCAAATTCTCATGGTTTTGTCAATTAATCATGTAGAATTTCCGTATACATGGAGGCTTCTAATATCATGACAATATATAAATGAATGTATAATTAATTAAGGAGTATTTTTATAATTTAAAACCAATATCTACTATTTTACTCTGACTTTAATTACCATAGCCAAGTTACGTACTGACATTTCATCTTAATTAATTATATGTAAGAGCAAAAGGTCTATATATATATAAGCCAGTCATAATCAACCAGTTACATTCACTCCCACATGAAACATATACGCAAGAGAAACCGCCAAACCTTTGATATATATAGCTGAGGTCCATTACTTACACACAAAATCTCAAACCTAATGTTTTTCTTGATTAGTGTTTTTCATTATCACATAGGGAATGGACGATCAAAGACGAAAGAAGCTCTACAAAGCAGTTTCCAAAAAAGACTGGGAAGCAGTAAAGAAAGAGTTATGTGGAATTACAGATACGAATTTGCTGTTGCCTATATCGCTTAATGGGTACAGTATAATTCATTTCGTAGTACAAAGTGGAAGCAAGGAACCACTTAAAGCGATTCTTGATTGTTACCAGTCACATAATTTGTCCGCCAGTTTCAATAATGCACGGGGAAACACGGTGCTGCATGAGGCAGCCATCTGCGGGAATCTTGAGGCGACGGAGACCCTGGTTTTGCGTGATTCAAAGCTACTTGAGGTAAAGAATGATTTATGGGAAACCCCGCTGTTTAGTGCTGCTGCATTCGGGAATACAACAATCGTCAAGTTCTTGGCTTCTCACGGTGGTCAAGAGGTTACTCCTTATGATGATAGTAAATTTCGGCTGAAGTATATTCATCGCGAGAGTAGAGATTGTGCCTCTATTCTTCATGCTGCCATTCAAGGGAATCATTTCGGTCTCTTTCTTTCTTTCTAATTTCTAATAATTTATTTATTTTTTGTTCATTTCTTTTTTATTTAGCTACTTTTTATTCACCTCTTTTAAGGTTTACTCTGTAATTATAAGTAGACTTTTACTTTCGAAAATTACTAATTAAACAGAGACCTACTGCAACTGGAAATGTCTGAAACTTCATTAACAGGTTATACAAGTGGTAGAATTCCTATAACATTTTAAATCAGTGAGCTGTGTTTTGAATTCAAACATTTAAGATAGGTCCGAATAAATTAATTCTCTTTTGCGTTAAATGCAACTGCAATTTCACATGCCATCTAAATGCTTTTGTGATGTTACAGGAACGGCTTTAGAGTTGCTGACATTGGATGAAGAATTAGCAACATTTTCAGACGAAGATGGGACTGATTGTCTTCTGCTGCTAGCTAAGATACCGTCTGCTCTCACGAGTGGTTGCCAAATGGGCATGTGGAGTAAACTTCTTTACTTTTGTATGTTCTCTAATGCGACTAGGGAATTATTGTAATAATAATAATAATAATAATTATTATTATTATTATTATTATATGTTTATATATATTTTTTGCACACGATCATGGTATCAAATGTTTTAGTTTATTAGATGCTACCATCTCATGATAAATTAGAAACCTGCTGAAGAATCCTGAACGAAATATTTTTTAAGTATCTCATCATTAATAGATTATGATCAAGTTTTGCTTCGCATATGTACTTAATTTTAACTATAACAATAATTTTCATATGGTTAAAAGCTAAAGTAGTAGAGGTTGCAAATAATTAATTAGTTGATCTATTGTTTCTGAAACTATTAATTTGATTATTTATATATACTTAATTCTTGAAATTTACAGGCATTCCAGTTGGTCGCGGTTACAATGATAACATTGAGAACATAGAAACAGAAGATGGCGATAGATGGAGTGACCCTAAGCAAGGTATAATGGTTAATTAATTTCAATTTTTTCTTTAATTTGCCAGTAAGGAAAAAGCCTCTATGAGGTACGTTGTTGGCCTCCGCATAGGACTTCTATCCATTTCCAGTGAGGTGGCCGACCTCCTCTCTTTTAGAAATAACTACGTTCATTGTTCTTTTCTTTTCTTTTTTCAGATAAAAAATCAACTTCTTAATTTTTATTTAAATGAGTTGTTCTTTTGATATAGTCAAGACTTCTCCTCACTATCACTTAATATGTTAATTTGGTAATTTGAATGGTATCGCTACGTCTTATAACCTGATACAAACTATAAAGATGTTTTAAAACAGTATGTAATTGAAATGCTATCAAGCACTATAATGTACAAGGATTTATGTTACTATACAGGCTTGGTATTGATACAAAATTGGTTAGCCATTAGAGGGTCCACTTTATATCAAAACCTAGAATTCTTATCCTATAACTTGATTACGAATGAATTCAATATTAAAAAAGTTTAAAAAATTTTAAATGCTTGTATGTGCATGAGTCTATTATAAAATAAATTATACAAATATGAAGTCGATCTCATAGAGACTGATAAAATATTAATCTAATTTCAAATTAATTCAATTCTGATCTAGTTGACAAAATTTTGAAAATTGAGAATTAACTAAAACTAACTGGCAAATGAAATTCAAAATTAACAAAGCAGAATTAATGTGCAAAACTCAAGCAATGGTAACAAATATATGAGGTTCAGAATTGTTATATGTATTTTTCAGTCTCGTTAATTGGGCTGGTAAAAGTTCAATTGAGGCCCATTTAAGACTTGATAAGAAGGCCCGATAAGGTCAAACTTAGTCAAAGCCCATCAGACAAGGTCCAGTATTGACTCTAAGCCCAGTAAGCTCTTCAGCTCGCTTGAAGAGATTCTCCAGTTGGCATCAACAAACTCATAAACATAGCCAAGTCGTAGCTCGCCTCATGCACAGTTCGTCTCTCAGCGAGCTCGAGCTCGAGACCACCATAGACACGTCAGCTCGCTCAGAAGCGTAATGAATGCAGTGTCTTCCAGAAACAGGCAATTACCAAGTTCAACCATGATTCTCTCTCCTCATATGGCAACTACCCAGTCAAATCGAGATTTCCTCATTAGATATGGAGATCTATTCAAATTCAAATTCAAATCAATCTTATCTTGAGATAATTGCAGTAATTTCCTGATATTATCTTAACACATTAGGAAGTGTAATTAATCTATAATTCTTTTCCTTATTTTTCCCAATTATTTAGGGAATATAATTAATTCAAGATTCTTTTCCTGATTTGCTACTACCGAAAATTGTAAAGCCTCTTTCCCTATAAATAGGAGGCTAAAATCATTGTAACATAATCGGAGAATAATCAATAATATACTGTCACTCTGCAGAATTTAAGAGAAAGACAGTCGTGGACGTAGGCCTATTATTGCCGAACCACGTAAAAACTTTGTGTCCTTACATTCATTCTCGGTTCTTGATTGTGTTCTTTCTTGGTATTTGTGCTTTCTCACATTGATTGCAGGTATTGGACATTGATTACTCGTCGACTGAAATCCAACGTCGACATTTTGGCGCTAGAAGGAGGGCCCAAACTACAGTCTTAATTATCTCAGTTTATCAAACATGGCAAGAACCAGACAAACCAAGTATATGGGCTCAAGGACCGACCAGGCAGATAGCCAGCCCAGTCACCATCAACGTGATGCGCAGCAGGTAGAGGACGCACCCATATATGCAGCAGGCACATCCCACGGCCAGGCAATCGGTGCTGCAGCAGGCATCCTCTCTCTACCTCTTCGTCAGCCAGTTCTAGTGGCCCCAGTAGTTGATGGACAACAGGAGTGGCATGAGAGACAACAGGCGCTGGAGAATACGGTCAGACGGCTCACAGAGGCCGTCAACATGCTGGTGCAGACTCAAGCACAGAACGTGCCAGCGGTGGAGGTTCAGGTACCAAGGCACGTGCCCCAGCCGAATGAAGCAATGCAGGCGCCCGAGAGGCTGGCAAGGGAAATCCAGCGACTTGCAGGATCAGCTCGTTCATCCAATGCGCGCTCCAAAGCCGAACACCCTGTCTGCGATGAAAGGGAGGTTGCTCGTCCAGCCAGCCTGGTGGTAAGGCCGAGCCAAGATGGACGCCAACGAGCAGAGGTTGGGCATGAAAGAGTTAGAGCCGCAGCTCGAAATGTTGATGAAGTGCATGGACGACATGCGGGGTCCCATCAGCCTGGAGGTTGGCTCGAAGAGCACGAGAGGTATGACCCGGAGCATCCTTCTCCGAGCCACGACCACATGAGGAGATACGAGCTCCGAGACCCACAAGTAGAAGAGCTCCTTCAAAGGGTCCAGCAGTTGGAGGCACGACCTGGAGCCCCGGAGCAGCGTGGGTACTATGGGGGAAGGACTCCCTTCACAAGGGAGATTGAGACACAGCCTCTCCCCCCGAGGTTCAAAATGTCAAACATTCAACAGTACAATGGGAACAGTGACCCATATGACCATCTAGACGCTTTCAACGTTCAGATGGATCTGCAGACAGGAAATCCAATGGTGAAGTGCCGAGTGTTCCCAACCACATTGGGGGATATTCCGAGGACGTGGTTCAAAAATCTCCCAGCTCGCAGTATAGGAAATTGGGAGCAATGCCAACAGAAGTTCGTTGGTCAGTACAAGGCACTGAGAAGACAGCTCGCTCCATCTTGCCACCTAGCCACCATCTTTCATCGTCAGAGTGAGTTGTTGAAGGAATATATCACCAGGTTCATACGCGAGGTCGCGAATGTCGAGCATCCATCAGATGAAAGCATACTGACAACAATCTCAGTTGGGCTGCGCAAGGATGGAAAGTTATACGAGAGTATTTACAAGTCCCCAGTGAAGGATCTGGGAGAGTTCTACGAGCGAGTTGTGAAAGAGATCAGGTGGGAAGAGACCTTCGGCCTGAAGAAGCAGAATCAAAAGAATGAACCGGGCAGTTCCAGCCAGCCAAAGAGGAGAGGCAATGGCCGGAACGAGGAAGGAAGAAATAACGGCTCAAGTAATCAGATCGCCAAAAGAGCGAGGAGAGAGCCAAGGTATGAGCGACCTCAGCGTTGGGGTCGCCATGAAGGATACAGCGTCCTGACGGCATCACCAGACAGGATTTACGCTGCAGAACGGAATAAGGAGGATTTCGGGAGGCCCAATCCTATAAGGGCTCCCATTCAGCAAAGAGATCAGAACAAGTTCTGTGCCTATCATAATGAGGTCGGGCACAGTACTTCAGATTGTTGGGCGTTGAAAAACGCCATCGAGAAATTGATCAGGCGAGGTTGCCAGAGAGAATATGTGGCAAGACCTGCTGACCAGTGACCTCACCAACAACGACCTCAGCAGCAACAGCCCCAACGAGCTTCCGAGCAAGGTCAGGAACCTACGGTAAGAACCATTTTTACCATTTATGGTGGCCCCCATATCGTAGGTGACTCCAACAGATCGCATGAGAGATACGTCCGAGAGGCGAATCATTCATTTCAGCTCAATGGGTGGGAGGGACCTGCCAAAAGAGCAAAGCCGACCTCGGACGAGATCGTATTTACAGATGAAGATGCTAGAGGAGTGATCTGGCCTCATAACGATGCGCTGGTTATACGAGCTAAAATCAGCAATGTGGAAGTTAGGCGCATCATAATTAATACTGGGAGCTCGGTGAACGTAATGTATAAGAGCTATTTTGACCAGATGGGGCTGCGAGTAGAGCAAATGATACCATCCCCGGAGCCTTTATTTGGATTCACTGGAGATGCGGTAGTACCAGTGGGGCAGATTAAGTTGCCATTGACTCTTGGGGAGGCAGGTCGTCAGACAATAACCCTGACAGACTTCTTAATAATTGACTGCCTATCAGTATATAATGTGGTCCTCGGGAGACCTTCTATGAATGAGTTGGACATGGTTACTTCAACCAAAACTCTGATAGTGAAGTTCCCAACTCCTAATGGCATCGGATGTGTTCAAGGAGAGCAGCACCTAGCTCGACGCTACTATGAAGATGCTGTCAAAATGGGTGTAAGAGGAAAGAAGGTGAACGTGGTCTCAGGGGGCGAGCCACGAGCTATGACTGAGAAAGGAGTCAGTCACGACCTGGACCCTCGCGAGGTAGATGCAGACCGAGCTACCAGTCCAATTGAGGAATTAGAGGATGTACAAGTCAGCGAGATAGATCCAGAGCGATGCTTGAAGCTGGGAAGAGAATTAACTCCATAACTATAAATCTAGCTCGCTGACTTCCTAAAAGCGAACTTGGATGTGTTTGCATAAAATCATGAGGATATGGTGGGAATAGATCCAAAGGTGATGTCTCACAGGCTGAACATTGATCCTCATTTTAAGCCAATTCGCCAGAAGAGAAGGGCAATGACAAAGGAACGTTACTTAACTCTCAAAGAGGAGGTGGACAAGCTGCTGGTTAACAAGTTCATCAGAGAAGCTTACTACCCGACCTGGGTCGCCAACCCTGTGTTGGTAAAGAAAAAGAATGAAAAGTGGAGAACTTGCATCGACTTCACTGACCTGAACAAGGCGTGCCCCAAAGACAATTTTCCCCTACCAAGGATAAACCAACTCGTGGATGCTACTGCTAGCCACGAGCTCCTGAGCTTTATAGATACATATTCGGGATATAACCAGATCCCAATGAAGCCCGAAGACGAAGAGCACACCTCGTTCATGACTAATCGGGGGTTATATTGCTACAAGGTGATGCCCTTCGGTTTGAAGAATGCTGGAGCGACCTATCAACGCTTGGTGAACATGATGTTCGAAGAGCAAATCGGAAAGACCATGGAGGTATATGTTGATGATATGCTGGTAAAATCCAAGCAGATAGGTGATCATGTTCGCGACCTGAGAGAGATGTTCTAAATTCTGAGGAGCTACCAAATGAAGTTAAATCCGCTTAAATGTGCATTTGGAGTAGCTTCTGGGAAGTTCCTAGGCTTCATGGTCAACAGTAGGGGAATTGAAGCAAACCCTAAGAAGATCAGAGCACTGATTGACATGAGGTCACCTACCAGGGTGAAAGATGTGCAGAGCCTCAATGGCCAGGTCGCAGCACTAAGCAGGTTCATCTCGAAAGCTACTGATAAGTGCATTCCTTTCTTTGATATATTGAAGAAGGCCAAGAGCTTCGAATGGACAGAGCAGTGTGAAACCGCCTTCCAGCAATTAAAGGAATACATGGAGAGAGCTCCGCTCCTCTCCAAACCTAAAGAAGATGAAAAGTTGATCTTATACTTGGGAGTATCAAAGCAAGCTCTGAGCACTGCACTGGTGAGGGAAAAAGAAAAGGCGCAGCTTCCAGTTTATTACGTAAGTAAAAGATTGCAAGATGCTGAAACCAGGTACTCACAGATGGAGAAGCTCGCTTATTGCCTGGTTATCGCATCAAGGAAGCTGCGACCTTATTTCTAAGCTCATACCATCGAAGTCCTCACCCAATATCCATTGAAGCAAGTTTTGCAGAAAGCAGACACCTTAGGTCGTTTATTGAAATGGGCAATGGAGCTCACACAGTTCGATATCCAGTTCAAACCGAGGACGGCTATTAAAGCCCCGGCTCTGGCAGATTTCATTGCAGAATTTACTGGACCTGTGGATGATGAAGCTGAATCTTCTGAAGGTCCAGCCTGTGAGTTTTTTGTTGATGGATCGTCCAGCAAGCAGAGGGTTGGAGTTGGAATTCTACTGATCAGTCTTGAAGGCCACAAAATCCTCTATGCTCTAAGGTTTGGCTTCCAGGCGACAAACAATGAGGCTGAGTACGAAGCCCTGCTCGCGGGTCTGCGTTTGGCTAAAGAGATGCGAGCTGAACGTTTGAAAATCTTCAGTGACTCACAGCTCGTTGTCGGCCACGTTTTGGGGGAATATCAAGCTAGGGGATCAAAAATGGCCCTCTACCTCCAAAAAGTTAACGAGCTGCTAAATGCATTTCAGAAGTACGAGGTGAAACAGATCCCACAGGCTCAGAACGCACATGCTAATGCCTTAGTTCGCTTGGCAACCACGCGAGATGCAGACTTCCTTGGGGTGATCCCAGTTGAGTTCCTATTAGCTCCAAGTACAGAAGAAAAGAATGTGACGATGGCCATATCTGTGCAGCCTGATTCTTGGATGAGCTCTATTCTCAATTATTTGCAGGATGGAAACTGCCAAGTAACAAGTTGGAAGCCCGATGTCTACGAGCTAGAGCAGCCAGGTACTGCATCTATGATGATGCACTATACAAGAAAGGGTTCTCAGCACCACTACTAAGATGCATTGATGGCCCTGAATGTGAAACAGTACTAAGGCAGATACATGAAGGCCACTACGGGAACCACGCTGGGGGGCTGTCTCTAGCTCAGAAGGTACTTCGTCAAGGCTTCTACTGGCCTACCATAAGGTAGGACCCCATCAACTTAGTGAAAAAATGCGACAAGTGTCAGAGGTTTGCTCATATTCCGCGAGCTCCACCAGCTTACCTCCAACAGATGGTGAGCCCATGACCTTTGCGATTTGGGGGATGGATATGATCGGACCCTTACCGATAGCACGTGGAAGATGCAAACATGCAGTGGTCGCCGTTGATTATTTCATTAAGTGGGTTGAGGCAAAAGAGTTAGCTGAAATCTCCACAACAAAGATTGAGAAGTCTGTGTGGAGCAACATTATTTGCAGATTCGGGGTCCCACAGCAGATCGTGACAAACAATGGGACTCAGTTCGCTAGTGACCAGTTTCTCAGATTCTGTAACGATCTCAAGATTGTTAAGAGCTTCTCAGCAGTGGACCATCCACAAGCCAATGGCCAAGTTGAAGCTGTTAACAAGATCATCAAGCAGACCCTGAAGATGAAACTGGAAGCAAAGAAAGGAGCATGGGTAGATGAGCTTCAAAAAGTATTGTGGTCTTACAGAACCACAGCTTGCAGCTCCATTGGCGAGACCCCATTTTCAATGGTGTATGGATCAGAGGCTATGATCCCAGCTGAGTTTGAAGTCACCTCGCAAAGAAGAGCAACCTTCAATCCAAGTGACAACGATAAGCTACTTGTAACGAACCTGGACCTGCTTGAAGAACATAGGGAAATAGCCAGGTTAAAGGTAGCTGTCTATCAGCAGAGAATAGCGAGGTACTACAACAAGTATGCTCGGGTTCGCAAATTCAATATTGGAGACTTAGTTTTGGGCCTCATCCTCCTTGGAGCCCGAAAGCTAAGTGATGGATCCTTAGGCCCGAACTGGGAAGGACCATATGTTATCACAGCAAGCTTGGGGAATGGGGCTTATCATTTAGCTAGTGAAAGTGGAGCTAAAGTCCCTCGAGCATGGAATGTCGAACATCTGCGTCCTTATTATCAGTAAACCCTCTGTAATATATAAGTTCAAAATCATTCTAGTTAATGAAAGCTCTATTTTCCCAACTTGTGACTCAACTAAGTGCAGTAAGGCTAACGGGCTCCGAGCTGCATAGCTCGCCAAAAGAGCTTCAAAAGTAGTCTAGGTGACGACCTACTGCATAGCTCGCCAAAAGAGCCTAAAAAGCAGATGACTAAGTGACTCTGCATAGCTCGCTAAAAGAGCCAAAAAAGCAGGCGAGGTGACGACCCCTACATAGCTCGCTACAAAAATAAAGAGCCTAAAAAGCAGATGACTAAGTGTCTCTGCATAGCTCGCTAAAAAAGCCTAAAAAGCAGATGACTAAGTGTCTTTGCATAGCTCGCTAAAAGAGCCTAAAAAGCAGATAACTAAGTGTCTCTGCATAGCTCGCTAAAGAGCCTAAAAAGCAGATGACTAAGTGTCTCTGCATAGCTCGCTAAAGAGCCTAAAAAGTAGATGACTAAGTGTCTCCCCTACATAGCTCGTCAAACATTATGACAGACCAATTACTTATACTTACAAAGTTTTATTAAAGTGTTGAAATAAGTAATGACTTTAGTTATTATCAAGTTTTGAGCTTATTGAATATCAGCTCGCAAGAAATATGATAACTCTAAAGATGAAGAGCACAAAATATATTATACACAATAGCTTGACATGCATTCAACGCAGAAGAAATAATGAAAGAAATTTCATTAACTATGAGAGCTGTTTACAAATTGAAAAGCTGAAAAAGTACATGTAAAATAAAAGAAAACGAGCCATTAGTTCTGAGCAGGAGGATCTGAGCCAGCCAAAGGTTCTTCATATGAAGGAATTGGACCAGCGGTGGACGAGGTAGCTTTTGCTTTGAAATCCTCAACGGTTTCAAGCCCTATGTCCCCAAAGATAGAAAAATCTATTTCTAGATGGGACATCCACAGTGTGTAGAGGAAGTCGCGACCTGTTCTTTCCTCAGCTTCGTCCCTTGCATCTGCAACCCGCACTTCCAATTCTTGAGCTGCTTGCTCTCTGAAGACCGTTAGCTCTTCGAAGGCATTATCAGCGAGACGGTTGACGACCTCAGCCTCTTTCTTCATGTCTTCAACTCGCTGCTCCACAGCCTCAACTCGCTGAATAGCCTCCCTCACCTGTTGCCTAAACACCTCAGCTCGATGCTCAGCCTCCTTGGCACGTTTATCCGCGGTTGCAGCCTCCTCAACTCGTTTGGTTGCAGCCTCCTCAGCGTTTTTAGCTGCAACTCCCATCTCATCAGCTCGCTTTTTAGCCTCATCGGCCTGTTTCTCGGCAGTTTCAGCTCGCGCCAGAGCAGCATCAACCTGGCAATGAAGCATTTCAGTCTTCTCTTCTGCAGTTGAAGCCCGCTGCTCGTCCAGTGCAGCCTGTTGCTCAGACTGCCTCAGATCTTCTTTCGCCTTGAGCAGCTCATCCTTTAGCATGGCATGCTCATTTTCCATTTTCTTCAGGGCCTCCTCAGCTGCCTGCCTCGCAGCATTGGCCTCAGCGATCTGTGCTTCCTGACCCTGCACTCTACCTTCGGCTAAACGCGCAACTTCATCTTTAGCCTCTTCCAGCTCGTCTTCCAGTTTCCTTACTGCATCGTTTGTAGCCCTTGTCTGCCTTCTCCGCTTCATCGCGCCAAGAGCACCCTGAAAACGTTACAAGTTAGCATTTAATAAAGTAAAGAGATCGACAGATAAGGAAAAATGACTTACTAGCATGGAATGGCGAGCTACGAATGGCGAGCTACGAATTTAGCCAGATCCTCGTCTCTAAGATACCTATTTTCCAAGACATTTGCATGGGTGAGCATGATCGTTTCCCAGTTGTCAAGGAAGGAGGTCAAATATATTCCCCCAGACCTAATCTCAACGTCTGGTCTCATTGGCGAAGGGGTTCTTTCAGCTTTTGGAACATCGCGCTCACCATCCCAGTTAGCACCAGGCCGCACGCGAACGAAGCGCTTAGTTACCCCTTTACGGGGGCCAGCTCGGGTTGCCTGCGAAGCGACCTTAGGAGGAGCGTCACCTTCTTCAGGCTGCGAACTGGAAGTCGGAAGCGATTGAAGATTTGTGAAAACATCTAAAGTGGCACTTCGCTGGGAGCAGCGGATGAGGGAGCAGTGGCCTCAGCAACAGCAGGCACTTCACTAAAAGCAGCGTCCGTGGGAGCCTAGTCCTGGGCAGATGGTTTTAAACGTTTTGAAGGGGCCGCTGGAGTAGCTAAGGCCTCAGCAGGTCGTTTCGCTGAAACAGTCGAGGAGGTAGAAGATGTAGCCGGTCGTCCAGAAGGTGGGGATTTCAAAAGAACAAGTTTCCTCCTGTTGGCTAGAATTCGTCCAGAGGGAGGAGCGCGAGCTGGAGATGACAGTGAAACCCCTGCAATAGATGTGTGATGTGGAGAAGAGGATGTGTCAACCTGTACAGTAAAGGCTGCAGGGACTGGGTCTGATCCTGTCCGAGCTGGAGCAGGAGCTGAAGAAGTAGTTTTTCTAGATGCACCCTTTGAAGGGGTGCGAGCTGAAGACGATTTCGCCTTTGATGGGGTGCGAGCTGAAGACGATCTCGCCTTAGATGAGGCCCGAGTAGGAGCACTTTGGGAAGATGCCTTCCGAGCTGGAGAAGGTGAGCGAGTTGCACCCGCTGATGGTGAAGAGACTGATGGCAGAGGTCGGGAAGCAGACGTATCCCCAACCTGAACTGGAACTTCAAAAACAGAAGAAAGTCTAGGTTTGTCACCGATCTTACTTATGTCCTCTTCAGATCGCAGAAGAAGGGATTCTTTAGGAGGAGCAAGGCTGTAAGCTCTAAGGACAGCATCGTCAAATTTGCTGCTGATACCCGCGTCCTCTGTTTTGGCGAGCTTGTCAAGAGTTCGTTCCTCCTCGCTGCTGAGAGGAAACTCGTCCATTTTCAGCGCTGCACAACAAATGATTAAGAAATAATAATAAAGATACAAAATAAGCTCAGCTCGCTATTTTCTCCTTTATGTATACCTGGTTTTAGGACGAAGCTGAAATTTCGGAGATCTGCGAGAGAGGGGCACGAGACGTAAAACCAGCTCGTCTTATACGGCCCGACGTTGGATTTGCCTTTCGCTTCTCCTTTGGGCAAGAGATCTTTGTATTGTGACTGATGGGCTGTGAGGTAGTAAATACCATCCGGTTTTTCTCCTTCCGCTACGCTCAGAGCCTTGGAGGAGTAGAATTGCTGTATCATTTTTGGTGTAGGGGGACGAAGGCCGTTCTTGAGAAAGGCTATAGCCAGCGAGGTCAGCTGTGCATAAGAGTTCGGAGTCAACTGGAATGACGCGAGCTTGACCTTGTTGAGAAATGCGATCAAGTACGGTGGAATGGGGAACCGCAACCCTTGCTCGAAATGCTGAGTGCTAACAGCGATGAATCCCCTGGGCGGATAACATGCATGATTACTTGAATCAGGCAACAGTGCACGACAACCAAAAGGGATATGGAATTGTGTGACAAGCCCTTCCACATCAGGACGCTTTAGCGATGAAGGATGACGAGCGAACGTATCACGAGCCACTCTTCCCTGTATAGCATGTGTTCGGGCTTTATCATGCTCACGAGCTTCACTGCTTGGAACAATCCCCTTGCGAGTTTCGCTTGAAGACATCTAAACAAATTAAAAAACCAAATTGAACCAGAAGAAGAAACGCCATGTTCAATAAACACAAGACTCAGAATAGTGAAAGTATAACAAAACGTCATTGCAGGTACAACAATGGTGATGAAACGAAATAAACCTAGAACAGAAAGTTTGAAGAAAAAGATGCCTCACCTTGAATCGTTGATGAGTTGAAAAACGACGAGTAAGGATGTTGATTTCGTGAAAAGGCAGTAGGTCCTGGTTGCTTGAAAGCTTGAACACTTGATTGCTTTAAAAGAAAATGGCAGATGAAAGAAGAAAATGAAAAGGGGCCATCGATTTATATAGACAAGCGAGCATGAGCCCCAACCGTCAGATCTTTGAAAAGTGTAACCGTCATAAATCTGACGGTGCAGCGTGAGGCACGGTTTTGGAAATCATGCAGCCATCAGTTGAAAGACGTGCGCATTAAATACGAGTGTAAGGGACGTGCAGACGTCGCTTCAGTTAAAACCTGCATGATCGCCACGTGTCGCAACTGAAAAGGTGGAATTTGAAAGTGCATAGAGGCAGTTATAAAGGTAAGCGTGCCAAGAAAGCCAACTTTTACCAGCTAGTTTGAGCTCCCAGCTCGCAGAAGCAAGCTGAGAGCTAGGGGGCTAATGTTATATGTATTTTTCATACTCGTTAATTGGGTTGGTAAAAGTCCAATTTAGGCCCATTTAAGACCCGATAAGAAGGCCCGATAAGGTCAAACTTAGTCAGAGCCCATCAGACAAGGCCCAGTATTGACTCTAAGCCTAGTAAGCTCTTTAGCTCGCTTGAAGAGATTCTTCAGCTGGCATCAACAAACCCATAAACACAGCCAGGTCGTAGCTCGCCTCATGCACAGTTCGTCTCTCAGCGAGCTCGAGCTCGAGACCACCATAGACACGTCAGCTCGCTCAGAAGCGTAATGAATGCAGTGTCTTCCAGAAACAGGCAATTACCAAGTTCAACCATGATTCTCTCTCCTAATATGGCAACTGCCCAGTCCAACCGAAATTTTCTCATCAGATATGAAGATCTATTCAAATTCAAATTCAAATCAACCTTATCTTGAGATAATTGCAGTAATTTCCTGATATTATCCTAACACATTAGGAAGTGTAATTAATCTATAATTCTTTTCCATATTTTTCCCAATTATTTAGGGAATGTAATTAATTCAGGATTCTTTTCCTGATTTGCTACTACCAAAATTGTAACGCCTCTTTCCCTATAAATAGGAGGCTAAAATCATTGTAACATAATCGGAGAATAATCAATAATATACTGTCACTCTGTAGAATTTAAGAGAAAGACAGTCGTGGACGTAGGCCTATTATTGCCGAACCACGTAAAAGCTTTGTGTCCTTACATTCATTCTTGGTTCTTGATTGTGTTCTTTCTTGGTATTTGTGCTTTCTCACATTGATTGCGGGTATTGGACATTGATTACTCGTCGACTGAAATCCAACGTCGACAAGAATCCATCATTATCAACTTGTAATATCTTACTATTCAAAATATTATTTTCAAAATTTAAGAAACAATCTAGAAATCTTTTATCATGATCTATCAATTAGGCTTCAAAAATAAATCGTTTATAAATTCTTACTTCAAGACTTGAAATTTATAAGATATAAACATTACATATATCCAATGTTTGAAAGACATATAATAAAAAATCTTATTTATGAACTTTTTCAATCCAAACTCAAATTAATAAAATAATCATGTAACTACCTAAAATATTTGATACTAAAGGTGAAATTATTTTATTTTATCAATTAGTAAAATTAAGAATTATTTAAATATTAAAAATCAAATTAAGAATAATACTCGAATAATAAAATCAGTATAAAGTTAATAAGACTTCATCCCACCCCTCAGAAATAAAAATTAAGTGGTCAATAATGATAGCAAGAACAAATATATAAATTGAAACTCACGTGAAGGAAGAATTTCCGCTCAATTGGCGGCAGTTTGCTTAAACAAGAAAGTCAACTTTCTTTTCAAAAAAGGCCAAAATAATAATAATAATAATAATATTAAAAATCTTAGTTCTCCAGGGTACATCATGGTGATCCCTTCTAGCTTCAAGTCTCTATAGGGCTTGTTTGTTGCATGGTTTTAGATAATTTTCAATCCAAACCCATATTTGATAAGAGAGTGGGATTAAAAAATCAATCCTATCTCTCTTCTTAATGCTACTATGGTGGGTTAAATCAAATTCACCACAACAAGCTGGATAAAAGCAAGGGACATGTTATCCCTTGCTTTTTCACGTGATTCATTTGGTTTTTTTATTTATTTTTTAATGTTAAATTAAATAATATTTATTAAATTATTTATTTTAAAAATTAAGTTAATATATTTATTAAATATTTTTATAATGTAATATTCTTTTGAATTAATTATAAAATAAATATTATTTTCTCTAAAATTAACTTTATATAACTTTATATATATTATTTATAAAATATAATTTAATATTTTATGTTATTTTAAAATTAATTTAAATATTTTTAATATATGATATGTTTATTTTATTTAAAATTAATTTACTATGTTTATAAACAAATCTTTTTAGTATTAATTAAAAATTTTATTTCAGATTAAAATTAATTGAAAATAAATTTGTTTATTTTGAAAAATAATTTAATTATTTAAAATTGATTTTATTTAATCCCATATTATACCAAACATATCACAACACCAATTTATCTAATTTTCATGCTGCACAAAATACATCATAACATTAATTTATCCAATTCAATCAAATCCTATGAAAATAATCCAATCAAATTCCACCTACCTTAGTTTACTCCAAGTTTGCGGCTTTTTTTGTTTGTTTGAATAAATGCCACCTCTACTTTTTGTTCCAAGAAAATTACTACCACTTGCTTTCTTTTTTCTCCCAAAGCTAGTTGTAGAAATTATTGTTGCTTGTTTTTTTGTCCCTTCGCCTCGTTGAGCTACTAAGCTTCCTCTTTTATAACCACCAAAAACCCTTTTCTAGCATTTTCCTCTTGTATTTGCATACTGTCTCAACAATATTTCCTGATTACATGACATATGTTTTGGGCTTGGTTTGGATCTTAAATTGGGTTTGATTTAAATCTTCAATTAACTTTGATTTTGACTTGACAAAAACTATAATTTGTTCTCATTCAACACACAAATTCTCTTTATTCTTGTTTCATAAAAAACACAACTAATTAACATAAAATTAGACTAATAAATCTATATTAATGATAATAAAAATATATAAATTATGCTCATCAAATTCCCCCAAACCTAGATTTTGGTAGTTCTCAAGTAAAACAAAAACAAAACTAAAGAAAACTAAAAAAAAATAATAACAAAATTCTAACTAAACCATTTCCATAGATTGACACGATTGCATTTAGTATGTGTAACAAGCCTCTAAACCCTTTGGTGTCTGTAGTTGGAAGAGTCGTGTCTCATGAGTGTTTACCAGTAACGATACCCACAAATGCTATAAGGCAAGACTCAAATATAAAACCAGAAAACAAAAAATAAATAATAAATAAATAATCAAATTAAAAACATATATATATTTACTCAAAAGAATACTTCTCAGGCACATAGTTGCAAAAATTGCTACTTACTAATCTATCGATGAGGCAGCGGTTAACGATTTATTGGGTACTCACTGATTTAGTGAGTACTATTAATCGAGGTCAAATTGGGTCAAATCTATAAAACTGGGTCAAAACATAGCTATTGGTGTGATTTTATCAAACTTCAAAAGGTGTTATGTAATTTTCCCTAATATACATATATACACATAAACAACACAAGCCCTACCATATTTTTCTCACATTTCACTTTCACGTCTTGCCTCTTCTAACCTCACACAACACCACTGCACAGCTTCCTCCTCATTCTCTCACTCATTTCATCAACCACAGACTGTCCACCACCACCGTTCGACGGACATGCAGCCGTACTAACTTACATTATTGTGCCGACCTCTCTCATGCCCACTTCACCAACCACTGACTGTCCACTATCACCGACCTCTCTCTCGCCATAACGACTTTATATTGTCAAAGCCCTTTATTTCTTGCCCCCAATTTCAAAGCTTGTTTGTCAATTTTTGGTATGTTTCTTTTGCTTTGTCTACTGTTGTTGTTTGATTTGTTTTGAATTCAAAGTTGAGTTTTTTTCATAAACTTTGATTCTTTTCAAAGTTGGGTTCTTTTGTTTTTGGGTTTTCTTTAGTAGTTGTTGTTATTGTTATTTTTTTTTTTAATTTTATTTTTTGTTTTGTTATTTTTGAGGTTTTAAATTTAAACAAAAAAAGGCCCAATGTGAGTTGGACTAATTTGATCGAGTTGAACCGATTCGGTCGATTATTCGACCAACTCGGCCGATTAATCGACCCACCTGATTTGGCTATTGATCTCATCCTTATCGAACTGGCAGCATGCTGGTTAGCAATGAAGTGCTAAAAAATTATCGATTTCTGGCGATTTTTGCAACATTGCTTAGGCACTAAACATCATCAAATAGGTAACAACAATCAAATTAAGTATCAAGCATTATCCACAATTTTAAAATATATTAATTTCTAAGTAGTAAGTGAGTCACTTTAGTCTATGGCAACTTTATGCAAGGGTGATTAGTTGTAACTGATGAAAAGTATTCCTTGGGAGATTTCTCTGTAGGCACTACATTTTTAATTACATAATTGTTTCATGATGTCATTACATTGTTTTTTTGCCATATTTGAATTTAAAATGTCTATCCTACTTAAACGTTGATGTAAATCATGATTCTAAACACTCATAAACTAGTACAAACCCAGCCACAAATCTTTAGTCCTAATTGTCTCAAAAACCATCCAAAAAAAGTAAACCTCAAAGCAAAACAAAAAAATAACCGACAAAATATTACAACAAAATAAAATAATAAAAGCAAAACAAAAGAAATAAAAGTTAAAACATCAAAACCATATAAACTAATTGTATCTAAAATTAATCAATACAAAAGCAAACCCATTAATTAGCAAACAACCAAACAAAAGCGGCAAAAAGCAAATAAAAAATATGAAGACCAAAATACATCAACACTTTTTTTTTTAATTTTTTTTTTACATAAATGCAAAATAACAATATAATCCTAAATTAAAACAAGTAGAAGAATTAAATAATCGAGATTAAACTAATTTTTCAAACAATCTCCAACAATGGAGCCAAAAATTTGTTGTGCAAAATTTTAAATGCTCACAAGTGTACAAGTAAATTGTAGAATGGATTATGTAAGTACGAAATCAATCCCACAGATATAAAATATTTATCTAATTGCAAATTAATTCAATTCTAATCTAGTCGACAAAATTTTGAAAATTGAGAATTAATTAAAACTAACAAATAAAATTCAAAATTAACAAGATAGAATTAATGTGCAAAACTCAAGCAATGGAACGAAAAATCTAAGATTCGAAATCTATTGTTATTAACTTGTAATATCTTACTATTCAAAAAGAAAAGAAAAAAGAAATAATCTAGAAATCAATTTGTTGTTTTCTTATGATCTATCTATTAGGCTTAAAAAATAAATCTTTTGTAAATTCTTACTTCAAGACTTAAAATTTATAAGATCTAGGTATTACACATATCCAATATTTGGAAGACATATGATCAAAAATCTTATTTACGAACTTTTTCAATCCAAAGTCAAATTACTAAAAGGCTAAATTACACAAACCTCCTCTAAGGTTAGGCGAAATTGCACAAAAATGAGGATGTTTGTGATACTCGCACTCCGGCTATCTAAGGTTCTAAAAACTCAACACAAACCTTCCATTCTGTTAGTAAACCATTAGTAAAGCACCGTTAAATTAAAATTATAAAGGGTAAAATAGTCAATCCGTAACTAATAAATATTTTAATTAAAAATAATAATTTTAATTAATAAAATGATAAGATAATATTTTTGGTTAAAAAAAGACATCTGTATCTTCTACATTTATCATCAGCTTCCTCATCTTCATTTCATCATCTTTATCATTCATTTCTTGGTTTCATCAAAATCATCATCTTATCATTTTTATCAAACTAATATCACCTAAATCAATCATCATCATTAAACCAAACATCACCCAAATCAAACAAAAATTTCAAAGTTCATGAAAATTAAAAGAAAAAAAAATGCCGCCATCTCTAACCAGTCTCCACCGTCGAAGACTGGTCTTTGACAGTGGATACACTTTGGTCTATATTGCCAAAGACTAGATTTGGTCTTCGATGATAGAGACTAGAACAGGTCTCCATCGTTGGAGACTGCAACCTATTTTGATCTCTGTCACTGGAGACTAGATTTGGGGATTGCATCTCTAGTGATGAAAACCAGTTTCTAGCCTCCATCATTGGTAATTGATCTCCATTGAAGACTAGATCTGGTCTCCATTTTTTAAATTAAATTAAAAATAAATTAAATTAAATTTAAATTTATAAAAAATAAAATGTTGCCTTTACATTTGACTTGGATGGTATTTTAGTTTTTTTATACCTTTGACCATTGACCATGATGATTTAATGGTGGTTGATAAACAGTATGAGAGGTTTGTGTAGAATTTTTGGAAGCTCTAGTAACCAGAATGCGAGTATCACAAACATCCTCATTTTTGTGCACTTTGACCTAACCTGGGGGTAAGTTTATGCAATTTGCCCTCAATAAGATAATCATGTAACTACCTACAATACTTGATATTGATGGTGGAACTATTTTATTTTATCAATTCATTATTTAAACATTAAAAATCAAATTGAGAGTAATACTTGAATTGCAAAATCATTACAAAGTTAATAAGACTTCATCATTTATCTCAAAAAGAAAATTAAGTGGTCAACAAGAATATAAATTCAAACCTACATAAAGAAATTTAGCTTAATTAGTGTCAATTTGCTCGAACAAGAAAAGTTTACTTTGTTTTCCAAGGGGACAATGTGGTGGTCCCCTTTAGCTCCAAGTCTCTTAAGGCATGTTTGGCATGCCCAATTTCATGTGGGTTTATAATTCAAAATATCTTAAACTCTCAAATGCGACATTTGAAGAGCAATAGGAAGGATTCTATTCCCAATCCCAAACCTTCTCATTTCCAATTCTCATGGGAATAGGCTTTCCAACTAAAATGGTAGGATTTTATGAGTTTGAGATTTCTCATTTCCTATCCATCTCTCTTTTTCTCTTGCCGTTTCCTTCTCGCGTCCTTTTCTATTGTCATCGACGAGCAACTGCTGTCAATGAACCTAGCAATAGTAGCACCCTTCATAATCTCCTTCAATTATTTTTTGTTGATATTGTGATATGGATTTGATTGAACCCAGAACCAGTTTTGGTTTTAGGTTCGATTAAACCCAGAACTTTGAGTTATGGGTTCGATTGGACTTAGAACTTGAGGTTTTGGGTTTGATCGAACCCAGATACTCTTCATCTTGGTTCGTTGAACTTAGATAAAATCTAGGTTTTGACAAACCCGAATGAAGGTCATTTGGGTTCGTTGAACCCAATTGTCTTTGATTGATTGATTGATTTATTTATTTTTCAAGTTCTTGTTTTGATGTTGTTGTTCATGATATTGTTGTTAATGTTGATGATGATGTTGTTGTTGTTGTAGGAGATGATGATGTTGATTAACTGAGTTGTTGATAATGTTGATGAATTGGGTTGGTGATGTTAAAGAGAATGGAGATTGACTAGATTGGATCTTCACCGTCCATCCATCTAGAAGGATGGGGGGGATTCAATTTGGTGGATCTTCATTTTTTTTTCTATTTTTCATATATTTTAAAAAATTTATTATTAAGTATATAATAAGATATTTAAATTAATTTTATTCTAATATAATCTCAACCCATAATAAACACAATATGATATAATTTTAATCTAATTGTAAGTTCTACCAAACATAGAATAGTAATTTTTTGATCCAGTCTATTCTAATCCATTCCAATAACAATCCCGTTCTCATTTTCAATCTCAATTCTGCATGCCAAATGTAGCCTTAAGCTTTTGCCTTCTAGTCTCAGACCTTGTTTGCTCCAAGTTTGTTGCCTTTGTTTTTTGTTCCAAGAAAATTGCTACCGCTTGCTCTCTTTTTTCTCCTAAAGTTGGTTGCAAAAATTGCCCCCCCTTTTTTTTTCTCTATTTATTCCCCTCAACTTAGTTACCGAGCTTCCTCTTTTATAAACACTAAAAGCCTTTTTTTAGCTTTTTCATCTTTTATTTGTTTCTCAACAATATTTCTAGATTACATGACATATGTTTTGGGTTTAAGTTTGGGTCTGGATCTTGAATTGGGTTGGAACTTGAATCTTCAATTGACTTGGATTTTGACTTGATAAAAACTATAATTTATTCTTATTTAACACACAAATTATCTTTATTCCTGTTTTACCAAAAACACAACTAATTAAAATAAAATTAACATAAAATTAGAAGCCACTTGAAAACCTTTTTCATTTGTTTCATTTTTCAAGCAAGCCTAAGTAGGAAAGAGTAGCTTTCAGGAAATTTTATTTAAAGGAAAGAAATTAAATTAATTTTGAAGTAGACCTATGTGGCTGAATAACTATTAGAAGATCAAGGTAGTTAAAAAATTAGGTTTTTATCATTTTATCCCTTAGATTTAAAAATAATATCAAATCACCCTTGATTTAAAAAGTAATTGCTAAAACAGTCCAACCGTTAAATGTAAATGTGAATCTATCAATGAAGTAACAGATTTGTTATTTTGGCGAGTAAAAGGGTCATATGGCCTTGTTCATAAACATGGATTCTTGCTGGATTAAAAGATAATTTGTTAATTGAAAATAAGAAAAAAAAAACACTTAAAAAAAGTTTTTTTAAAAAAAATACAAAACCCAGATCAATCTCTCTCTTTCTCTCTCAATATCTAATCATCTCTATTTCACTGTTTTTCTTTCTCTCTGTCATAATCTCTCACCCTCTCTCTTTCACTGTGGCTCATCGATCAAATCTAAGTTTTAAACTTGGATCATTTAATGAACCCATCATCAAAACCAAGAGGTTTTGTTGATTGATTCCTCACCATAAGCCAGGACTTGAATCTCTTCCCTTCCCTTTCTCTTTCTCCTTCTCTCTTTCTACATGTGGTTAAGTTGGTAAACTTGCCTTGTTTATGGGTTAGGATGGGTGTCGTTTGGGTGGTATGGATATAGGTGTGTGCTAGTGTTTGGATGGGTGTGTGGTGGTGTTTGGGTGGTATGGATAAAGTGTTAATGTTGTTTTGTGGGTGTATGAAGGCTGGGTGATGTGATTTCATCTAGATTCACCGTTGTTGATGTGGGTGATTGAATATTTCGATAATTTTTTAAGGGTTTGTATTTGGTTGCAGAGAAACCCAAGTATCGAGGTTCATCCTTCAACAAACTCAGGTGTCTGAGTTTGTTTGTTTGTTTGTTTTTTTTTTTTAAATAATTTGTCAATTTTTTTCTATTTTTAATTTATCAAATTAATTATGTTGATCTTCAACAAACCCAAATGTCTTAGTTCGTTTTGGGTTCTTCTTTCAACAAACCTAGGTGCTTGGGTTTGTTTGTTTGGGTTTTTTATTTTCTTTTTCTTTTAATTTATCAAAGATCTTTATTCAAATTTTTATTTTTTTTTCAAATTAATTTTTATTGTACATCTTGAGATAGATAGTGGAAATTTGATTGAAAATTTTTTAATGTTTTATTTGATTTTTAATTTTTTAAATTTAATTTTTTTTTTTTTTTTTTTTTAATTTATTTAATTTTTAAATTTTTTTTTCAAATTAATTTCACTGTCCATTTTAAGATGGACAATAGTGATCTGATGATTTTTTTTATTTAATTCATTTAATAATATTTATTATTTCAATTATTTACAATTGTAATTTATTTATTTATTTTTTATGTAAATTTAATTGTAAATTCTAAAAATTTATTATTATTATTATTATTTTTATTTTTTTTTTTTTTTTTTTAATTGACTAATTTTTTTTGTTTTTTATTTTTTAATTTTTCATATATAGTAAGAGTATTTTGATCTTTTACTGTTTTTGTCATAAAACCATTAAAAATTTGGATGGAAACCATTTTTGATTAACAATAGGTGGTTTTTTGGTTAATATTTAAAAAAGTTGGGATAAACTGATATTATTTACCAGTTCAGGGGATTTTAGACTTTTTCCTAAAAAATTCTTCATGAAGCAAATTACAATTTAGCTACTCAGTTGAAACTTTAATTCTAATTGAGCAACATTTTCACCTTTATTATAATTTACCCTCCTATCGTTAGTTAGATTTCGTTAGATTTAACAGTGAATAGTATCAAAACGATGAAAAAACAAAAATATCCATAATATCTGTGTTGACTTAGTAGACCAAATAAAAAAAATGAAAAAACAAAATAATTTTTTTTTTCAATAAGCCACTTCATTCATCTCTGACATAAACCACCCACCATCCTCAACTCATCTCTTCTCCCTTTCTCCATTCTTTGTGCTTGTCTCCTCTCTCCGCTACCACTCTCCTCTTTCTGCTGGTGCTCCTTTCCTTTTTTTTTTTTTTTCGTCTCTCTCCTTTCTTTTTTTCTCGCTGCCACTTTCTTCTCCTTCATCATCTGGGTTCATTGTTGAACCCAAATGAACCTTCATTTGGGTTCTCATCAACGAATCTAGATGAAGGTACATCTGGGTTCGTCAATACGAATCCAATTGTACTTTCATCTGGGTTTGAATTGATGAACCCAGAAGAACCTAGATGAACCTGCATCTGGGTTTTCGATGATTTGAACCCAGATGAACCTCCATCTAGGTTTGTCAATGATTTTGAAGTTGATTTTTTTTTTTTTTTTTTTTTTTTTTTCAGTTTGATTGATAGTTTTGATTTCAGTGATGATGTTGGGTTTGATGATTTTGTAATAGATTGATTATGTTGGAGTTAGGTTTGATTGATGATGTTAGGAGGTTGATTGATAATGGTTGATGAAGTTTGAGGTCATTTTTTGGGTTTCCAAGAGTGGATTGATGATGTTGGGTGATTGACTGATGATGGCTAATGATGTTTGGGAACCTTTTTTGGGTTTCCAGTCATCTGTAAACCCAAATCTAGGTTTGAATGCAACTAAAAACCCAGTTTGAAAACCCAAAATTTGAGAATAAAGAGGGGAGAGAGACAAGGGACAAGAAGAGAAAGAAAGGGAGAGAAGATGGAGAGAAGAGGATGTGGAAGAAGATTGATGATTTTGAACTGGAAGAAGATTGATGTGAGAGAAGATTAATGATTGTTGATTTTGAATGGAAGAAGATTGATAATTGAATGTTTAATTTTTATTTATTTTATTTTTTTAAATTGATCTTTGATTAAAGTTTTTTTATTTAATTTATTTTAAAATTTATAAAATTAATTTTAAAAGAAAAATAAAAATAATATCAAAAGATAATTTTGCCCCCTCAGTCAGTTAATTTTACCTGGATCCACTAACAGTAAGGGGGTAGATTGTAATAAAGGTGAAAATGTTGCTCCACTTGAATTAAGGTTTCAACTGAGTAATTAAATTGTAATTTACTCTTCCTTATGAGATAACATAATGTTTAATTGATCCATAAAGTTTCCACTAATTATAGCGTAAATTTCACTGCTGGGTATTTCTATATCAAATTTGATCGTTTTTTTTTTTTTTTTGTGTGTGTGTGTGTGTGGCAGTTTCATATAGTATCTACCAAATTTTCTGGAGATTCATCATTGGAGGTACCATCTCTATCTTAGAAAAAGTTTTCAGTTGAATGGACAGAATCTTATTTGCACTATATGAGTAACAAATTTATGTTCAGATTAAATTATCAACATCCTTTTGCATATAACAAAATAAAATTATATGTATACAAACAGGGTGTCCAGTAGCCAGGAAAATTTGGAGAGTGAAAAGAAATCATATGTTCGCTAGTAAACTTTCCCAGAAATTGGTAGAGAAGGATACGTCATTGAGCCTAACGATTGAGGAACAATTATTTTCATATGGACCTGTTCTAAAAGAAGAAAAAAAAGAAGAGAGAAATCCGTTGTTTGCTGCAATAAGAACAGGAAATGCAAAGCTTGTCAAGGTGATACTTGATAAGCATCCTGAGGCAATTGAGTATGTTAATGATAGGAAACAAAACATATTGCATGTGGCTGCTATGCATCGTCAAAAGGAGATTTTCGATCGTGTGAGCAAAGAAGAAATACTAATGTTCGGATTGGGCCGACAAATTGATGACAAAGGCTACACCATTTTACATGCTGTTGCAGACACTGAGCATTACAGAGGAGGAACTCGCTCTGGTCCTGCCTACCAATTGCAAGAGGAGTTAGAATGGTTCAGTGTAAGATTCGTTGTCGTTTGTTTACCCTTCGTGCAGAATATATATAAATTTGTGAGGCATATCTGATATATCTTTGTACGATCTTTATCTATTTTTATTTTTTATTATTTTTATTGAGATCAAATTAAAATAGAATCGGAACTAATTACGATATGATTTTGTGGCATTATTTAGAGATTAACTCTAAAAAATGGGACGGGACAATCTATATAAATCGGAGAAAATGTTCATAATTTTTGTGAGAGTTAGGCATAAAACTCACCATCGAAAAGAGGTAGTGGAGGGTTGAATAGTTTTAACACCAAACCACGTACTTTTTTCTGTACTCTTTGTGTTTGCCTCTTAACAAATCTCAAGTTCAATAAAAGACAAAAATTTACGTCATATTAAAGACAACATAATGGTATTTCCAAAACATCTCATTAGAGATATTTTTAATTAGAAAAATAAATGATGTTTGTTCTTTTATGTGTTTGTAACGCAGAGGGTGGAGAAAATAGTGCCATCATACTATAAGATACTGCCTGACAGAGAACAGAAGACTGCTGAAGATATCTTGAAAGAAAAGCATAAAGATCAACATAAGGAGGCACAAATTTGGATAAAAGAGACTTCTCAGTCATGCTCTGCAGTTTCTGTCCTTGTCGCCACAGTTGTCTTTGCTGCCGCCTTCACTGTACCTGGAGGTACTAATGACAAAAATGGTCAACCAATTCTCCTCTACTCCCCTATCTTCTTTTTTTTCACCATCTCAGACATCATCTCCTTATCCTGCTCCTTGACTTCCGTTGTCATGTTTCTCTCTATCATTTCATCACCTTTCGAGCTCGAAGATTTTCAAACTGCACTCCCTAGAAAGCTAACGCTCGGCTTTACCTTGCTCTTCATGTCCGTGGTAACAACTATGCTCGCTTTCTCGTTAACCATTTATCTCATCATTCAATTGGACGAGCGTCGAAATTGGACTATAACTCTAATTTGCAGTGCTGCGTTCTTCCCAGTGAGCGTGCTGGCACTAACACACTACCCATTATTTGTGTCGTTTATAACTGCTTGGGAGCAATTGTTCATGGCCATTGGCAATGTTCTTCCTTGCGGCCCATTAATTAACCGCGTGAAGCTTGTCTGGAAGAAAGTCCTTCGATATTTACATTTTGAGGAGAAGGGAAAATGAGAGTTTTGTGCCAGCGTTCTTGAAATTTATCTGTACTAATTACTATGGTCTGTGCTTATTATATGTGTATGTTTAAATAGTCTTTAATAATATTGTAGGTCCTTTTTTTATTAGCTAAAATTTTTGAATTAAATTGTTATTGATGTGCTATAAGAGTTTGGAAGTCTTGAGTTCAAAATTCCACTGCTCTTATTTAGAATTTTTATTCATTACACTTATTAGACGATAGGGGTGCATCATGTATCACAAATCTCATTTATCTTTTCGATCTAGCAGTTATCTTTACTATTAACTAAGTGTTAAAGTTGGATGTTCTCTTCACTAAAGACTACATATATACGTAAATTGTAATCATGAGAATGATTATTATGTTTATTTACAAGGTCATCATAATTTGCAGTTCACATAATTTTACCGAAAAAAAAAAGTGGAATTGTGAAGTGATAGCTTGATTTTGTTGTTTTATTCCTACTTTGGCTTTAACTTGAGAGTTTAGCTTTTGGATCACTTCAATCGACCTATAATTGATGCTTATTTGATATTTCAAAAATATATATTTTTTCATTAAATTACTGAACTCATATTTTACTAGTACAAAAAGACTGAACTTAGTTTTCTTAGCATCTTTTTACTATTTTTTTTAATGACAAAAATATACTTAAAACTAATTTAAATATATATTTTTTAAAAAATGCACAAGCTTTTAAAGAGTTTGAAACTCAAACTGAAGCTAGGAAGAAAAATCTATACAAGAAAGAGGTTATGTCAATCAAGATATCAGTAAGGATAAATTCAAAGAGTCGCACACACCCCATAAACAATAAAACTCCCATTCAAAAAACAAATAGCCACACACACACAAAAACCAAAAGAACTCGTTTTCACAAAGAAGAAAACGTTGTGACTGAGAAGACGAACGACTTAGGAAGAGAGAAGAACTGTTGGTGATGGCGACAAGAGAAGACGAACAGTTTTCAATAGAGAAGAACAGTCGACGACAGGTTTTTAAGGATTTTAAGGTGAGTTTTAAGTTTTTTTTGGTTGGGTTGAATGGTGATCGATTTTTACATTTTTGAACTTGGATTAGTTGGATTAGGTTGGGTTTTGTGGGTGGTTATTAATTTTAGTTGTTTGTGAACTTGGATTAGGTTGAGTTTTTGTGAAGTGTAAATGGTGATTGATTTTGATTGTTTGTGAACTTGGATTGAGAGGGGAAGCATGTTGGAATGATTTAGTGTGGTTCGTGCCCTCTGTGTGCGGTCCGCACTCTTTGTTTGTGTTCCGTGCCCTTTGTGTGTGTGTTCTATTCCCTTTGTGTGTGTATGTTCTGCGCCTTTTTTATGTGTTCTGCTCCTTCTGTGTGTGGTCCGTGCCCTCTGTGTGTGTGGTCTGTGCTGCCCTCTGTGTGTGTTCTGCGCTCTAATGGAAAATCGTTTTTTGCTTGCTGTTTTCTATTTCAGGTTCATGTTTGTGCCATATGTTTTCGATTTTTGTTTCTGTTACAGGGAAATTGTGTGTTGGTGATGTAATTGCATGTGTTTATGAACTAACTGTGTGTGTTCACGAGCTAATGGAAATTTGTTTCTCATTCTGTTTTCTATTTCTGATTGCTGTTTCTATTATGTTATTCTTCGTAGATGAGTGGTTTAGCATAGAGGCTGAAAACATCTGATAATCATTACTACAGGGGCACATAGTGAAGCGGAACCACTTGGACACTTTCTCTAACATTAAATTAGCTGCACGACGAAGGGGTCAAGAAGCAGCGGGTCAGTAATTCATGCTTTGGTCACTTTCTTTGCATGCAACGCAACATAAGTGGTCGAGGGTGATTGCTCATGAGCTGCGAATGAAAGAGGTGCATTATGACAGACTAGATGACAAGATACGTTTTGCCATGGGTGACACTGAATTTAGGTTAATGAAGAGGGAGTTTTGTTTGATCACGTGGTTAAAATTTAGGGTCCTCCCTAAATACTAATGCCTTAGAACATGTGAAGAGAGGGGGATATTCATCATAGATACTTTGATGGCAATCGAAATGTTACGATCCTAAAGATCAAGATGATGGTGCGTGCTAAACATTTTTAGGTGCCCCAGGATGTAGTGAAGCTATGCTTGTTGTTGATGCTGCATCAATTCTTGTATGGTGGGCATTCGTGGGGCTAGGTGTCGTTGCAGTAGCTTCGTTTGATGGACAACTTGGATGCATTCGATCGATTCCCGTAAGGTATAGTAATCTACGAGTATTCCATAGAACATTGGAAGAACGCTTTTTATGAACGATATGCGGGCTTTTAAAAAGGAAGCGGGCTAAGACAGATCACATGCAGGAGAAGTTGAACCTATGTGGGTTTACAGTGGCGTTACAAGTAAGTTATGTGGTTTATTGTTCATGACAACTCTATGTTTACGTTAAATATCGTGTTTTAGTATCCTATTTGATTTGTTTATGTTCATTTGTTTGTAGATATATGCTTTGGAGGTTGTGCCCCAGTTAGCAACTGAGTGGGCCACTCGGCAGAATGATATAGGCGAGGATCCATATCCTCATATTCTTCGATGGTCATTTACCTGAAGACCAAACGTGCAAGCAGTTAGAACGGGTTGGACTTTAGGGGTAAGACTTGCATGCTTCAAGTACATATAACATATATCATTATTGTGTATGGCTAACGTTGGTCATTTGATGTTGAAGATGCGCACAGTGCAGAAGTTAGTCCCTGATGAAGTTGAGGCGGGTAAACCTTATTATCAGCATATCGCTAAAGGATTTTGTGCATACGTGCTAGTAGATCTGCTGCCTAGTGGCACGAATATACATTTTGCTAGTGGGGCCAGTGCAGAAGATGCATCACGAGCCATTCGTCCAGCAACAGTAGACTTACCTTCGCTGCCAGATGCACTCTGTCGGCACCTGATGTCCATTAATCATGTCCCACATTTTACGAAGGAGTCGTAGACGTCTAGTGGCTTAAGTGGTTCTAGCTTTGGCATGCACACACATGATGAAGTTGTGGGAAGGGAAACGATGAAAGTGTAGAGAGGAACGACCTCGAAGGTTCGTGTTAGGTCATTTATTATCATTATTTTATATTCATTTTACCTATTATTTATGCTTTATTTTTGTGTAGAATTGATATTTTTAATGTATACGTTTACTTCACTTGGAGGAATCGAAATAGGAATCGGAATGATCTGAAATCGGAATGATGTATCGGAATTAGAATAAGTTGTTTACTTCAACTGTAGGAATCGAAATCGGAATCAATAGTATTCCCATTAAACTGTTTACTTTATTTTGGAATCAGAATGGATTAATTATAAATTACAAAAATATCCTTAATTAAAATTATGAATTAATTACAATAGTATGAAGTTTTTATTATAATATATATATTTTTTAATATCAAATAAAAAATTATATATTATAATAAAAAAACTATATATTATTTTAATAGTCAACTAACCTAATGTGCAATTTTTTATTATAATATGCAGTTTTTTTATATCAAATAAAAAATTGTATATTATAATTAAAAAAAACTACATATTATTTTAATAGTTTACTATGATAATTAAGAAATTGATGATGAAAAATTAATGGTATGTAGTTTTTTTTTATTATAATATGCAGTTTTTTTTTTAAATATCAAATAAAATAGGTTTTTTTTTTTTTATATTTGTTTAAAAAATGGTATAAAAAACTTTTTATTTTGATAAAGGGAATGAGAATGGGATTCCCAAGTGGGTTGGGGGGAATGTGATTCCCATTCCACAACCCCAAATTGATGTGAGGCCCACACTTTCATTCCCATTACGGAATGAATTTTAAGTAAGTAAACACTATCAATCAATCCGATTCCCCATTCCCATTCCTTAATCCATGAAGTAAACGCACCATTTAGTGTTTTTGTTTCAAAATTTAGGCTTGAAGAATAAAATGATAGAATTGATGAATTTTTTAAGATTAATACAACTTTAGAAAAAGTAAAGAAATTCAAGGGATTGATTGTTAAAATTGCTACTTGAATTCAAGTCAGAAAAAGAGACAATAATCCAATTTAATTTAAAATTCTTTTTAGTGCAAGAGTTTGAATTAGAAATGAAGATTAAGTGGAATTTGGATAAGATCAAAATTATTCAAGAAGAGTTGGAAAATGATTCAAGAATTGTCTTGAGATAAACTAAAATAAAAGGCATTGTTTCGTAATTAAATGCAAGACAAAATTGCTTCTTTTCACGTGTGAAGTGTCAGGCATTGATTTCAAGCAACTGTGGTTGCTTGTTATGGTCACTTGAAGTGGCAAAGTTGCCATAAGGGGCAACCACTCCAAGCAACTACAGCGGGCTATTGGCGCAGGGAAAAAAATGAGTTATAAGGTGCGTCTCGAAGCCGCAGCTCCCTATTTCCTCATATTTTCTGATTTATCTCAACATTTATTTTAAGTGATAATTGTGGACAATTATCAACCCGATTTTTGAGGCTTTTGCACCGAACTATCACGCCTCATTCTCTTCACAATTTTTCACATTCATTTAGAGAGATTAGAAGGGAGAGAGATGGACATGAGCTGCAGCTTTTGGCTTTCAGTTCTATTTTTCTTGTTTTCTTTATATAATTATTTTGTATTATTTCAAAGCCATGTGTGGCTAATTTTTTTATTAGTTAGGGCGACTTGAAGCCCCAAACATGAATTTAATCTTTATTTATTTTTAATGAAGTTATTTATTTTTACATGATAAAATTAATGTCTCTATTTTAATTGTATTCTATTAATTTCATTTCTTTGATTGGCCATATTAGGAGCATATTTTTAGGATTATGTTGTAAGGATGCAAACCGCATGCCTAACGAGAATATTCTTAATTTGTCACAATCAATTGCTTATGAACTAATTGAGGGGCATTAATTCATAAATACCTAGGATTTGTGTGATGTTCATATTTTTCTAGCTATTACAAGGTTCATATTATTAAACCTAAGAAGACTTCATTCTAGATTATAATTAGAGTAATAGGTATTTACATGGATGTTATGTGATTTGTATATAATCTAAGGAAGAATTAATACGACATGTAGTATGACCATTACTTTATCGTGAATGTCTTCATCATGCATTAATATTGTTATGCTTCATTAATTTAAATATGGATTGAAGGATTGCTTAGTGGTGGATAGAATGTCCTAGCTAAGTATTCTCTACTAATTTTTTTTTAAATAATTTAGTTTTCTGTTACGATTTAATTTTCAATTCAACTCCGAAACCCTTTCAATTTAATTTAATTGTTTTCTAATTAAATAAATTTGAAATTAAAGGAAGTTAATAACTGATCATGGGATTGACACTTACTTATCATTGTACTCAATCAAATGATTTGTGTACTTCTAAGATTTTAATAATTTGGTTTATTAAAAAATTAACCAATAATTTGTGTTGGCGAAGCCCAAGTAGTTATTTGACCTAGCTTACCTATAATGTGCTTATTTAATGCATTTATATCATTAAGGTCACTTAGTTAACCATTATGTGTTAACACATGGAAGGGAGTACATTCCTTCGTGTTTTTTTTATTTTTTTTATTTTTTTTTAAAGCGAGTCTAGTCCAATTATAGCACATTATAAAAATGAGTCACAAAATGTCAAAAAAAAAAAAAAAAAGAATCACACAAATTCCAAGAATAAGGAATTAAAAGTTACTGTTTCAAAAAAATGATTGAAAGTTAGTATTTAAATTTTGTTTAAAAAAAGGGGTAGTTGTTGGATTTCATCAGATACAGTAGCGAGTGGCAAAAGGTAAGGTGACGTCGTGATAGTCATCTCACACCCCAATCCTATTTCTTAAGTCCTGTTGTTCCAATATGCACTTTTCTTTGCAATAATATAGGAACAATTTTCAAATTATTCTCCCTTTCACTTGGGAGCTTTTGTTCCCTCTTATTTTTATGAGTTTTAATCTTGGATCGCACTTTGTAACTCCAATAAAAAGGGTTTGATTTATGATTATTACACATGTAATACATGTTAAAAATAAAAATAAAAATATATATATACAAAGGGAGTGCATCGAACATGAGATTTCCATTTGAATCCCATGGTATCTCCAATCCCCCTCCCAACACACACTTACAGTGTGAATTGATTGATGTAAGGAAGATCAGACTTTAAATTATTACGATTGAATTTTGTCACGACATTCACTAGTTCTTCACCGCTAGGCCTCAACAATAGTGATAGATAATAAAAACATTTTACGGTCTGAACTTATTAATGAAAGGAAGACTAGACTCTAAATTATTGTGATTAAATTTTGTCAAGGAATCACTAGTTCTCCCGTCACCAAGAATCAGCCATCATTTCCTATTGTTGGTATAATTTGGGCTGTGTAAATGAGCTAGTAAAAGCCCAATGAACTGATCTAAAGAGTTAATCCAATAGACAAAGTCTAAGATTCAAAGAACGAACCCAGCTCTCAGGTCTCAGCTCGCTGATGAGCTCTCAGGTCTCAACTCTCAGCTCACTATGCATCCAACTCGTTACTCAAAGTAGGGTCTAACTCGAGGTCATCCAAGACATGCTCTAGCTCATACAATGAACAGTTAGATAAGGAAGTCTTTTAGAAAAAGTAATGATCCGATTTGATCGTGATTCTTCTATTAGAATTGGAAATAAATTCAAATTTGAACTCAGTCAACGTGATTTCTGATTTTACGGAGCAGTTTCCTGATTTAGCGCCAATTAATTAGGAAGTGTATTTAATATGAAATTCTTTTTCTATTTTATTGATACTTAAATTGTAACGCTTTTTTCTGTATAAATAGAGGCCAGAATTCATTATAACAGATATATATAAGCAATATTACATTGTTCCTTAGCAGAGTAATTGAGAAACAGTCGTGGAAGTGTATTTAATATGAAATTCTTTTTCTATTTTATTTATACTTAAATTGTAACGTCTTTTTCTGTATAAATAGAGGCCAGAATTCATTATAACAGATATATATAAGCAATATTACATTGTTCCTCAGCAGAGTAATTGAGAAACAGTCGTGGATGTAGGCACACTTGCTGAACTACGTTAAAAATCTATGTGAGTTGTTGTTCTTATTCTCTGTCTTTCTTTTCTTATTTTCTATTTTATTTCACATTGATTGCAGGTATTGGGTATTGAGCTCTCGTTGACCAGAAAATAACGTCGATATTTTGGCTCTAAATGAATGGCTCAAACTGTAATATTTAAGTTTTCAACAATCATGGCAAGAGGAAGAGCAACCAAAAGTTCAAATGCGGTGGCTGATCAACTAGAGAGGCAGACAGATCAACAACATGATGTCCAACCGATGGAGAATGCTAATGTGCCTATGCCAAGCACTTCTCACGCCCTTATAACAGGTGTTACTGTAGGTATACCTCTATCAGCCTTTCACCAGTCAGCACCGTTGGACTCTATAACTGGGGAGCTACATGTATGGCACCAACGGCAAGAAATATTAGAGAACACAGTGCAGCAACTCACTGAGGCAATCAGGGTACTGGTACAAGCCCAAGCTCAAAACGCACCTAGATTCGAGGTTGCTGCCCTTAAAGAAATTTACCAGTAGCAGTTAGAAAAGTACCAACTCCTAAAAGACCACTCAGAGATCAATCACGACCTGCTAACTCAACTCATTCCTCCAGCTCGTGTTTGAGAACTGAAGGTCGCAGAGCTTGTGGAGTTGGGAGCTTACCAAGGTCTCGTCTGGAATATATGCCAAATCGCAGCTCCCCAGGTCGCGAGCTCGATGGAGGATATAACCCTCAGAACGCAGTATTAGAAAAGCTCTTTCAAAGGGTCCAACAACTTGAAGCACTCCCGACACTTCAAACCAATGCCATCAGAATGAGGAGAGGTCCCCTTTCACTAGGGAGATCAAGTTACAACCTCTCCCTTCCAGGTTCAAACTCCATAACATTTCACCTTATAGTGGGGATAGTGAACCCTACGACCATTTAGATGCTTTTGATATACAGATGGACCTACAGACGTCCAACCCCTTAGTAAAATGTCGTGTTTTCCCAACCACCTTGGGCGACGTTCCGCGAGCTTAGTTTAAGAGTCTTCCAGCTCGCAGTATAAGTAGTTAGGCGGAATATCAGCAAAAATTCATTAGCTAGTATCGGGCTCTGAAGAGGCAGCTCGCACCACCCTACCACCTTATTACAATCTTTCAACAACAGAACGAGTCCTTGAAGGACTACATTATTAGGTTCAGACACGAGGTCGCGAATGTGGAGAATCCCTCAGATGAAAGCATCTTAACTGCGATCTCAACTAGGCTTCGCAAGGATGAGAACATCTACAAGTCTCCAGTGAAGGACTTGGAGTTCTACAAGCTAGGTGCTAAGGAGATTAGATGGGAGGAAACCTTCAGCTTCAAAAAGTCTAACCAAACAGATGAACTAGGCAGTTTTAACCAGCTGAAGAAAAGAAGCAATGATGGGAACGAAGGTGAAAGTCAGAGTAATGGTGCAAACAATCAAGTCGCTAAGAAGGTTAAGAATGAACTTAGAAAGGAGCGACATCAACATGATGGTCCTCATGATAGCTACAACACCCTATCAGATACACAAGACAAAATCTTTGTAACGGATAGAGAGAAAGACGACTTCGAGAAACTCAATCTCATGAAAACTTCTGCTAGGTTCAAAAACAAGAGTAGGTTTTGTGACTATCATGATGAAGTTGGACATGATACTTCACAATGCTGGGAACTAAAGGATGTAATTGAGGACTTAGTAAAAAAAGACCGCTTGAGAGATTATGTGATTCAATTGGCAAGTCCGCGACCTCAACAGCCTCTATAGCCAGTATAATTGTAGCCCCAGTGAGGCTCTAAAAGAGACATAAAACCCGCAGTGCATTCACAATACAGTTGCACCCAATAGATCATATCTCTAACTTGTAATCCAATATCTAAAATTAATAAAAGTTATGAATTTTCCTCGTCGATGACTAGTGACCGCTCTATCAAATTTTTCTTTGAAAAGTTTAATTAAGTCTTGCTATATTAACTGAGGTCTGACCTACTGAATATAACTTGGCTAGAATTATGTTGTTAGCTGAGGATTCAACCCTTTGGACAGCTCCATCAATTGTGCTATTATCTGAGGTATCAACCCTCTGAACAACTCCATAAATTATACTGTTAGCTGAGGTATCAACCCTCTGGATAGCTCCATATATTATGTTGTTAGTTGAGGTCTCAACCCTTTGGACAACTCAATCAATTGTGCTGTTAGCTGAGGTCTCAACTCTCTGAATAGCTCTATCAATTGTGCTGTTAGTTGAGGTCTCAACCCTCTGGACAGCTTCACCAATTGTGCTGTTAGCTTAGGTCTCAACCCTCTAAACAACTTCACCAATTGTGCTGTTAGCTGAGGTTTCAACTCTCTAGACAGCTCCACCAATTGTGCTGTTAGCTAAGGTAGAGGTCTCAACCCTCTGGACAGCTCCATCAATTATACTGGTAATTGAGATCTCAACCCTCTGGATAGCTCTATCAATTGTGTTGTTAGTTAAGGTTTCAACCCTCTAGATAGCTCCATCAATTGTGCTGTTAGCCGAGGTCTTAACTCTCTGGATAGCTTCACCAATTGTGCTGTTAGCTGAGGTCTTAACCTTTTGGACAGCTCTATCAATTGTGCTATTAGTTGAGGTCTCAATCCTCTGGACAACTTCATCAATTGTGCTGTTAGCTGAGTTTTCAACCCTTCGAACAGCTTCATCAATTGTGTTGTTAGCTAAGGTCTCAACCCTTTGGATGACTTAATATTGCCATGACAGATAAGGTTATGACCCTCTACATAACTCTACAAAATTTCAATTTGCTAGCTAAAGTTTCGACCCACTACTTAGCTTGATAAAATCTGCGAATTATGACTTGCGAGCTACGTCGCATCAAAATCAGCGATTTCTCAAACTCCATCAGATGATCTTATGGAGCGAGCTTTGACAACCTTTGTCTCAGCAGCTTCAGCTCGCTACTCAATAACTTCAGCTAGTTATTCAGTAGCTTCAGCAACTAGCAGCTTCAGCTAGCTATTCAACAGCTTTAGCAACTATAACTCACTACTCAATAGCTTCAGCTAGCTATTCAGCAGTTTCAACAACTAGCAGCTTCAGCTAGCTATTCAGCAACTTTAGCAACTACAGCTCGCTACTCAGTAGATTCAGCTAGCTATTCAACAGCTTTAGCAACTACAGCTCGCTACTCAGCAGCTTCAGCTAGCTATTCAGCAGTTTCAGCAACTACAACTCATTACTCAGTAGCTTCAGCTAGCTATTCAACTTCAGCTCGCTACTCAGTAGCTCCCAGCTCACTACGGTCAAAGCGTCCTCAGCCTCCTCCCTAGCTTCCTTAGCATTCATCAGCTTGACTCGAAGGACTTGCTGATCTCTCAGCTTCCACTATCGTGAACGGGAGCTTGTCAGACAACTTTTTCAAGCTTTTTCTTCTCTTCGAATACTTGAAACTCCAACTGCTTCATCGCTCTTATAATGGCTTGAAATGCAGCGAGTAAACATTTAACCCAAATAGTCGCTATGAGTCAGGTGATGAGAAAGAATATGAAAAGACAGCACAATAGATGGTAACGCATCGGCTTTTACTAGCGGGCTATAACTCTCAGTCCAAAGATCATACTAAGAGTCGGGGGGCTAATGTTGTGGGTATAATGTGGGTTGTGTAAATGGGCTGGTAAAAGCCCAATGAACTGACCCAAAGAGTTGATCCAATAGACAAAGCCTGAGATTCAAAGAACGAACCAAACTCTCAAGTCTCAGCTCGCTAATGAGCTCTCAAGTCTCAACTCTTAGCTCGCTATGCATCCAGCTCGTTACTCAAAGTAGGGTCTAGCTTAAGGTCATCCAAGACAAACTCTAGCTCGTACAATGAACAGTTAAATAAGGAAGTCTTCCAGAAAATGCAATAACCTGATTTGATCATGATTCTTCTATTAGAATTGAAAATAAATTCAAATTTGAACTCAGTCAACGTGATATCTAATTTTATAGAGCAGTTTTCTGATTCAACGTCAACTGATTAGGAAGTGTATTTAATATGAAATTCTTTTCCTATTTTATTTCTACCTAAATTGTAACGCATCTTTCTCTATAAATAGAGGCTGAAATTTATTGTAACAAATATACATAAGCAATATTACATTATTCCTCAGCACAGTAATTGAAAAATAGTCATGGACGTAAGTACACTTGTTGAACCACGTTAAAAATCTGTGTGTGTTGTTGTTCTTATTCTCTGCCTTTTTTTCTTTTGTTTTCTATTTTATTTCACATTGATTGCAGGTATTGGGTATTAAGCTCTCGTCGATCAGAAAATAACGTCGACAATTCCAATGATGAAATCTTCACTTCTCCCATGCCATTTATGCACCAAATATGTGGGTGATGATGGGCAACTGCTGTTCTCCAAATAGGTTGATGACGAACTCGTTTGCGGCTCCAAAATCTCCTCTCCACGGGCTGTTTCGAGGTGTTTTCGCTGGCTGTCTTTGACTCGCTGTTAAGGGCTGTTATGCACTGATTTGTAGCTCGAGACCAGCCTCTAATCTCCACTTCAAAACCTGCAAAAGCTATGTCAAAACAAGACAAAACGCTGCCACAGATCTGGTTCCGAATCGGCTCAAGGAACTGCCGAAAACTCTGTAAAATAGGGGCTGTTTTGCGCTGACTTTGCACCTCAGATCCAGCCTTCAATCTTCACGACCAAGACCTGCAAATATCACCTTCAAACTGGTATAGAACGGGTTCAAGAGACTGTTGAATATTTCTGCAGAAAACTGCAGCAGTTGCGCTCAAAACCTCCCTTGAACCACGTCCGAAACTCCTCTCTTTTCTCTCCTTTTTGGTGTGCTGTGTGGCTACTGAATGGCTCCCTCAAAGCTGCGTTTCTCCTCCTAAAATCATCCTTTTGTCATGACAGATTAGGGCATCAAAGGAGATGCTGGAGATCTGCACGTATCAAGCTTCTGCACATCAAGTCTGTTGTATATCACGAGCTGCACTTCGCGAACTCGGGTGGCGATCGACCCGTGCACGCTGATTTTCTTCATGCCGGACGTGTCCAAATTGCATGCTTCTCTTCTTCTCACGTTGGCTGCATGTGGTACATTATGGGCTGGATTATTTGCTCATTGAAATTGCTCTTGGGCTGGATGCTTTGTTGAATTGTACTTGGACTGATTTCAATTGCTTCATGGTAAAAATTGTAAAAATAGTCTTTTTTGAATGTTGGAGTCGAAAAATAACTTTTTTTTATAATTACTTATTTCTACCCTTTATATTTAAGTCCAGAAACAGATTTTAATACTATATTTTTTAAGAAAGATTATTTTTCAATTGGACTATTAAAAAAAGGTTAGTTTTGATTAAAACCCTTGCTTTATGCTTGTAAATTCTTCATGGGCTGCTCAAGTTGGGCCTTGAAATTACAATATGGGCTGCATAAAATTACATTTGATTGCATGAATTAAACAATATGGGCTGAAATTTGATTTATGAATTAAAAACAAAAACAACAACAAATTATTTTACCCCATGCATCCTTTTTACCTTGAAAACCCCTCTAATTTGCTAATTTATCATTCCATGACTGACCTAAAAACAATTAATAAAAACACATAAAAATAACCAAAATTACTTAAGTAGTCATCACAAAGGCTAGGATTAAAAGCATAAAATCATAAAATTATGATATATTTTATCAAGGTCATAGTTCAATCGCCTACTCTTATCAAAATATGTTGTTTTTTTTCTTATTTTCTTTCATTATTACAAACCTATCCTTGAATTTGAAATATTTTGACTTCGCAAATTATTATAGTCGCTGCAAACTATTTTTTGTTTTTTTTTTAATCTCAAACTACATCATTTTTACACGAATTATTGAGAATAAAACATACAATGTTGTTTAGTTGTAATGAGTTTTGATTTACTCATGATTCTTAGTGTGTGAATTATTTTTTTTACACAAACTACTTTATATGATAAATTTCACATATTAAAAAAAAAAAACTCATATTAACTTTAATTATTTTTATTTTTAATTTTTATTTAATTTTACTTTGTTTTAACATTATAAACTGTATTAGATAAAAGATTACAAGTGTAGCTTGATTAATAACTTTCATAATAAATGTATGTAGTTTGATTACATATGTTTATTTGTAATCTGAATAGTAACTATCATTATAAAGAAGATATATCCCCGAATTATTATTATTATTATTATTGTTGTTGTTGTTGTTGTTGTTATTTTTAGTAGTATGGAATTCAAACTTCTCTCACTAAGAACAAGAGAGTTAGTGTACAATCAACTCACAATTGGATTACTTTTGTTTTAATAATGTTATTTTTAAGAAATATTGACTACAATCTTGTATGCTTTTCATATAGTTTAGTTTTTTGACGTTATAATTCTAATATAAAAGTATCGTCTCTCAAGTAGATTTTTAGATCTGTCATTGTCCCCTCAAAATTGATACAGGATATAACACAAATCTATAAGATCATCAACATCCCTGATTTGGCTATGTTCTTCTTGATATTTCTTCCAATGTTAGTCAAAGGCTTTCCACTCTTTCTTTAAAACTGCATTATAAAGCATCATCGTTGTTGCAAACTCCATTTTTTATTTAACACTGAATAAAGAAAAAAAAAAAACACTAATCAAGTGAAAAAGCTTCTAAGGTTTCTTTCAGTAAAGGAACTTGTAAACTTGGTAAGAAGGTATTATGGTTTCTCATGTATATAATATAATAGACAAAGAGAATTGGTTCAGCATTTCTTTGATTTTAGAATATTAAGGGTTTAAATTTCACTCTTACTTTAAAATATAATGTGTAAGTAGTTTTCTCTAAATTTAATCTCTCTTCTTAGATAGTTTTCTTTAAATTTAATCGTCTTCTTATTATAAAAGAAAGAAAAAAAAATGAGAAGAGAGAGAGAGAGAGAGCGAGAGGTGTGAATGACTGGTGGTGACTACTTACATATAATGCCGATGAAATTATCCAAATTTGGTTAGACGTCAAAGTTCAACTAAGATATTAGTAGACCCTACATGTGTGGAAAATCATCATAAAGCCCTTGCAAATTTGAAATATTATATTAGTAATGATAGTTTGCCTAAGTTGGTGCCTAATATATTAGTAGACCCTACTATTATGGTATCTAAAAAGGTAGAAAAACCTATCAAATTATTTAATTTTTTAATTTTTAAAGAGATCACATCATGACATCAATTAATAAAATAACATTAATAAATCTTTCCAAAAATTTATCAGAATGCGTTGTCTGAAGTTTGATAAAAATTCGTAAAAAGCTTAGTGTACAGGGGACACCTCTATGGTCTAGTTTTCTAAACCTTTCGCACCTCAAGGGTGTGCACTACTACTCCTCAGTTATGGTGGGATTTAAAATCCCGTCATTCAATTATCAGTGTGTGGAGTATCCTACGCATTTTGTATAAGTATATATCTTATGAAATTATAGAAACAAATATCCAATTAATTGATATAATTCTTACTACTGATAAATTATGATAAATCCTGCGTTCAGTTTAAATTTTAAAAAAGAACTATATCACCATTATTATTTTGACTATAATTCGACCAAATTTTAAAAGATGGAAGCTTTTTTTTTTTTTTTTTGCTGTGGAATGAAATTCATTTATAAATGGAAAATGAAAGAGTACTATAACAATAATCACTTAATGTTGGCTGTGTGCGTATCAGACAGTAAAGGCTATAGCTCTAATACTCACTTAGTTTATTAATTTTATTACAATATTATTATTATTTTTTTATTATTATAAGTGTGAGTTTTGAAATTTGGATGAAGTAGTTCATAAAAAAAAAAAAGAAAGAAATAGTTTATGCATGGACTAATCCAAATTTGTGAATAAAATTTTTAATTAAAAAACTCATTTTTATTACACTAAATTTAATGCTATATATATAATCATTGAAAATTTCTCTACTTCTATTTATATTATATAATTAGATGGAGATCTTACACAATTTTATGTGAGAACTCACTTTTGTATATTTATAACTATATAAATTTGGATGTTCACACTTTATTTGTAAATACCCTATTGGCGATAATTTAATATATCTAAATCATATATTAAATGGGGGTTAAGGAAAAGAAGGTAAACATGATTTCAAGTGGTGAACCACAAACCATGACCGAGAAGGGAGTAAGTCACAATCTCGACCTCCGTGAGATGGACGCAGACTGAGCTAGTGGGCCCATCGAAGAGCTAAAGGATGTATAGGTTAGCGAGGTAAATCCTGAGAGGTGCTTGAAGTTAGGACGAGGCCTAGCCCCAAAGGTCAATACCTAACTCGTTGATTTTCTAAAGGTGAACCTCGACACTTTTGCATAGAATCATAAAGATATGGTGGGAATAGATCCTAAAGTTATGTGTCACAAATTGAATATTGATCCACACCACAAGTCAGTTCGCCAAAAGAGAATGTCAATGACACAAAAGCGATACGCCGCCCTGAAGGAGGAAGTGAAAAATCTACTGGCCAACAGGTTTATCCACAAGGCCCATTATCCCACCTGGGTCACCAACCCGGTCATCATGAAAAAGAAGAATGGAAAATGAAGGATTTGCATTGACTTCATTGACCTAAATAAAGTCTGCCTAAAGGATAGCTTCCTTTTGCCAAGAATCGACCAGCTCGTGGATGCGACGACTAGCCACCAGCTTCTGAGTTTCCTGAATGCCTACTCGGGCTGCAATCAAATTCCAATGAGCTTAGAAGATGACGGCCATACCTCATTTGTTATCGATCGAGATCTATATTGTTATAAAGTGATACCCTTCGAATTGAAGAATACAAGAGCAACTAATCAACGTCTGGTCAACACGATGTTTCAGGAGCAGATTGGAAAGACCATGGAAGTATACATGGATGATATATTGGTGAAATCTAAGCAGAAGCCAGACCATGTTCGCCACCTAAATGAGAACTTCCAAATTTTGAGGAATTACCATATGAAGCTAAACTCACTCAAGTGTGCCTTTGGAGTAACATCTGGTAAGTTCCTTGGTTTCATGGTAAACAGTACAAGAATTGAGGTCAACCCCAAGAAGATCATAGTGCTGATCGAGATGAGATCCTCAGCTCGGGTTAAGGATGTACAAAGCCTCGTTGTCAGGTCACGACCCTCAGCAGGTTCATTTCCAAGGCTATTGACAAATGCATCCCATTCTTCAATGCATTGAAGAAGGTAAAGAATTTTGAATGGATAGAACAATGCGAGGTGGCTTTCCAGTAGCTAAAAGAGTATATGGGTCGAGCTCCATTCTTGTCCAAACCAAAAGAATGAGAGAAGCTCATCCTGTATTTAGGAGTAGCTCAGCACGCTTTGAATGCTGCCTTAGTGAGGGAAGAAGAGAAGATGCAACTACCTGTGTATTATATCAGCAAAAGATTGGTTGATGCGAAGACTAGATACTTACAAATAGAGAAGTTAGCATATTGCCTAATAGTCGCATCAAGAAAGTTGTGTCCATACTTTTAAGCCCATCAGATCGAAGTCTTCACGCGATACCAGCTCAAGCAGACCATTCAAAAGTCAGATACCTCGGGCCGGTTGCTCAAATGAGCTGCAGAGCTCGTGCAATTTGATATCGATTACAAGCCCAGAATGGCGATTAAGACTCAGGCCCTAGCAGATTTCATTATTGAATTCATAAGACCTACAGAAGAAGAATCAGAATCCTTAGGTGGCCCAACCTGGGAGTTGTACGTGGATAGTCCTCTAACAAACATAAGTATGAGGCTGGAGTGTTGCTGATTAGTCCTGAAGGTTATAAGATCCTCTGAGCCTTGAGGTTTGGATTCCAGGCCACCAATAACAAAGCAGAATACGAGGTGTTACTCGTTGGACTTCGTCTAGCAAAGGAAGTACGAGCTGAACAAACAAAAATTTTCAATGATTCTCAGCTTGTGGTGTGCCATGTTCGAGGAAAATACTAGACAAAAGGACCTAAGATGGTCGATTATCTTCTGAAGGTAAAAAAGTTGTTAGAAACCTTCCAAAGATACAAGGTGAATCAGATTCTGCGAGCTCAGAACTCTTACGTAGACGCATTAGCTCGTTTAGCGATCACTTAGGACACAGATTCCTTGGGAACCATTCCAGTAGAGTTCTTACAAGCCCCGAACATAGAAAGAAGAGAAGCGGTAATAACCATAAGTACCCATTCTGACTCATGGATAAGCCCAATATTGAGCTATTTACAAAAAGGAAAATTGCCAAGCAATAAGCTGTTGCCTATGAGCTAGAGTAACCCACTATTGTATATATGATGACATGTTGTACAAGAAAGACTTTTCAGCTCTACTTCTACGATGTATTGATGGCTAGGATTGCGAGGTCGTGTTAAAGAAGATACATGTTGGCCATTATGGTAATCATACCGGAGGGCTATCTTTAGCTCAAAAAGTACTCTAACAAGAGTTTTATTGGCCGACCATGAAACAAGGTACCATCAACTTGGTCAAGAAATGTGATATGTGTTAGAGGTTCACTAAGATCCCGCAAGCTCTACCAGCTTATCTTCAATAAATAGTAAGCCCGTGGTCTATCACGATCTGGGAATGGACCTGATCGGACCTCTGCCAACAGCTCGTGGAAGGTGCAAGCACACTGTGTTGACTACTTCACCAAGTGGGCCAAAACCAAAGAATTAATAGAAATCTCCACCACGAAGATAGAAAAATTTGTGTGGAGCAACATCATTTGCAGATTCAAAGTTCCTTAGCAGCTCATGATAGATAATGCAACCTAATTCAATAGCGACTAGTTCATTAATTTTTGCAATGATCTCGAGATCTTAAAGAGTTTCTCAATAGTAGACCATCCTCAAGCCAACGGTCAGGTCGAGGCTGTAAACAAGATCATCAAGCAGACTTTAAAAACCAAGTTGGAGGCAAAGAAAGAGGCTTGGGTAGATGAATTGTAATTGGTGCTTTGGGCCTACAGGACGTCAGCTCGCAGCTCCACTGGTGAGACCCCTTTCTCTATGGCAGATGGGTCAAAAGCCATGATCCCTGCGGAGTTCGAGGTTACTAGCCAGCAAAGAGCTACATTTCTACTTGAGGATAATGATTAATTGTTCGCTGTAAACTTGGATCTACTTGAGGAAGTAAGGGAGGAAGCTCGCATGAGGGTTGCAATTTACCAACAAAGGGTTGCCAGATATTACAACAAAAAAGTTCAAGTCCGGAGCTATAAGGCTGGTGATCTAGTTTTGTGTATGATCCTCCCAGTATCTCGCAAGGCTAGTAACAGAATGTTTGGTCTAAACTGGAAAAACCCTTACATCATTATAGAGAACCTAGCGAATAGAGCCTATCACTTAACCAGTATGGATGAGTCTGAACTCCTCCGTGCTTGGAACGCAGAACATCTCCGTCCTTACTATACTTGACTGTCAGCTCGCTCCTGAACTTTTATATAATTTATTTTGATAATTATCAATGACGTGATTTCACTTGTTTTGCTGTTGTCTGTAATGTGTTCAATATAGAAAACAAGTTAACCCATTGAACAAAATTTATTATAATAAAGGGCCACAACAATCATTGCTTATAATTTGCTTCTACAAAGCGAGCTATTATCTATTACTTTTTGGGAGATATTTTCATGACCAACAAGCAATCATTCACCCCTAGAAAAAATGCCCAGATGGCCAATGGGTTATTATCTTTCACATGTATCAACCATAATCATATATGATCAGAAAGATACTTCTACGATTAGTATTCTAATGCTTATTATGCTATGGGAATTTACTTTCGCAACTAGCGAGCTGATACATTCCATATGCTGCATTGCATATCTACGATCTGCGAGCTGTGAGCCATCTCTGTCTGCGCTCTGATTTGCGACTTATTATCGTCAATGCTTTATATAGTGCCCTTGCGATCTGCAAGCCATTACCTTTCTCAATCTACGAGGTGTCTCTATGATCAGCGACCTACGACCCGCGCACTCCAAAGACATTACTTGTGGAAAGAGTTATCATCTGTGCACTTTGAAAGGTATTGCCTAAAGAGCTATTTATCTTATGCACTCTGGAAGGCGATTGCCTGTGGAAAGAGTTGCTAACTAGGTACTACTTGTGAAAGGGGTTACCATCTGCACGTCTAGAGGGTATTGAAAGTTGCCCATCTTACGTATTCTAAAAGGTCTCACTTGTGGAAAGGGTTGCTATTCACGCACCCTAGAAGGTACTACCGAAGACCTTCAGTCCACACCCTCACAAAAGGTGCGATCTACGAGCTCTAATTTCAGCCCTCGCAAAAGGCATGACCTACGAACTGCTATCTAAGATCTCGTGAAAGGAGTTGCCTAAGAATCGCGAACCCATGATCTTGCGAAAGGAGTTGCCTGTGAATCGCGAACCCATAATCTCATGAAAGGAGTTGCTTATGAATCGCAAGCCGATGCACTCATAAAAAGTGCTTCAGTGACCTGAAATTATCAAAGTTCTGGAAAATGCCTCCACAACTCGTAAGGTTGTATTATTACAAGCTCTAAAACATATATTTTAATGAGTATTCCACGAGTTGCAAGTACTTAACTATTTATTTGAAAGACACAATTGAATGGATCTCAAACTAATAACTGCGACCTAGTTGCCTATCATGATTGTGATATATTCATATTATCAATTAGCAGATATTAACGATAGCTCGTTATTTATTATCTTAAATTAATGAGCATTAGTTTGCAATCTTTGTCATGCATATTTCACACTTAGCCAAAAATTGAAGCAAATTGCAGAAAAAAATTTTATAAATTGATCTCGACCTGCGAGATTGCTGTCCAATATATGAAAAGTTAAAAATAAAATCCTCACAGAAAGAGGGAAAGTTCAATGACTACAAATAAAACTAAACTAAAAATTTGACTAAATGTTGGCAGATGCATTTGAGAAAGGCTGATCCTGCAAAGCCTCTTTTGGAACCTTGGCAACTAGAGGATTTTAAGGAGCTGGAGGCCCTTCTGAAGTTGGATCTGGTAAATGACCTTGAGGAGTTGCTGTCTGGATGGTTGGAGGAGTTGAGGAGGCGTCACCCTGTTCTGCACCCCAAGCACTGGTAGTGCACTCTATTAAAGACTAGACTTCTTTGATTGCCTCTGATCTAAAAAACGAAAAGTCCATATCCGGGTGCTATAGCCAGAACATGTACAAAAACACATTGCCCGTTCCAAAGCAGTTTCATCCTGCTCTTAGGCAATCTGAGCTTGATAGCACCCCTTAGCTTGGGGGTGATCTCTTCTTGTACTCTAGCAAGCTCTTGTTTAAGTACAGTCGCATCTTACTGCGTTAGGTTGACTTTCTTCTCTATGACCTCAACCTTTTTTTTCTGTAGCCTCAACATTCTTTTTGGCAGCTTCAGCTCTCGCCACAGCTGTGTTAAGCTCATCTTTCACTTTCTTCAGTTCTCCTTTGACCTTGTTGAATTTTAAGGTCATGGTCTCTCGGCGAGCTACCTTGCGATACAAAGCTTCACCAACATCTTTCAACTTTCCTTCCAGCTTTTCAATGAGTGACTTCGCATTCTAAGACTCCCCTTGGAAGAAGCTCACCTTGTCCTCCAGCTTCTTTCTTTCGAACGCGAACTCCTCCTTTGCGGCTTTAAAAGCAGTCTTCTCACTCAACTGATCTTCAATTTTCTTCATTAACTTCATCAGAGTCATACTGATCTGAAAGGAGAACAAGATTAAAGCTCGAATTGGAAATATTAAGCAGAGAAGAATAAGTTTGAAGTTTGAAGTTTGAAGTTTTAAGTTTACCAGTACTGCATGGCAAGCTCTATAGCCTACCAGGTTTCGACCCGCCAAATTCTCCCTTTGAAGCTTCGTTCCTCATGAATTGCGACATAAGGTTTAAGAGGTCGGTAAAGTACTTCTGCTCAACCGTTGCTTCAGCTCGCTCCTTAGAGTCTCCCTCAGATTCCTCTTCATCCGGCTCCTCAACTCACTCCGGAGTCTAGGCACTTAAGCCCCTTCCAATGACGATCGCTGTCTCTCTCCTGACTTTTTGGCGTTTAGGAAATGGAAGCTGAGCTATACCTTTCCCTTTATTTTTCATCACGAGCTCGGGTGCAAATGAGCTATCTCCAGCTGAAGCCTTAATTTTCTTAGCAGTAGGTTGGTCTGTCGTCTTCTTCCCCTGAGTACCTTTTGGCTTGGGGGCTTATTTTTTGGAGGTCGTAGCTATCTTGGCCTGAGAAGCAGCTACTTCATCAATAGGATCGGGAACCGCCTGTTGGACAACATCAGTAGAAGCACGAGCCGGATCTACGGACTGGGAAGTTGTTGAAGGAGGGTCCACGATCATGACATTCGGCTCTGCGGGCCTAGCAGGAGCATACAGCTTGGGTGCCACCAAGGCCAGTCTAGCCATATTTTCAGAAGCACTTTTGGCTGGACTTGGGCTCTTTATTTCTAAGGGCTCGAAAACTAATGCGACCTCACTCTTCCTGCGAACTTTGAGGTTGCGACGAGGATTCAAGTGCTTGCTACTGAGCGGAGGGTTAAAACCGAAAGCTCGCAGCTCGAAATCTGAAGGCAGTAGGTCGTCTAGTTGCTTTTGACAGTAGCAAACCTCTCCAAGGCTGCAATCTCCTCGCTTGTAAGCCTAACTCTACGGGCAAAAACATCTGCAAAACAGAATGAGCATATAAAAAAAAAATTACGAACTAAAATTCACACCTACCTAGAGAAAGGGTAAAAGAAAATTTTTTTAAGTAATTGAGAGAAAGACAGGAAACTAAAAACCAGTGGGACTTGTAATCTCCCATGTTTGACTTGCCAATACTCTTAGGCAAAAATCTCTTGTAAGAAGTATTGTGAGCTGAGAGGTAGTACAACCTATCTCCCTTCTTTGCCTGGCGACCGTGGGTACCTTTGAAGCTAAATAAGTTACAAAGAATCCTAGGGTTGGGGAAGTTGAGTCTATGCCTAGCAAAAACGGTAGTTAGGGAAGTAATATGAGCATATGAGTTGGGAGTCGATTGGAAGGGTGTGAGACTCAGATCGTTCAAAAGGGTTATCAGGTAATCGGGAATAGGGAACCTTAACCCGGATGCCAAATGCTCGTGATTGATAGCGATGAACTTAGAAAGGGGATAAACTGCGTGGTCATAGAAAGCTGGAGTCATAGCACGACTTTCGAAAGGGAAGTGGTATTCCTTAGCTAAGGCCTTCAATGTTGAAAAGCTCAGCTCTAAAGCATATCGATTGAAGACCTCTCGAGCTGCCCTTTCCCCAACTATAGGCTAAGACGTGGAGGGCTCAACTAGCCCCACAGTTTCTTCCGCAACCTCATCGCTTTGGGAGGTCGCACCTTGAGTGGTTCTAGCTTGTTACTCTATTTGTTCTTCAGAGGTGGAAGCTTCATTGCCAATTCGACAATCGTAGCGCAAACAACTTGATATCTACAGAGCAAAAGGAATGACATCAAAACGCTGAAAGCATACTGAACTTAGCAAGCTAAAGTAAGGAATTCCTAAATCTATTTTTCTATACGTCAGGTCGCGTGCTTCACTATTAGGAGTAGTGGGGGCTCAGAATGCGAGCCCATCAGGTCGCTTTAACCCACTAAGCTAAAAAGTTTGATATCTAAGGTTACGACCCTATAACTACAGAACTTCTATCAAACAGTTCGAAGACAAGCTGCCTCAAATACAAGCACCAAAATCATCTCAACAAACAATAAAAAAAAGTCACAGATAGTACGTACAAAATTTGAAACACAAGTAACAGAACCCCACTAACAAACAACGAGATCCACAGGCATTGAAACCATTCCAACAAATAACAAAAAACTTCAAGCAACATTATAGAGCATTTGAAGCACAAAACATACAAGCGAGATCCAACATCAAGAAGCACATCAGAAAGTAACGCATGCCCAAAAATCATAAACAACAAAGAAAATCTAAAAGCCAGTTTGAGGGACTTACTTTGTATGCTTGTTTTCTGGCAAGGGGGCCTAGTCTTTGAAGATGATGACTGACACAAGAATGGAAGAAACAAAGAAGAAAATGTGAGGAAAAAATTTGGCAAAGTCTCGTTTCGAAATGGCAAAGGTAAAAAAATGAAAGTGAAAGAGCACCAAGTTTATATAGGCGTGGGCCTCTATTCCCAACTGTTCGATCTGATAGTAGAGTAATTGTCATAGATCTAACGGTTCAGCGTGAGCTTCGGTCTCTTGTTATTACGTGTTGTCAGTTACAAGACGTGTACATTAAATATGTGTGGCTCGAAACGTGCTTACAGTACTAATGCCTGAACAGACGCCATGTGTCAAAAGTAACAGGGTTAGCAGTTGAAACGACGTCTCCCGAGCTCGCAACCAGTTATTTAAAGTAACATATTCAGCTCTCAATCTACATATCACACTGAAAGATGGAGGGGCTAGTGTTATACCCATTGTAACGACATGAGCAAATAGGACGCTACAAGTCCAAAGGATGAGTATAGTGACGGAAGGCCTAGAGAGCCTAGTAATCAGGTCGCAATAACGAGCTCGCTGAATTCTCAAGCTCGCATTTATGACGAATTCGTCTCGGTGCACTTTTGGCTCGCACCTATATCAGATTTACTTTAATGCATCTCAACTCGTGTCCATGCCATATTCTATCCCAGCATACTTTTAGCTCACGAAAATGAATAGGTTTGATTCCCGAGCTCGCCTCAAGAAGCAAAGCCAGATCGTCCTGATTTTTTAATTTCACACCGACTTGATCTCTACATTCCCGATAGACATTTAATGTGATAACGATTGTGCATTTAAAGCGGAGAAGACTTTATATGGACATTTAATACAAGCATGGGTATGTAAGAATGATTAGTGTAATAGCAATAAATGCAATATGGCCAAAGTCAGATTAATTAAAAATAATGATGATTTTTAGCGTTTAAAACATTCAATTATCTTTCTAGTTCTTTATAAATAGGGGGGATGTTCATTGTAAAAAGGGAGGTTAACACTAGTATTACCGTCACTCTGCTAAAACATATTCAAAGTGACCCATGAACGTAAAAATCTTTGCCGAACCATGTAAAAATCCTTATCTTTGCATTCTTCCTCCTTCCCTTCTTTTGTTATTAATTGTTTTTTTACTATCATCCATCTACCTTAACCAACATTCAACCTTCTTTATTGCCACTTACCAACTTTAAACAATATTAATTATCATTTGTTATTGAAATCACAATCTAGACCTTTGAATCTCCAGGTCGATCGATTCTGAACGTTGACAGTTAGTGTGTGTGAATTATTTTTTTACACAAACTACTTTATATGATAAATTTCACAAAAAAAAAAAAAAAAACTTATATTAACTATGATTGTTTTTATCTTTAATTTTTATTTTATTTTACTTTGTTTTAAAATTACAAACTTTATTTGATAAAAGATTACAAGTGTAGCTTGATTAATAACTTTCATAATAAATGTATGTAGTTTTATTACATATGTTTATTTGTAATATGAGTAGCAACTATCATTATAAAGAAGATATATGCCCGAATTATTATTATTATTGTTGTTGTTGTTATTATTATTTTTAGTAGTATGGAATTCAAACTTCTCTCACTAAGAACAAGAGAACTAATATACAATCAACTTACAATTAGATTACTTTTGTTTTAATATTTGTATCAATAATGTTATTTTTAAGAAATATTGACTACAATCTTGTATGTTTTTCATATAGTTTAGTTTCTTGACATTATAATTATTATATAAAAGTATCATTTCTCAAATAGATTTTTGGATCTATCATTATCCCCTCAAAATCGATATAGGATATAACACAAATCTATATAAGATCATCAACATCCCTAATTTGGCTATGTTCTTCTTGATATTTCTTCCAATGTTAGTCAAAGGCTTTCCAGTCTTTCTTTAAAACTGCATTATAAAGCATCATTGTTGTTGCAAACTCCATTTTTTATTTAACACTGAAAAAAAAAAAAAACCACTAATCAAGTGAAAAAGCTTCCAGGATTTCTTTCAGTAAAGGAACTTATAAGCTTGGTAAGAAGGTATTGTGGTTTCTCATGTATATAATATAATAGACAAAGAGAATTGGTTCATCATTTCTATTATTTTAGAAGGTCAAAGATTTAAATTTTACTCTTACTTTAAAATATAAGATATAAGTAATTTTCTTTAAATTTAATCTCTCATCTTAGATAGTGTTTTTTAAATTTAATCCCCTTCTCATAATAAAAGAAAGAAAAAAGGAATGAGATAGAGGAGAGAGAGAGAGAGAGAGAGAGAGAGAGAGAGAGAGAGAGAGAGAGAGAGGAATGAATGACTGGCGGTGATTAGTTACATATAATGCTGATGAAATTATTCAAATCTGGTTAATCCAGTGATGTCAAAGTTGGACTAAAATATTAGTAGACCCTACATGTGTGGAAAATCATCATAAAGCTCTTGCAAATTTGAAATATTATATTAGTAATGATAGTTTGCCTAAGTTGGTGCCTAAGATATTAGTAGACCCTACTGGTATGGTATCTAAAAAGGTAGAAAACCTATCAAATTTATTTAATTTTTTAATTTTTAAAGAGATCACATCATGACATCAATTAATAAAATAACATTATTGTATAATAAATCTTTCCAAAAATTCATCAGAATGAGTTGTCTGAAGTTTGATAAAAATTTGTAAAAAGCTTATTGTACGGGGGACACCTCTATGATCTAGTTTTCTAAACCTTTCTCACCTCAAGGGTGTGCACTACTACTCCTCAGTTATGGTGGGATTTAAAATCCCGTCATTCAATTATCAGTGTGTGGAGTATCCTACGCATTTTGTATAAGTATATATCTTATGAAATTATAGAAACAAATATCCAATTAATTGATATAATTCCTATTATTGATAAATTATGATAAATCCAACGTTCAATTTAAATTTTAAAAAGAACTATAGCACCGTTATTATTTTGACTATAATTCGACCAAATTTTAAAAAGATGGAAGCTTTTTTTTTTTTTTTTTTTTTTGGCTATGGAATGAAAATCATTTATAAATGGAAAATGAAAGAGTACTATAACAATAATCACATATAATGTTGGCTGTGTGTGTATCAGACAATAAAGGCTATAGCTCTAATACTCACTTAGTTTATTATTTTTATTACAATTATTATTATTATTATTATTATAAGTGTGAGTTTTGAAATTTAGATGAAGTAGTTCATAAAAAAAAAAAAAAAAAAGAAATAGTCCATGCATGAACTAATCCAAATTTGTGAATAAAATTTTTAATTAAAAAACTCATTTTTATTACACTAAATTTAATGCTATATATATATATAATCATTGAAAATTTCTCTACTTCCATTTATATTATATAATTAGATGGAGATCTTACACAATTTTATGTGAGAACTCACTTTTGTATATTTATAACTATATAAATTTGGATGTTCACACTTTATTTGTAGATATCCTATTGGTGATAATTTAATATATCTGAATTATATAAAAGATCAGAGTGATTAAGTGAAAACTCTTTTATATCATTTGTGGGATCGTACTAGTGATAATGATTATATATATATATATATATATCTAAATTAGAGCACTTTCCTTCATATTGTTCAACTCTTATTATATATTTATTAATATATGTGAGAAATTTTTTTTCTACTATGAAAAATATATACTATTATACGGGGTGCAATAGATTTAATTTCAACTATATCATGTAATTAAATTGAAAAATAGTAAAAATTTTGTACAATACTCACCTTGCACACGTAGCCTAACCATCACTCACATTGGACACTAATTCGTGATACAACATGCAAGAAAATTCTCACACGTTCTAGGACCGTAAACCACATCTACACGGCCAACATTTTTCTTTGCGGAAAAAAAAAAAGAGGAATGAAATATAGTATATCAGTGATGTATTTGCTGATAGATTTGCTGAATTTTCAAATTTATCTTAAGAAGATATTCATTGCAAGGAAAGTACTAGTGTCATTATAAGAAGATGAAACTTTTTGGGATATACATCTGTCTGCAAATAAGATTCACTGCATTTAGTATTACACACTGCCTCTCTTAAATTCCCACTGCTAGATACAAAAAACTTGCTGTACCCAGCTTTCCAATTATTTTCATGAACATAGTCAGTCATCTCCAACAAATTTTCTAACCTAAAAACCTTTACAAAACAAGTTAACAATCTCTTATCATATCAATAGAAGTGTGATTTATTATATCACCTCTTAATACAAATAGTTATATACTTTCTCATTATTAATGTGAATTTTTATCATTCTAATTTGTAAATTTATATGGTCAGATTTCTTCTTTTATTATAATAGTAGTTATGATGGAAGTAAATATCTTTTTTTTTTTAACACTATAAAAATAAATATTTGTACTAGATAAATAATAATTAATTTTGATAAATTTTTGACTAATTTGCTAAATGATATATTACATGGTAGTTGAAAAAAAGGGTGCTCAGAATCATGAAATTTTTTCTTTTAAGTACAAAAACTGGATCTAGGACAAATCTAAGGAATTATCGGGACCAATCGAGATAGGACACTAGTGACGTAGTCTAGATAACTACTCCTAATTGGAAAGAATTCACCCATACGGAAGTAGAAAGGACCTATATGAGGATGGAGAATCAATCCACATAAATGATGAGAGACTTATTATTATTATTATTATTATGATTATTATTATTATATAAATTTGGATGTTTGCGGGGGATGGGATGTCGAACCTATATCTCCTACAAAGGGAGACACGAGGGTTACCGGTGCCAACAACCCGCCAGCAACCATCGATAGAATCATGAAAAATTTTTCATTAGGTTGGTCAGGGCAAAATACACAAAACTCCTCTGAGGTAAACCTTTAAATACGAGGAGTTAAAGTTTAGGTTTTATAATAAGTTAACTCCCAGCATAACGGTCAAACGTGGTAAATTCTAACTTTGACCATATGAGACTGTAAAAGTACAAAATATCCTTATTAGTTTAAATTAAAAATTTTAAAAATTAAAAATTAAAATATGATAAATAAGTTAAAAATTAAAAAAAGAAAAAAGAAAAACATATGAGTATCAGAGACCAAAATCTTTTTCGTCTTCTTCTCACTATCTCTTTCTCTCTAATTCCTTCACCGTTCTCTTGCTTCTCTCACCTTCCGGCTTCAATCATCAAAACCCCCAAAATCTTCTTCATCTTCTCCTCACTCTCTCTCTCTCTCTCTCTAATTCCTTCACCATTCTCTCGCTTCTCTCACCTTCACTTCAATCATCAGAACCCAGATCATCCACCTGCAACCACCAGATCTCCGATCGCTGCCGCTCCATCAATCTTCATCTTTTCACCACCACTCCCTCTCTTCTCTCTTCGCTTCCGCTCGTCGCCATTCTGCTCACTTTCGTGTCTCTTCTACCGCTTCCTCTCTCCTCTATCGGCTTCACTCGTTGGGTTTCCATAGTTGGTTTGGATCTCAATCTAGGTTAATTTTTTGGGTTTGCATGTTGATTATGTGGGCGAGAAGAGGAAGATGGAAATGGAGGGAAAAGGCAAATGGAGATTAAGAACAAAGAGATGATTTTGAAGCGAATATTTTGTGTGATTTTTTGTTTTGATTTGCGTTGGGCATTGATGTTGGATGTTGATATGTGTTGAGTATTGATGTGGGCATGGCGATGAATCTTGATGATACTGGTTTTTTGTTTTGATTTTTTTGTGTTGGCGTTGATGAGAATGATACTGATTTTTTTTTTCTAGTTTTTTATTTTTTTTGGTGTTTACTGATGAGAATGAAGAAGAAGATGATGAATGAAGAACAAAAACAGTACACTGTTCTTCAGATTTTGTTTTTTCAATTTTTTCTGGTGTTTGTTGATAAGAATGAAGAAGAAGAAGCACAATACACTATTGTTCCTTTTTTTTCAATTTTTTTTCGGTTTTCAATTCACTGTTCTTTTTTTTTTTTCAATTTTTTTTTGGTTTTCAATTTTTTTTTAATGCTTGTTGATGAGAAAATGATGAATCAAGAAGAAGAACAGTATACTGTTTTTTGAATTTATATTTTTTGTTCTTCAATCTAGTTTGAATCTGTTTTTTTTTTTTTTTTTCATTTGTTTTCTTCTTTGAACAAACCCAAAAACCCAGGTCTAGGTTGGTTCTTCAAATTTTTTTCCTGGTTTTTTCTTTTATGTTTATCTTATTTCACATTGACAAAATTATCCTTCATCAAACTAACGTAGATTAACTGACACTAACGGCTGGGGGCTAACTTGTTATAAAACCTAAACTTTAACTCTGCGTGTTTAAAGGTTTATCTCAGAAAAGTTTTGTGCATTTTGCCCGGTTGGTTGACATAAAATGATAGGCTTCAATCATAAAATATTATAAATTTAATAGTGAAAAATACCAAATATGACGATTATAAAAAGTAAAAATTCGTTTATAGCCCTCCAATTTAAAAATTTCCTTTCTAACCTCCCAAACAAACTAATTGCCTTGAATACCCAAGTTACCCATTTTACCCTTAAGTGCAATTTGACCCATATACCCTTAAAGCTTTAGAAGTGAAATTACCAAAATGCCCTCATATATGTGAGCCCACAACACACAATCAGTCACTCAAATCAAATCTCCACCGTTTCAAATCTCGACCGTTTTCATCACACCTCCACGACCCGGTTTTCGATCTGAGAGCAGTCGCCGCCGACCGGTCATCTCCGGCCTTATCGCACCATTGCCGACCTTCGCCGACGTCCTCAGACCGCCGACGAGCTTGCTCGCCACCTTCATTGCCGAAGGTACGCAATGTTCATACCCATTTTAATCTTTCGTTGAAATCGATTTTTTGTGTTTTTTATGTTGGGGTAATTTAGTATGGTTGGTTTTGCCTGTATTTGGATGGATTGGGATGTGAATGAGTGTTTTTAGTGATATATATTGTCAAGGAAGATAGAGTATGGGAACTGGGTATTTTGCTTTCAGAACGTAAAAATCATGTTTTGTGAGGCCACAAAACACGGTTTCTTCGTTAAAACACGACTAGATAAATAACCGTGTTTTGTGGATGCTGAAAACACGGGTTTTTCCCAAACCGTGTTTTGTGTATCCATAAACCACGGTTTGAGTGAAACGTCATCTTTAATGTTCCCCCATAAAACTCGTATTTTCCAAAACCGTGTCTTGAGGCTGATTAAACCACGGTTTTCAGAATCGTCCGTGTTCTAGCGAGACTCAAATAAAGCTGGTTTTACACCGAAACTGTGTTTGGTTGATACATAAAACACGGTTTCTGGAAAAAACCATGTTTGTGCCCGTGAGTAACACGGAAATGATAGAGACTGCGTTTTAGGCAGCCTTGAAACCCGATTCTTGGTTGGACCGTGTTATATTGATGCATAAAAGACGGAATTTTTGTAAAAACCGGGTTTAAAGCCAGCCTAAAACACGATTTTTGGATTGATCGTGTTTTATTGCATCTCCAATAAACAACGGTTTTTCCCAAAAACCGAGTTTAATGTATCCCTAAAACACGATTTTAGTAATTATCCTATTTTAGTTACACAGAAACCCGGGTTTAATTTGCCATTAAAACGCGGAAAATCGATAACCGTGTTTTATGGGCACACAAAACCCGGTTAGTGTTTTAATTTTTTTGAATTTATTATTATTAATATTTTCTTGAAAAATAAGGGAATTAAATTATAAATTTTAATTAAGTTAGAAAATTGATATGTAATTAATTAAAATAAGAATATTAAATCAATGTGATTAAAATAATAAATTCAAATAAATGAAATATAAAGGAAAAATAAAAAAAATAAGATGAAATTAATCAAATAAATTTTAAATTTGATTTAATGTAATTTTAATATGTTAATTTTATTTGTTAATTGAAATTAGTTTAATAAATGAATGAAGATATTTAGTAATTAAGTCTTATTAAAGTAAACTATCAATTAAATTAACTAATTCTAATTTTTTTTGTTGGTTGTGTACAGATGCAGACCAATTATAAATGGAGTACACAAGTTGTTCCCCCGGAGATGACGTTAAGTACACATTGTAGTTTCAAAGAAATTGCTGGTGTAAAAGCAGCTCTTGAAAAAAGAGAACTTCTTTAGCAGTTTTTAGGTGAGACCCTATTCAGATATTACGTAGAGATAGCTCACAATCAGTTGTTGGTTTGCCCCTTGATTGTAACTATTCTTGCTAGAGAGTTGGAAATCTCCCGTGCTAGGCCCGACGAGATGTGGTTTGAAATTGGAGGGCAACCATATAGGTTTGGAAAGCAGGAGTTCTTGTTGGTAACAGGTTGCCATTTGGGCATATTGATGTAAAAACCATTAAGGCACGACAAAATGACAAGAATAGTCTTCTATGACGACTTTTCAAAGGAATTCCACCGCCAGTGAAAGCTATTGTCCTAATGCTCAAGTCACAAGCGAATTTAAATATCGAGGACACCTTCAAGTTGGCTAATTTAGTTATAGTTTTTCAACTATTTTACGACCTAGATGAGCGTCAAGGGGTGGATAAGGCGTTGTGGGTGATGATAGAGGACAAAAAAGCATGGAATGCGTTCCCCTGGGGTACAATGTCATATAGTATACTTCTCGACCACCTCCGACAGGTGATTACTGAGGAACGACTTGTAAATGGACGGACGGTCAATGCCTATGGGTTTGTTTGGGCATTCCAGGTATAACCCTTAGTATATGTTCTTTATTATTATTGAAAATTGTTCTTTGTCTATATATATATTTATTAATTTATTTATATAATTATATTTTAATGATATATTTGTTTTTTATTTATTATATATTATAGTGGTGGCTTGTTGAAATGTTCCCATATTTAGATGACAAGGTAGGGAACAGAATAGGAGGTGATCCTGATTTGCCAAGGTTTAGGAATTGGCATTGTAATAAGAGGGTCAGAAGAAATTCAGCAAGATAGAGGAGTGAACTTCACCTTGTTAGTGTCTACCCTATCTTAACCAAAATTTGTTTTCATTCATTTGCTATCTATAGGTGCAATATATTAACTATGTATATATGTATTGTAGTGTATTGCAGCGAGGAGGATTCTTGTGCCCACCGACGATGAGAGAGAGGCGGATTATTGGAAGTCCTTGAACCTCCGACATTTGGTTGGAGAGAAAGTGTGGAAACACGGTGGTGGGGAAGGGGTGAAGATGATGATGATGATGATGATGATGATGATGATGTTTCAGGTGATGATGGTGTTGAGGGTGATGCTGCTGATGATGAGCAAGCAACAGGTGAGGAAGAAGAGGAAGAGAATGAGGATGAAGAGAGGGAGCCGAGGATAAAAAGTGCGCATGATGTACGGTCGTCTCCTAGATCGTCTCGCCCTCAGGTAAACAAATGAGATTATTAATTTAATTGTATTTTTAATTTAGGTGTACGTAATTTATTATTTTAATTGATCATATTTTAAATGTAATTTATATGATGTATATATATATATATGTATATTGATTCAATTATTTGTAGGAGCCTCAGACGAATGTTGGCAAGATAATGAAGCTATTGGAGAATATTATCGGGATGCAGCAGACACAAGAAAGATTGCTGCGTAATATGGATAAGAGGCTGAAAAGGGTTGAAGACCGACTAAAAATTAGTAGGCATATGGATGATGATGTTGCTGAAAGCTCTATCCGGGTTCAAGATGATGACTTGCACTTCCATGATGATAGAATAGGGAGTGATCATCACAGTTTCCAGCAGAACGAGGAACAAGGCCACCACGAACACATGCATGAGTCAGCACGTCATGAGTTCGAGGGTGATCATGACATTGATGAACAGGAGCAGAACCCATCCATCTATATCCATGACTTAGAAGTAGTAGGGAAGGATCATCACGTTATGGACCAAGAGCAGGACCCGCCCATCCACATCCAAGAATCGGAGGGAGATATTGTTATTGGTGATGTTGAGGTAAAAGTTATATTTATTTGATTGTCCTAGTTTTATGCATTGATTTAAAAGTGTGAATTAAAGTTGTGAATTTCTTTAAATTTCAGAAAAAGACTATTCATGAACGGGGCAAGCGAAAGATTAAGCCATCGGTATCTTGCAGGACGCCATACACTGATCCTCTACAGCTGAAAAAAAAAAAAAAAGAGTCAAAGAAAGTGGCGGAGCCTGTGGTGGAAGTAGGAGCGGAGACTGTACCCGATGTGTACACGATGTACATAACTTCTTCTTTAAACCTTCGGTATGAATAAAAAATATTATTACGTTTTGTAATCCGATTTATTGTTTTAACAAAATACTTTATAATTAATTTTTTTTTCGTTTAGGCGCATTATTGATGATTATCCGGTACCATGCACCCCGGATATGCTTCGTACCATTGAGGATGTTAAAGAGTGGTTGACGGGAATTCATATTGATGGCTATTTGAGTTGCTTGTGGAAGAAAGGGAAGATTCACGGGTGGTGGGACGAGGTTAATGATTGTAGATATGCAGTCCACGGGACAAACTTTTTTGTAAGTATTTACCGTTCTGTTTTATATTCATTGTTTGCATATTTATTTAACTGTTTGTAGTATAACATGTATAATTTTATTGTTGGTGCAGGCAGATTTAGTGCGTGTTTTCGATGCTACATACATCACAAAGAACATTGAGTTTGATCCGTCTATGGCTGTCGTGGCAGATTCTTGGAAAAACTGTGCTACTGGCATGGGAGACGCAAAAATACCTTGGAAATCTACTAAAAATGTAAGTTTCTGATGTTAGTTTTTTTTTTTTTTTAATTGAACATTCACAACTATGTTATACTAATAATGTTTCTAAATTGTAGGTGCTGGTCCCCTGTTCTTTGTCGCAGATGCATTGGGTCCTTTGTAAGGTGTGCCTGACAGAGAAGAAGATAGTGGTGTATGATTCCATGAAATCAATAGACTTCAAGCAGTGGAAGCAGATCCTTCAGCCGCTTGCATGTTTTATACCGATTATCTTGCGGTCGATTGGATTTTATGAGCAAAGCGAAGTATCTACACCACCTGTGGAGAAAATATGGGACGTGGAGCTTGTCAATATGACAAATGTGCCTCAACAAGCTGATGGGTAAATGTCACATTTGTTTAAAATCCTAACTTCAATATATAAATTTTTATATAATCATCTAACGTCTTTTTCTATTAATATAGGAATAGTTGTGGAGCCTATTGTGTGATGTTTATCCATGATCTTTTGAAGTCTCAAGAGCACAAATGGAAGTCTCACCATAGTTTAGAAGACACTCGTAGAATAAGGAGAGATATGGCGTATGATGTTTATATGTTTTCTACACCAGAATACAAAATAAATTATTGTGGTTTGTGGACATTAAACAATGAAGGTAATGTAATATATGATTGAAATGCAATGCATTTAGTTACATTTATAGATTTAAATTGTAATTGCATGTTTGTGGTTGATTGTGGAAAGAAAATAGGGCCTGAGGCCCATAAGTTGAGGAAATTGATTGGTTATGAAGTGTAAAGGTTTTCTACGAATATTTTGCAGGGTCGAATTTTCAGAAAAACAGCCGTTATGCTGCTGAAATTTTTAAAAAATGACAATTGTAAAATAAATGGAAAAATTTAGAAAAATGGTTTATAACATGACCAAAACCGAGTTATATGGGATAATAAATCACGGGCCTGCGTTATAATTAGTTATAAAATGTGGATTTTGCAAAATCAATAAACCGGGTTATAATATACCTTACATTACGAACCCGTGTTTAAATACACCGTAAAACCCGGTTCTGATGTCAATGGGAAACAATAGTACACGATAAAAACCGGGTTATATACAGCAACAAAACCCGGTCTCGTGGTTTAATGGCACATGTAATCCGGTTTATTTAAATATAACCGGTTTACAAACTTCGATAAAACCCGGTACCGTGTTTAAATGACTCATAAAACTCGTACCTAACGTGTTTATGGTATTTTACCTTAATTTCATGAACCTTTTGTAGTTCTCTTTATTGAAAACTAATTCAAATCCTTTTAATTTAAATTACAAATGACTTTGGTACTACACTTTGGACAACTTCTATTGTTCATTCTAACTTGTTAGTGATTGCATCTTCTACTCTCATTTTAAGATCCATTGTAGAACTTTGAAATGTAATAATATGGGAAATTTGTTATGTAATATGATCATTTACATTAAATTCATTAAATTAAAGACATTTTAAAGTCATTCGGAAACGTTAGAAGACAAAAATGAAGCAGAACATAAAAATGAAATTAGAAAACCGGGTTATGTATATAAACAAAACCCGGCTGCAGGTTTTAATGGCCCATTTAATCCAGTTTATTCAAATATAACCGGTTTTAAAAATTCTAAAAAACTCGGTTCCGTGTTTTATTGCATCATAAAACCGGATTATCAAATTTTTATGGTATTTTACCCTGATTTCATGATGCTTTTGTAGTTCTCTTCATCAAAAACTAATTCAAATCGTTTTAGAAGACATTAAATTCATGAAACTGGAAACCCGGGTTATGTGCTGTAACAAAACCCAACGCCGGGTTTTAACGGTCCATGTAATCCAGTTTACTTGAATATAACCGGGTTTTATTACCAAATGAAAGGTGGCCCCGTTTTTAATTTATCCGTATAATACGGTTTCTGCAAAAAAAGGGGTTATACAACCCCATTAAATATGATTTAGTGTTTTTACCGCTCTCTTTTTATTTACAAAAAATCCGGGTTTTATGTATAACTAAAACATGGGGTCGTGTTTAATGGATCCATAAAACCCAGTCTCTTAGGTTACAACTTTTTTGATTTAATTGATTATAATTCGGGTTATGTGGATGTATATAACACGGTTTCGTGTTTAAATGGCTTACATAACCCGGTTATTTTAGTAAATGAAGTTTATGACCTAAATCACAGATTTGAGTTTTATAGCGTTATATAACCCGGTTTTAAGTGTCAGTGCAGAACCTGTCTAGCTACAAAAATTGTGAATCATCCTCATCTCATGACACAACCAACCAATAACATTGCCACAACCACAAAATATTAACAAAGTACAAAATCTAATATCAAGTTTGAAAATAATTTATTCATTGTTGATTACCATCGTTGTCATTGTCACCCGACAGTGGAAGTGGGTACTGTAGATCACATCGGCGTCGTGTGTGTCCAATAGCTCCACAAAGGCAGCATTTTCGAGTGGTTCTGGAACGTCTAGCAATCAAAGCATCTGTTGCAACTTCTTCATTGATCGGAGCGCATCCAACAGCTTCAGTACTGCTGCCAACACCTGCTTTAGTAGCTGAAATCGGGTTTTCAGCGCCTCTTCCAACAGCTTCTGCACTGGTCCCAACACCTCCAGTAGTTCCTGAGCTAGTCCCTCTAAAGGTGAATATATGAGGGTTAGGGCAACAAAGACGGTTGTGTCCCATTTCATCACATTTTTCACATTTTTTCTTACGACGACTTTCCCCAACTGAAGGAATCCGTGTCTCTTTCGGTCTACCTACTTGTCTTTTTCCTTCAGGTGGTAGTACAATCATACTTTTAACTTCTGTAGGAACATGTCAATCTTGTGGGCCAAGGACAGGATTGATCAGACATGCATATGCACCTTTGAGGGATTCTTTGCTATAATAATCATCACATAGTGTATAATAGTGAACACCATTAAACCTAATATATATGACAAAGGTAGAATGTTACTATATAACATTATAAAACAAAAATTAGCAAAATAGAATAATTATACCTTACAACAACAATTGCATGATGACATGGTAACTGATCTAGGTCCCAATGTCGATAACTGCATGTCTGCGTAAATGGCTGAACGAACCCATAGCCTAGTTCATGTTCGACTCCGAACTGGATCGGTTGTTGGATGGCAGTTACCATGGCACTCGTCGATTCATTAGCTATTGAGTTCACATGATCCTTCACAGTTTTAGTAACCGAAGCTTTGAGTTTCTCAGCATAACAACGTCTATCGTTGTACCATTTCTGCAACATATGTCTCAAAAATTCATTTGTTGTTGTTATTGGAAATCGACATGCTTTCATCATACATTTGTTGAGGAACTCTGCAATATTAGTGGTCAGCATGCCATATCTTTTTTTTTTTGCGAATATGCACATGACCATTTTATCATCCCAGCATTAACCAATTTTTCATGCATATTCGGACATACCATTCGAATTTGTTCCAAATATTTATCACAATCGTCCCTTATATAACAATATGTTGCAAGGTAAAACATTTTCATCACATCTGGTTGCTTTCTACAACTTTGCTTCAAGTGGAAGAAACAGAACACGTGTGAGATTTCAGGAAAAACGATGTTCATCGCATTGCCAATGCTTTTATGACGGTCGGATACGATAATCAAATCCGATGGCAAATTATGTGTCCCACAAATACTCTCTCGCAATCTACTTAAGAATCATGTCCATGAATTGTCCGACTCTCCATCACCAAATCCGAAAATGATTGGATAAATTATCTCTTCTCCATCTTTGCATGCAGCAACAAAAATCACCCATTTATATTCACCTTTCAAATGGGTGGTATCAACAGCAATAACCGGTCTGATGTAAGATCGAAAACTTTGAATAGAGGCTCTAAGTGCAAAAAATGAATATAAAAATCGATTGTTTTTATCAGTCATAATTGTCGTCACTGTATCGGGGTTTGTTTCTTTTAACATGTGTAAATATGAAGAAAGCTGTTGGAATGACTCATCCGCCTTCCTATATGCTAATTTTTTTGCATATTGCAAAGACCTCCAAGCTTTGTTGTACATAATCTGCACGTCATACTGCTCCAACATTTCAACCATTAAAAACTGAGGTGTAATACTATCAAGCCCTACCTTTTTCTGATATAGTGTTGCTATGACAATAGTCTTCACAGTCCGCCTATGTGACTCGAAGGCGTCTTGACAACATGTGTATTCTGACACATACTTATACACATACCACATCGTACCACCCTTTCTGCATCTTACACGAACCTCAAAACTACATGTCAAATCCTTATAACCAGCCTCATATCAAGCCGTGCAAGGACGTCTAACTTTATGTTGATACTTGGAATTAAGAACACATCTTCCAACAGCCATATTCAGTTCATATTTACTATTGAAAAATGCACCTTTATATAATGTATCATGTCGGATGAAAGTCGACATGGCTGTTGAAGTACCCTCAATTTCGCACTGATTTACACCCGGAACAATCCAATATGGTTGTGAGGGGTTAGTGTCAAATTGTGAACCCGAAAATCTTATTTCTGGATACTCCGTTCTCTCTCCATTGTCATCAATAGCTCCTGTTTCAATGTCATCATCTCTAATTTCCTCATCATCATCTCCACTTTCTGAGATTTCATCATCATCATCATCATCATCATCAAAATCTATGTCTTGATCTTCATCATAACGATCATTACTATCATAATCAATGTCGCACGTTGGACTTGCTGTGGATGTAAATGCAAGGACAGAAGCTGAAACTTGATTACTACCACCACAAGAAGCTAAACAATTTTGACCGTCATGCATAACCGGACTTATAAGTCTATCCACATCTATCCCCACATTCCCTGGAATTGAGGTGGTTGTATATGGAGGGACGGTAAGCCTTATAACTTCAGAATCTCTCACATTTTTATCAACATAAATCTCTCTGTAATCAACTTTTTTGCCTGAAATCACACCACGGACATTAAGATCGATCATGATAGGTATCTTAACTGCAGACATTCCTCTAGCTCAGAGTAAATAATACAAACGGATGTCTCATATTCTTCTATCAATACCAGTCACTGTGTAAATAAAGTCCATCAACCGAGATAAATTGACATCTTTGGGGGCTCCTATCATGAACGTCTCACCTCCAACATAGTTATTTCCATTCCACTCTCCGTTGCATTTTATTATTATCGTCACCTCACTCATTCCTGTAAAATTGAAGCAAAATAATTTATTCTTATCCATACTCTCATAATGCACTAAAAAAAAATCACTTAATAAACATAAACATTTCAAATTTAAATAAATATTCTTAAATTAAATAAAACCGAGTTTTAATAAATAATATAACATTCAACCGGGTTTTAATGCTCAATAAAACACGAATCCGGGTTTTATTGATTAATAAAACCCGGTTATGTGTTTTATAGATAAGAGAACCTAGATTTTTTCCTAAAACAAATAAAAAACTCCATCTTCAATCACAAACCAATCAAATCCAATAAATACAATCAAAACTAACCTCATATGACCTAAATTAATACCAAACTTCGACCAAAAAAATAAAAAAAAATGGCTGCCCACTTTTCATCGGGTTTTATAGGTCATTAAAACCTGTAACCGTGTTTTAATTCCCCAAAAAATCCGATTACGGGATTAAGCGGGGCAAAACACGGTTGTGGGTTTTAATGCCCCACAAAACCCGGTTCTGGGGTTTAAGCCTTCACAAAAACCGGTCGTCGTAGTATCTCAATCACTTTGTGATTTTTTTCTTTTCTTGCAAATCGGATCTTATATTACATCAAATCACAACCAAAAATTACTCATAAAGCATTTACCAAAGCAATGTAAACAAGATATTTAAAAACGAATCATTAACAAGCACATACCTTTAAGCTTGAAGAGAAAAATTTGAGTGTGAGGCTTGTTGGAGAGAAAGAAGCTTCAATGTGTGCCTTTTGGAGTGAAAGATCCTTCAATAGGTGCACAAAACCGGATGAGAAAATTTAAGAGAATGGAAAAAGTGTGATGAAATATCTTATGCAAGCAGTGGACAAGAAGAAAAGGAAAATGGAGGAGAAGAAGAAGAACAAGGGCATTTTTGTCATTTTCTCAATGGTTGAGTAAGGATATTTTCGTCATTTTATCATTGATTAAATGGAATGTTTGACTTAGGGGTAAAATGGGTAACTTGGTTATAACATGTAATAAGTTTGTTTGAAAGGTTAAAAAGAATTTTATATAAGATAGTATCTATAAATGATATTTTCCTTTTAAAGTTGTCTTAATGTGAAAAGCTCTCAATTCAATATACTATTTAAAGAAAAACTCACCGTACATGGGACTTGAATTTCCGCAATCAAAATAAAAAATAAGAAAGACATTGTTGTGCACTGATTAGGCAATAGGCACCACAATTATTGAGGACAAGGCCTTTGAGACTGTGTTTGGTAAGGCGTACCGGATGAGATTGTGTTCAATTGATTTTTTTTTTTTTTTTTGAAATTAGGATGCCATCAGAACTTAATTGAAAATGAATTATATGGAACGATCAGAATCACTGCTTCTACAAGATTGGGAAGGATTAGCTATACAAGAGTGAGAAAATTATCTATATAATACTGATGAAATTTACAAGTGGAACCACCATTTCAAGGATGTGGTGAGTGGAATTGATGGTATCACTAGATCAATTAATTTTCCTTGAATTCAATTGAATTGTATTGAATTGAGTTGAATTAAATATAATATGATAATTTGTTTGATACCTTATATATGGTATTAGATTAGATTATATTTTATTTTATTTTAATAAAATAATTTATCTTTAAAATATTTTTAAGTAAAATAAAATAATTTTTATTTTTAAATAAAATAAATTTCATATTATATTAATAAAATAAGAGTATAATAATTCCTTAAAAAAAAGAGTATCAAAATTATTTTCTGATAATATAAAAATTACTTTCAATTAATATTTACAAATAATATTATTTTAAATAAAATATAATATTAAAAATTATTTTAAATAAATTAAAATAATTGTAACATAAAATAAAGACAGAGAGAGAAGAGAGAGGAAAAAGTGAAAGATAGGGAGTCCAGTCAATCCTAGGATTTGTGTGACTCATTTTTATCGTGCCTTATAATTGAACTGGACTCGCTTTTATTTTTTAAAGAAAAAAAAAAATGATTGAAAGTTACTATTTAAATTTTGTTTTTTCAAAAAGGTTACTATTTGGATTTGAACGAATACAGCAGGGAGCAACACAAGGTGGCAACATACCTTATTTGTTCGGTGATGGATTCAAACATGCACCTCTGTCACATATAAATGATTTTTAAAGTGTTCTTCCTTCCATTTGAGAGCTTTTGTCCCATCTCATTTCTATGAACACTAATTTTAGGTCGCACTTTAAAACTCTAGTCAAGGAAATCCAGTACATAATTACCGCACATATAATATATAATATATATAGACACACAATAGAGAGTGCATCAAACATGAGATTCCCATTCCAATCCCATGGTATCTCCGATCCCCCTCCTAACACACCCTTTAAGGTGTGAATTGATTGATGCAAGGAGACCAGACTCTAAATTATTATGATTGAATTTTGTCATGGCATCCACTAGTTCTTCATCGCTGGGTCCCCATTACAGGTGATAGTTAATAAAAGGGATAATCTCAATTTCCTCCCTGTAGTTTGATGAAATAGCTAAAATTCCCTCTTATTTTAAAAAATCGCTAATATCCTCCCTCTTGATTTTCAAAATAGATAAAAAAAAAACCCCTGTAATTTATTAAAATACCCAAAAAAAACCTCCTACCGTTAATTTGGACGTTAAAGTTAACGATTGACCGTTATCTGAAAGTGATAATCTCAACATCCCCCCTGTAGTTTGACGAAATAGCTAAAATCACTTCTTACTTTAAAAAATCTCTAAAATCCCCCCTTACTTTAAAAAATCGCTAATATCCCCCTCTTGATTTTCAAAATAGATAAAAAAACCCCCTGTAATTTATTAAAATACCCAAAAAACCCCTTACCTTTAATTTGGACGTTAAAAGTCAACGGTTGACCGTTATATAAAAGGGCAAAACTGTCAAAATAAAATAAAAATAAAAATATTAATATTTAATAAAATGATAATTTAATATTAAAAAAATTAAAAAAAAAATTAACCGTCCATTTTTAAAATGGACGGTGGTAATCAAAATTACTAAAAAAATTTAAAAATTTAAAATTTTAAAAATATTAATAATTTTTAAAAAATTACGTCCACCGTCCATCATATTGATGGACGGTGGATATAATCCAAAAAAATAAAAAATTAATACTTAAACACATTCTCTCTCTACTTATCACTCTCTCTTTCCTTTCTCTTCTTCTTCTTCTCTATCTGCTTCGTCTCCCGGCGATGGGTGGATGGACTCTCTTCTTCTTCTTCTTCTCCTCTCTCTCTTCTTCTTCTTTTCTTTGTTATGGTTATTGTTGGCATGGAGACTAGGGGTGTTCGGCGAGGATACCATTGGGTCTTTTTCGTTGGAAACCAAGGGTGGTCCAGCGAAGGAGACCAAACGGTCTCTGTCGCTTGGAGACCAGTTCTTGTCTCCACGCAATGGAGACCAGATCTGGTCTCCGTGGAGACTAGATCAAAGATTAGAATCTCCGATCTGGTCTCCACAGAGACTAGATCTGGTCTCCATCACGTGGAGACCAGTTCTGGTCTTTTTCGTCGGACCACCCCTAATTTCCAACAAAGGAGACCCAATGATATCATCGCCAGACATCCCTAGTCTCCATATCGACGGAGACCATAACTGAGAGAAGAAGAAGAAAAGAGAAGAGAGTCTGTCCACCCACCGTCGGGAGATGAAACAGATAGAGAAGAAAAGAAAAGACAAAGAGAGAGAAAGAAAGAGGAAAGAGAGAGTGATAAGTAGAGAGAGAATGTGTTTAAGTATTAATTTTTTCATTTTTTTTAATTTTTTTGGATTATATCCACCGTCCATCAATATGATAGACGGTGGACGTAATTTTTTAAAAATTATTAATATTTTTAAATTTTTAAATTTTAAATTTTTTTAGTAATTTTGATCACCACCGTCCATTTTAAAAATGGACAGTTAATTTTTTTAATTTTTTAAATATTAAATTATCATTTTATTATATATTAATATTAATATTTTTATTTTATTTGAACAGTTTTGTCCTTTCATATAACGGTCAATCGTTGACTTTTAACGTCCAAATTAAAGGTAAGAGGTTTTTTGGGTATTTTAATAAATTATAAGGGGATTTTTTTTTAATTTATTTTGAAAATCAAGAGGGGGGATATTAGCGATTTTTTAAAGTAAGGGAGATTTTTGCGATTTTTTAAAGTAAGGGGGGTTTTAGCAATTTTTTAAAGTAAGAGAGGATTTTAGCTATTTCGTCAAACTACATGGGGGATATTGAGATTATCCATTTCAGATAACGGTCAATCGTTGACTTTAACGTCCAAATTAACGGTAAGGGGTTTTTTTGGGTATTTTAATAAATTACAGGGGGTTTTTTTTTATCTATTTTGAAAATCAAGAGGGAGGATATTAGCGATTTTTTAAACTAAGGGGAGATTTTAGCTATTTCATCAAACTACAGGGGGAATTTTAGCTATTTCGTCAAACTACAGGAGGGATATTGAGATTATCCCTTAATAAAAACATTTTGCGGTCTGAACTTAGTAATGAAAGGAAGACCAGACTCTAAATTATTGTGATTAAATTTTGTCAGGATATCACTAGTTCTCCACAGGTTACCACCGAATCCCAAGTAAACAGTAATATATGGGCTAGGAGCGTAGGATCTATGGTCCCCCTTTTTACACAAGTTATGACATTTTCTTGACCATCAAATTTCACTCTAAATTATTAAGTCATTTCTCTTTTCGCTAACTATATTGCTCATTTACCCTTTATTAATTAATTATTTAATATTAAAAATTCCGTTTTTATAATTTGGTATTACTTCCAAAATTTCACTAATTTATTATCATAAAAAAAGAGCCCTATCGACGTGATTTTCTGGTCAACAAGAGTCCACAGCCCAATACCTACAATCAATGTAAACAGAACAGAAAGTAAGAAGAAAATATGGCAAAGAACAAGGAGCAATACAAAGAAGACAAAGTTTTTAACGTGGTTAAACCAATAAAGTCTATGTCCACGACTGTCTCTCTATATTTCAGCAGAGTGACAATATAATATTTCTCTCGTATCTCTTTTACAATAGATTCAGCCTGTATTTATAGAGAAGAGACGTTATAGATTTTATAGCAATAAAATAGGAAATGAATTTTACATTGAATGCACTTCCTAATTGGTTAGAGTAGAATCAGGAAACTGCTCCGTATATCTCAAGATCACGTTGATTGAGTTCAAATTTGAATCAACTTCCAATTCTGGTGAAAGAATCACGATCAAATTGAGTCATTGCCTTTTCTAGAATATTTTCTTGTCTAACTGTTCATTGTACGAGCTAGAACCTATCTTGGATGACCTCAAGCTAGACCCTGCTCTGAGTAATGAATTGGATACATAACAAGCTAAGAGTTAAGAGCTAAATCTTACGAGCTGGATGTAGCGAGCTGCGAGCTAGATATAGTGAGCTGCGAGCTGGATGTTGAGATCTAAGAGCTAGGAACTGAGAGCTGAGGCCTCATTAGTGAGTTGAGAGCTGAGAGCTGAAAGCTCATCAGCAAGCTGATAGTTAAGGCTAAGAGCTCATCAGCGAGCTGAGAGCTGAGAGTTGGGTTCGTTCTTTTGATCTCAGGCTTTGTCTATTGGATCAACCCTTTAGATCAGTGCATTGGGTTTTTACTGGTCTATTTACACAGCTCAAATTGTACCCACAACATTAGCCCTCTGGCTCTCAGTGCGATCTTCAGACTGGGAGCTATGACCCACTGGTAAAAGCCAATGCGTTACCATCTATTGTGCTGCCTTTTCTGATTCTTTCCCATCACTTGACTCATGGTGACTATTTAGATTAAATGTTTACTTGCTGCATTTCAGGCTACTATGAGAACGATGAAGTGGTTAGGGCTTCAAGTCATCGAGGAGAAAAAAGAGTTTGAAAAAGTTGTCTAGCAAACTCCTATTCATGATAGTGGAAGCTGAAAGATCAATAAGTCATTCGAGTCAAGCTGATGAATGTTGAGGAAGTTAGAGAGGATGCCGAGGACGCTCTGACCGTAGGGAGCTGGAAGCTGCTGAGCAGCGAGCTGAAGCTGTTGAGTAGCGAGTTGAGATTGTTGAATAGCTAGTTGAAGCTGCTAAGCAGCGAGCTGAAATTATTGAATAGCTAGCTGAAGTTGCTGAAGCTGCTTAGAAAGAGGTTGTCAAAGCTCGCTGTGCCAGATCATCTATAATGAATATTTCCGCCTCATTTCAACGTTATCATTGTTGAACCAATTCGCCTTGTTGCGAGTTTTCTTTGAATGAATTTATCCTTCAAGCCTTTGAATTTCTTACGAACCGAGATGTTCAATGATAAATAAGTAAATCAGCGGTAATAGTACCTGATGGGAGCTTTAGAAATTGCTGATTTTGATGCAACATAGCTCGCAAGTCATAGTTCACAGATTGTAGCTTGTGGACTTTAAAAAAGAAATTAGCTCAGTCTTGTTTTCTAGAGCTCAATAATAATAATAATAGCTCGCAAGCGGCATATACATATTCCAGAGTTTAGTAATAATAATAGTCTCAGCAGTTACTTTTCGAAGCTCGATAATAATTGCTCATAAGTAGCATAAATGAGAGCAACTCCTAAACATCAGCTAACAGTTAAATCGATGAAGTTATCTAAAGGGTTGAGACCTCAGCTAACAGCGTAAATTGATTGAGTTGTCCAGAGGGTTGAAACCTCAACTAACAATGTAAATTCATGGAGCTGTCCAAAGGGTTGAGACCTCAGCTAACAACGTAAATTGATGGAGCTGTCAAGAGGGTTGAGATCTCAACTAACAGCGTAAATTGATGGAGTTGTCCAGAGAGTTGAGACCTCAGTTAACAGCGTAAATTGATGGAGCTGTCCAGAGGGTTGAGACCTCAGTTAACAGCGTAAATTGATGGAGCTATCCAGAAGGTTAAGACCTCAGCTAACAGCATAATTGATGGAGCTATCCAAAGGGTTGAGACCTCAACTAACAGCACAATTGGTAGAGCTGTCCAAAGGGTTGAGACCTCAGCTAACAGCGTAAATTGATGGAGCTGTCCAGAGGGTTGAGATTTCAGTTAACAGCGTAAATTGATGGAGTTGTCCAGAAGGTAAAGACTTCAGCTAACAGCGTAAATTGATGGAGTTGTTCAAAGGGTTGAGACCTCAGCTAACAGTATAATTCTAGTCAAGCTATATTCAGTAAACCAAACCTCAACTAATATAACAACACTTAATTAAACTTCTCAAAGAAAAATTTAATTGAGAGGTCACTGGCCATCGATAAGGGAAATTCATAACTTTTATTAATTTTAGATATCAAATTACAAGTTAGAGACATGAACCATTGGGTGCAACTACGTTGTAAATGCATTATGAGTTTTATGTCTCTTTTAGGGCGTCACTGAGGCTGTAATTATACTAGTTATAAAGGCTGTTGAGGTCGCGGACTTGTCGGTTGAATCACATAATCTCTCAAGCGACCTTTCTTGACTAAGTCCTCAATGACGTCCTTTAGTTTCCAGCATTGTGAAGTATTGTGCCCAACTTCATCATGATAGTTGCAAAACCTATTCTTGTTTCTGAACCTAGCAGGAGTTTTCAGGGGATTGGGTTTCCAGAAGTCCTCCATCTCTCTCTCTGTTACAAAGATCTTGTCCTATGTATCTGATAGGGTGTTGTAGTTGTCATGATGACCCTGATGTTGAGGTCGCTCATTTTTGGGTTCATTCTTAACCTTCTTAGTGACCTGACTGTTTGCACTATTACTCTAACCTTTACCTTCATTCCTACCATTGTTTCTTTTCTTCAGATGGTTGAAACTGCTCAATTCGTCTGTTTGGTTAGATTTTTTAAAGTCGAAGGTTTCCTCCCATTTCATCTCCTTGGCAGCTCGCTCGTAGAACTCGCCTAAGTCCCTCACTGGAAACTTATAGATGTTCTCATAAAGCTTCTCATCCTTACGAAGCCCAACTGAGATCACAGTTAGGATGCTTTCATTTGAAGGATTCTCCATATTAGCGACCTCACGTCTGAACCTAATAATGTAGTCATTCAATGACTCGTTCTGTTGTTGAAAGATTGTAGCGAGGTGGCAGAGGGGTGCGAGCTGCCTTGTCAGAGCCAGGTACTGACTGATAAATTTTTGCTAACATTCCTCCCAACTACCTATATTGTGAGCTGGAAGACTCTTGAATCAAGTCTGCGGAACGTCGCCCAAGGTGGCTAGGAAAACACGATATTTTACTAAGGGGTTGAACATCTATAGGTCCATCTATATATCGAAAGCATCAAGATGGTCATAGGGGTCACTATCCCCACTATAAGGTGAAATGTTGGGGAGTTTGAACTTGGGAGGAAAAGGTTGTATCTCGATCTCCCTAATGAAATGAGACCTTTCCTCATTGCGTTTTAATGTTAACGATCGGAATTAGTTAACACCTGGTCGGGGGTCAGAACCTCGCCGACGAAACGATTTGTATGGGGCTAACAGTGAAAAGCGTACAGAGCCGGAAGTAAATACCACACTGGGCAACCCCTTTGGATCTCTTAAGGGTCGCGTTTGGAGTTAAACCCTAAACCTTATAGGTTTTTTTGATACACAACTCCTACCACCAAACTGAGTCAGCTTTGTGGTAAGAGTTGTGCATCCAAAAAACCTATAAGGTTGAGAGTTTAACTCCGGATGCGACCTCAAGAGGCCAAAAGGGATTGTCTGGAGTGGTTTTCACCCTCGGCTCAGCACGGTCTTCACCGTCGGCCCAATATAAATTGTTCCGTCGGCGAAGTTCTGACCCCCGACCGGATGTTTACTGATTCCGATCGTCAACAAACCCTAATTTTTTTCACTCGTTTCTTTTAGTTTGTCTGCCCATTGCAGGCATTAGGCAGGGTTTGAACCTATACAGTTACATAAGTTCTGTAGAGTCATGAATTGCTGGTGATCACGTTGACGACCATTGGCTGAACTTTTTGAAGATTTTTCTTAAGAAGATGTGACCAGGAAATACATTCACATGACAACATGTATCACGCATGTCAAGGTAATGGCCTTGTCGTTTTCATGCATATTGAGGATGGGTAGACGTTATTTTCATAGGACAACTGCACAGTACATTACAATTGTTAGGTATATTTATGATAAGCTTGTGGATAACTACTGTTCTTACAAAAAATCATGATTCATTATTTACCAAATCTATGAAAGATTACGATACTTAAATTTCACACTTAAATAAAAAATTAAATTATTTTTAGAAAGGGAATTTGATTCCATTTTATCAAAGAAATCAAATTCTAATTTTACTTACAAATGTATTTTCATCTCTAACATTTTAAAAATTTATTAATATAATCCTTCCCTTAGTTGACTATTAATTAAATTTAATAATTAGAATGATATTTTAGTCTTTTTATTCCACTAATTATTTGAAATTAATAACAAAAATAAACTTTAGATCTCCACCATCCATCAAAGTTATGATGTATGATAGAGATTTGATTGAGCAAAAACTAATAAAAAATAAATTAAATTAAAAAATAATAAAAATTAAAATAGTACGGATGAAGATGATTTAATTAAATATTTATAAATTAAAAAAAAAAGGCTATACCTTATGAAAATTTGATACAAAAATATGTAAAGCATCAATCCAGACTCCATTAACCAAAAAAAAAAACCCGTAGATGCATACATAAACTACAAATTGATGCACACAAATTGAAGCCCAATTGCACCCAGATGCACACATCAACCATAAATTGAAAAACTCAAAACCCAACATAGATGGATACTGTTATAGGTATATTTCGGATTGAATAAATGAGCTGGTAAAAATCTAATAAAAACCCAACAAACTGAATCCAATAAAGCGACCTAGTAGACAAAGACTCGGTTGACTGATATCCGACCCAAGTGAGCTTCTTAGCTCGTTGGGACGAGCTCACATTGCCGCCATTGTTCACTGGTCGCTGGTTAGTGTTCCTTAGCTCGCTCTATGAATGACTCATTACTTGGAGCGAGGTCTAGCTCGAGATTGTCCAAGATAGTCTCTAGCTCTCAAATTGAACAGTTCGCTAAAGAAATCTTCTAGAAAGACAACAACCCAAATTGATTGTAATTCTTCTATCAAAATTAGAAATAAATTCAAATTCAAATGTTGACAGATCTGATCTCTGATTTAGCGGAACTGACTCATGATTCGATGCAAACTGATTTGAAATATAATTAATGCACGATTCTTTCCTATTTTATTTTAACTCAAATTATAAGCACCTCGCCCTATAAATAGGAGAAAAATTCATTGTAACAGAGACAGATGCAATAATATATTGTTACTCTGCATAAATTATTAAAGGAACGATCGTGGACGTAGACATCATTCTGGCCGAACCACGTAAAACATTGGTGCAATGTTGTTCTTCCTCTCTTTCTCTTTTGTTTTCTATCTTGTTTCTCATTAAGTATAGGTATTGAGCTTGAACTTTTGATCGATCAGATTTCACCGTCAACAGATACGAATTGGAAAAATCTTCAGTCCCACCAAACCAAATCCTCATCCTTACAAATCAATCGTAACTAGATGCACACAAATTGAAAAAAATCTTTAATCCAGTTTGAAACCTAGACTATGTTAACACACTCACTTCTTTAACCTGAAGCCATCGCTCTTCGAGTCGGTTCTTGATGCTTTGGTTGAAACCAACTTCCATTTTTGCATGCCTATCTAAACCACCACCATCCTTCTTCTATGCTTTTTTAAGGATGTCGTTGTCGATGCTGCTATCATCTCTAGAAAAACCTTTTGGGTCTGAGAAGTTGATTCCAAAAAAGCCTTAGTCTCTAGAAAAACCCAAGCTGCCATTGCCTTCGAGGACGTTGATTGCATCATGGGTTAGGCTTAAGAGATGATGATTTGAGATGTGTCTCAGGAGAGTGGTTTTGTTTTTCTAAACCAGAGAGTAGTTTTTCAGTTTCAAAGTTTTTTGAACTAGAAAGTCTCAGAAGAGTGGTGTTGTGTTTGATTTGAGGCATTAATTTTGATTCATTGTGTTAGGTTTTGGATGTGTTTGAGTTTTTGGTTTTAGTTTTATGAAGAGAGAGATACAATTTTTGAACCACAAAGAGATTTTCTAGGTTCTTGATGAATCATAATGTTAATGAAGATGAAGATGAATAGTGATGAAGCATAATGTTGATTTTCTAGGTTTTTGTTTTTCATTTTTTTTTTCAAATTTTAATTTTGAATTTTTAAAATTTGTTTATGCAATCTCTACCATCTGTTGTTGTAATGGACGGTAGAGATTTCAACTTTTTAATTTTTAATTTTTTTTAGTTTTTTAAATTAAATTTAAAAAATTAATTATTAAATTTAAATTTTTAATTTTTGTTTTGATTTAATTTAATTAAAATAAAAATAAAATAATTAAAGGTATTTTGATTTTTGTACGAATTCTTTGATTGTTGATTGTTAGTTATTATCGACGTCAGATTCTGATCGATCGAAGTTTAAAATCCAATACCTGCAATTAATGAAAAAAATGACAAAAGCAAGAGTGAAACAAGAGAAAGAACACAAACTGCACCATTATTTTTATGTGGTTTGGTTAGAATGATGCCTACGTCCATGACTGTGCTCTCTAATCATTTTGACAAAGTCACGATATATTATTACTTATGTATATGTTATAATGAATTTCCAGCCCCTATTTATAGGGAGGAACATTACAATTTTAGTAGAAATAAAACAGGAAAAATTCATGTATTAATTACATTCCAAAATCAGTTAGCACCAAATCAAGAGTCGGTTCCTCTAAATTAGGGATTAACTCTATCATTATTTGAATTTGAATTTGTTTATAATTTTGGTTGTAGAATCACGATCAATTTAAGTTGTTGTTTTTCTAGAAAATTTTCTTATCGAGCGGTTCAATTTGTAAGCTAAAACCTGTCTTGGATGATCTCGAGTTAGACCTTGCTATGAACAACAAGTTGTGTATAAAGCAAGCTAAGTAATACAAGCTAGCGACCTATGAGTAATAGTAGGAATGCGAGCTCATACCTGCAAGCTAAAGAGCTCACTAGGGCTAAGTGTTAGTGAACCAGGTCTTCGTCTGTTAGGCCACTTCATTGGGTCAACTCATTAGGCTTTTACTAGGTTTTTACCAGCCCATTTATTCAATCCGAAATATATCCATAACATCAGCCCTTCAGCTATCAGTGCATCTTGTGAATTGAGAGCTCGAGTTCACTAGTAAAAGTTGACACGACTCGTCCTGTTATCTCGTACCTCTTCAAATTCCATCCCATCACTTTAACACATGGTAATAGTTCAAGTGTTAGCTCTATTGGCACTTTTTGTGCCACACACATTTAATGTACACATTTCTCAACTGACGATCTAGGATTATAAAAGTCATAGTTCGTGCTGCACCGTTGGATTTGTGGCGATTACGCAACTCCTAGATCAAATGGCTAAGGTGTGGACTCTACTGTCCTTACATATAGGTGGCGCCCTTTCATCTTCTTTTTGCTCTGTCATATTCAATTCCTACCACCAAGTTACTCTTTCTTATTTTTCACTTCATTCCGCTTCCTTGTGCTAGTTCTTCTCAGATTATACATTCTCGATCACCAGATTCTTTATCTTTTGGCAAGGATTCACAGTAAATTTCATCTCTAACTTCAAGTTTTTGGTTTTTGGTCTGTTTTCGTTCCTTGTAACACATTGCGTTTGCATTGCATTTTCAGGGTTTGAGATAAGTTTGAACGCTTCATGTTCTTGTTGTTGAATGTTTTATTGTTGAATGCGACTTTTCATTTTCCTATTGATTCAATCTTGTTGCTTGTCTATTTACGACTTGATTATTGTTTGTGACTTTTATGCATGCATGTGAATTGTATGATGAGATATTTGTATGTCGCTAGCTCGTAGGTTGTTTTCTTATAGGTCAAGCCCCTTATCACATTAGCAATCTGTGTGGTGTTTGCGATCTGTAGACTAGGTAGTACTTCGGTAAGAGACTTAGGATTTTTAGGCATGGTCTAGTAATAATGACCTAATTGCACATTTTCATGTACAGATGTCTTCAGGTCGTGCATGTCAATCACACAGAGTAGGAGACGATGATTCATCTAGCTTAGAAAAACTTGTTTCTATTGATGTACATACTATTGGGGGAGTGACTTTTTAGAGCGGCAAGGTCGCTGAGGGGCTCGCAACTCGAGCGGACAGTGAAATGGCTCATCAAGTTGCTGAGGAGCGGTGAACATGCGAGGTGTTTATACATCATGCCTCAAAGATAGATTACGAGGAGATGAAGGGAATCGCCTTCCAATATCACCTCCTTAAGGGATGTCACGTGATGTCTCCTACTCCTAACGACCACGCATGCTATCCTCCCAAGGGATATATTGCTATTAGCATCCACCATCGTAAACACGGACTTAGATTTCCAGTCCTTGCTTACCTCATTGAATTTCTGAATAGGCTTAACCATTCCTCCTTCCAGCTGACCCCGAACTCGTATTCGCAGCTTACGTCTTTGGCCTTAGTCTTCCTTAGAAATGGTCTTCCTCCTCGAACTTCAAAAATTCTATGCCACCTTTATAGTATTAAAGGTGCTAGTGGCATAAAAGATGGAATGCGAGATGGAATCTACTATCTCGCAGCTCATCAATCAAACTATAAGAGTCTTCTACCTCGGGGTGATGCAAATGACAAGTCCAATGTAGTGGACTACATATCTAGTTGGTTTTACATCTCTTGCCCTTTCCTCGAGCAGCTTAATAACTTCACTTCTATTCTGAATCCAGATAGATAGAAAGGAAAACATATGTAAGTTGAAGACCTCTTTTTTCATTTTTTTTAATTATTTGGTGAGCTAATATTCTTCGTTTTGCATACTTGAAAGAAGATAAGCCCATTCTCAGTAACGAGGAGGAAGAGATTCTTAAGGCGCTTGCAGATTCAAACGAGGGAACACATAGCAACGCACTTGACAACGACCTCCTCAGGACCTATAAGCTAGCTCCTCTTCTTGACAGCGAGCTAACGGACAACAAAAGAGACATAGAAAGTAAGGGAGAGTTCGAGTTCACTTCCGTGTTCGAAGTAACTGGTGAAGTAGAGGCCATCCTTGCTCCCCAAGCAATTCCAGCTCCTGCTTCTCAACAAGTCCTAAAGATGGTAAAGCTTCCCTTGCGACAGGTTCCTCTAAAAAGTCCTGTTAAGATTGCAATCTCTCCAACTACTACTTCTGAACGTCCTGTTAAGAGCAAAGCCCCTCCAACTACTACCTCTAGTGAGGTGCCCTATTCGATATTAGTCGTAGATCTTCCATAGGCCCAAGCCCTCACCTCGCAATCAAAGGTGGGTGAAGTTCAATCTGAAACCCCTTTTCATGAGGCTCAAATTGGCTCACGCAGGGGAGAAAAAAGAAAGTCAGTGCCCAGTCTTTCCTCAGTCAAATGACATCGTGTGGACAAAGGTAAGGAGTTTGAGGTCGTAGAGGTCACGAATAGAAGGGCTAAACCACAAACCCGGATACGACCTGAAAATGGGCCAGGAGGAAAATACCTGAAGTCCTTCCTTAACTACTGGCCCGAGATCATGTTGTCCCACCCGAGGAACTTGAAAAATGTCACCTTTTATGGTGAGGACCTAGCTAACTACCTAGATCGCCATGAGATGCTGGTAACCTACTTCCTTTCTATATTTTTCACCTCTTTGTTTTGTTAAATACTAACCCGCGAGATTTCAGGTCGTGCTAGGAGCAATAAAGTAGAGGCAAGAAGTTAGAACTTCTGAGGACTGAAGGAGGAAGCTAGAGGACTAGCTGGAGAAAGTGAAGGACAAGCTTAAGTTCTTAATTACAAAGGCTGAGAAAGCCATAAGATGTCAACAAGCTTTTGAGGCGAAGCTAGTGGACACTAAAGTGGTTAGGAGAGAAGCTAAGGAAACTCTAATTCACAAAGAGAGTGGTCACGAGATTACGAGGTTGCATCTCAATGTCGAGCTCTTCTGCAGTGAAGAAGAATTGAGCAAGGCAAGAAGCGAGCTGGAGATAGCTTTGCAGCGAGCTGAAGCTGCCGAGAAAGGAGCTGAAGCTACTGAAAGAAAAATTGAAGTTGTAGAATAGCAAACTAAGGCCAGATTACAGTGAGCTATGGCTACAAAATATCATGTGAAAGTTGCTTATATACAGGTTGCCCTTCTAACAAGGGAAGCTACCCGAGTCAAGGAAGAGGCTGAGATGCAGGTCGTCAAGGCTAGAGATGAGGTCGAGTCAATGACCTACAACAATTTCCTATTGACTCTGTGTGAGGCTCATCCCGAGCTGGATTTCTTGCTCTTTGAAAAAGAGAGACTCTCAGAGGTGGAAAGATTCAAAGCAGAAGCCACCTCGTCTCTAGTTGTTTCACATGCACTTCTTTTGGCTGTGGAGATACCTGGTGCGACCTCTCAAACCGAGCCAGCTCAGGTCACCAAATGTCATGTACACATGACAACCATAAGTTGCCCTTGCTTGTGATATATAGTCACCAAAATATTTAAGTAGTTGGCAGCTTGCATCGTCGATTAATGTGCGAACCACCCATGCCAATGGTTTGGCTTGACTCTACGCCCAAGTGAGTTAAAATAAGATATTCTCTCATCTTTATATATAGATTGCACCCCTTCTCCCCTCATTCACTGTCCTGTGGGTCATTCCCTAATCTTCATATGGATGGAATAGCTTTTTAGGTTACGTCATCAGTATTCCTATTTTAATTGATTTCGATAATCTCTTAAATCAGTCTCGATCTTTAAACAAAAACAAAAAAAAAAGTATTGTCTTTGATATTTCATGGGAAAAAATCACCATTAATTGTACTTACTAAAAAAATTGTATTGTCTTTTATATTTGATGGAAAAAATCACCATTAATTGTACTTAAATCACCATTAATTATACTTAACTAAAAAACGAAAACGTATTGTCTTTGATATTTGATGGGAGAAAATCAACATTAATTAACAACCAACAACTATATTCTCCTTTCGTGTGTGAACTTAATAATTATGAATTCAAACAAATTCAAAGAATAGCTCAATGGAAAACAATAAAAAAACACTAACCAACTTGTTGCTCAACCTTTGATCTAACAAATAGCGAGTCTTCAACTATGTAATGAGTATTCAATTTAATCATCGATCAACAAATTATGATCAAATGTGATCAAATTTATAAAAAATAGTAACAATAATAAAGAAATTTCCATCAAATCAAAATACAATCACATGAACCCAAAATCTAAGACATTAATGAATTCACTCTCATGAACTTACCCCACAGGACCATTTTTTATTCCAGGTCCAACACAAATGAATAGCATTAGGTACACTTAAAAAGTACACTTAAAATATTATTCTTAAAAATTTAATATTAATTAGCTAGATTACTTTGCAAAAACTAATTTAAATATTTTATTTTAGGGTTAATCCCTTTTTTCCTCTTATAGTTTGAATTATGGGGTTTGTCGACGTCCGGAAATGGTCGACCCAGAGATTCATGGGCCCAGATAGCGGACGAGGTAATTATTATGATTTAGTTATAATTAATGCGTATTTAAGGTTGGTATGGCTTAATGGCGAGGTGGGAATGTCAGTTGTGGTTGGTGAATGAGATTTATGAATCTACAATAAAGAAGGGAGAGAGGAGAATGAAGTTGGACACGATGATTTTTACGTGGTTCGGCGACTGCGCCTACATCCACGGCCACTTTGAGGTAATTTCGGTAGAGTGGCGGTATTCTTGTCTATTTTTCATATATATATGTATAGTAAAAATCTCCCCTATTTATAGAGGGAGAGGAGAAATACAATGAGAATAAAATATACAATTCAGGCACTGGTCATTTCAACTAATCCTGACACAGTCATGCTGTCTTAAATGCAAAACCATTATTCTCTTTTACAGGCATGTGTGTGCATTTAATGCTTTAAGAGAAGTCCTCTCTTCATTAAATGCAAAGTCGTTGCATTAAATATGTCTTGGTAATGGTGTAGGCAGTTTCAGACGAAAAACCATGGGAGTGGATGGCCGGGTTGACTTGCTGCAGACGGTAGCTCCTGAGCAAGTTCTCTGGTCGGTCAGGTAGTGCATGCTGGAGGGGTGCTGATGTGACCTGAGGAAGGGATTAAGCGATCTGAGGGTTCCAGGGAGCTCGCGACCTGGGCGACCTCGCTGGCTGGGCAAGGTGGACAGCCTTGTGTGCTGAAAGAACTAGTTGGCACGGGCAGGGAGAGCACTCAGATGGTCCGGAAGCTGCTTGCGAGCTCGCGACCTGGGTGGCTACGCGGGTTGACTGGGCTCGTAACTGTTTGTCCTGACCCTAGGCCTCCTGGGCCTCTGCACCTGTATAGGCCTATTGGGCTTACACTGGCCCATTTAGACAGAGCGAGTAAATGGGCATCACATCAAGCCCCCCAGCTCGTAGTGCATTCTGCAGACTGGGACTTGATTCAAATACTTGATTGGCGCCCGTTTACGAGCTTTCAAGTGTCGTTTCAACTTATGCACTGTAACCGTTTGACACGTGGCGTTCATGCAGACGTTGGAGTCAAAAATCATGTCTTGGACCGTACGCATTTAATGCGCACGTCTTGTAACTGACATGCATGATGGCGTGTTACCGAGATGGGTGCTGGGCCATTGGATTTTTGACTGTTATGCCTTTATGCCAAATCGGACGGTTGGGGATGGGTCTCTGAACCTATATAAACCAGAGGTCCTCTCCCATCCCCTTTTTTGCTTTTCTGATACTACACTAGCACCCCATTTTTGCCATTTTCGTTCTCTGCTTATCCTGCCTTTCTTTCATCTCCTGACGACCCCTTCGGACTTTGTTACGTCAGAGATCAGTTCCATCTTCAGCACGCAGCCTCCAGCACGAGCAAGGTAATTTCTTTCGACCTCGCTTTTTATGATTCCTAGGGGTTTGCTTCTGGTCCGTAGCCTTTTTTCTTCTACTCCTTTTGTATCATACTTGTGGGTTGTTGTGTGTTCGCTTTGAGTCTGGGGACCCTTATAATTGCTGTTTGAGGTTTCTTTGCTTAATAGAGGCGACCCTGCTGTTGGCCTGAGCGACTCGTATCGTTATCGATGAACTTGTAAAACTATTGATAAGCCTATGGTTTGTTTATCCCTACATTGCCTAATAGGGTTCCTATAGACATAGGGTTAGCAACATGAACATATTAGAAGGCATAGTACCTGACGGGCCCACGTTTCTGGGCTTTTTTTGCCTTTGGTGGCCAAGTGTGCGACCTGACATATAGGATAATAGCTTCAGGAAGCTCTTTTCTGTTGCTAGCTAGGCTCAGCATGCTGTAAGCGTTCTGATGTCGTTCTTTCTGTACTGTAGATGTCAGGTCGCGCACGTGCTGGTCGAGATAGGGCTTTTTCTAAAAGGCAAGCAGGGCGCCGAGTTAAGGAGATCGAGGTTACGGCTTCGCGAGCTAGCGGTCCTGCCAAGAAGGTTGCTGGTAGGGATGAGGCCGTGGGGGGAGAAGCTCCCTATTCCTTCATTCAGACGGCCTCGGAAGTGACCCTTGCACAGTTGAAAACATGGGCCCGTAAGTTCAGCCTCCTTATGGGATGCCGGGCTAACGTCCCCAAGGCTAGCGATCGTGCAGGGAACCCGCCCGATGGCTTCATAGCAATTAGTCGTGAGCATCTGGAGAACGGGTTGAGGTTCCCACTCCCTGAATATCTCAAGGATTTGCTAAACGACTTGGAGCTTGCCCCGTTTCAACTGACCCCAAACGAGTATGCCCACATAAATACCCTAGCTGCCGCGTTTATCAAACACGGGCTCGGACCTCCTACCCCCGCATTCTTCGCAGCGTATACAGCTTCAAAGGGATTCATGGCCAGCAAGCGAAACGAAGGGACAAGCTCTATTATGTCTCGCCCCGCCGATCTTCCGAATACAGAGCATATCTACCCCGGGACTGTACCAAATCCAACGTAAGAGAGTATAAGTCGCACTGGTTCCTGGTTATGTGTACTTCGCTGAGGGGTCTGAATCATAGGTGCTTTATGTCGAATCCTGATAGTCAGAGGCTTACGCCTTGTAGAAATAGATATACAGTCATAAAGAAAATGAATGAAAATTTATTGTTACTGTCATCATGATTATCATTAATATTTTAATGAGCTCTTTTTTTTTTTTTTTTGAGACGTTACCACCCCTAAATACAAGCTTGAGAACGGCGAAGTCGCTATTCTGGAGGCTTATGCGGCGGCCAAACGTCCTACTAACGATTTCTTCCCCTCTCACGGCGAGTTGGTAGAACGCGGTCTCACACCATCTGCGACAGGTCCCCTTCTGAATATACATAAGGACCTGGGTGTACGAGGGCAACCAAGCGAAGTTCGCTCAGTCTTTACTTCTCCTGTGCAGTCTGAATCAGAGCAGCAGCCCTTGCCGCAGAGTTTCTCGGGCGCGGGCACTTCCACCACCAGGCCTTTAAACGACATGGGAAGAAAACTCGTGTTGTCCGTCCCTCCCCTCAGGTCAGTCCCACCTGCCAGGGGGCCTGAGGTCGTTTAAGTGGAGGACACCTCCTCAGACCATTCTCAGAGAGCGCCTTCTCAGCCCGTGACAGCCGTTCCTCCTCAGACCAGGTCTGCTGCTACTCCTCAGAAGCGGGCTGCCCCATCTGAAGGGCGAAGTCCATCCTCAGCAAAGAGGGCTGAGGTTTCTGTCGAGAGGGGTTCCCCTGAAGGGCAAGAATCTGAAGCCCTCATCAGAAAAAGAAAATGGAATGCCATAGCTGAGCCCATACCCCCAAAGCAGAAGGGTCCTCTTGTTGGGATACCCAAACCTAGGGCAGTCGTTATTGACAAGGAGGCTGGCACTAAGCCACCTGGGCGACCTGCGAGGCCTGCTGGGGAACCACAAGTAGATTCTGGGCTGCATCCCGACTTGGTGAAAGAGATGCAGTATTTTAACAGTTTCGTGGAGCTGATGCCTGGTGTGATAGGGAAACGTACATCGAAGCTACAGAAGCCTGAAGTTACAGGCCGGACCATTACGGGCTATGTAGTTAAACATGTGGCACTGGTAAGATCTGATTCTCTCCGCACTTTGATGCTTCCTTTTGTTCCAGATTTCTAATCCCCTTCTTACCCTTTCAGTTGGGCATGACAGCGGTTAAGTTGATGAAGGAGATGGAATATCAGCTCGATGAGCGAGAGACCTTCAGGGTGTCCAACGAGCAGTTCGAGGAGGAGAAAAAGATAATGCAGGATGAAATCAACCTCCTCCAAAAGGAGCACGAGAAGCTTGAGGCCAAGCTCCAAGATGCTGATGCGGCCCTATCACAAGAGGTCGCTTGTAGAGAGGCTACCACGTCTAAAGTCAGCAAGGCCCAGGGCGAGTTGAGTGCTGCGCAAAAGAAAGCTAAACTGGCTGAGAGTAAAGCAAATCAGCAAAAGCAGTTTTTAGCTTCAACCAAAAAGAAGCTCGCGGAGGTTGAGAAAACGCTGGCTGGAGTGGAGGAGAAGCTGGCTCAAACTAAGGCGAGCACTGAGACCCAGCTGGCTCAGGAGTGGGTCAGGGTCACCGAAGAGATCGAGAGGGCTTTCTTGTTCAGCATGTGGGAACACTATCCGGACTTGGATTACTCTTTCTTCGGGTCGGACGGTGTCGAGATGATTCAGGAGTTTGCAGAGCTCACTGCTAACGCCCAAGGCACGCAACATGTTGATAATCCTGCTGCCCCTCAAGCTAATGCATCTGCTGTCCCACTCCCTTCACCGAGGCAAGCCCTTGAGGGGCTATTGGCCCCCAAGGATTGTCCGGTACCGGAGCCCCCAGCAGGAGTCTCTCCGGATCTCGCAGCTCCCGAAGGCGTCCCCGCATCGGAGCCCCTGTACAAGCCTCTCCTGATCTTCCAGCTCCTGAGGATGCCATTGCACCGGAGCCCCCAGCAAAAGTCCATGTTGATTCTTTTGCTCCCTCAGATGCACCTGCTAGCGCCTTGGATGGATACCTCAGCTTTGTTTTACTTCTTTTTTTTCCCTCTATTTGGAACATTTAAACTTTGTCCTCCTTCTGTGAGGATTTGATACATTTTGCCATTGATCGTTGAGACTTGAACAGAGAGCTTATGGCTCGAAGTTATAGCATTCAATTCCCTGCAGACTTTAATATTTTGCCCAAGTATAAACCATACATGACTCAATTATATGATGAGTAATCAGCAGGCCTAAGTAATAAACGTATTATGACAAGGATATCAAAAATTACTAAGTAAAAAAAATCACAATCGTGAGAATTATGCTAATTATGAGCTTGCTTCCGGCAACTAATCATAATAACAACACGTTAGCTCACAGGAGTTTAAGTTTGTAGATGGCTCATTCGAGCCAAGCACCTAACGACGCAGGCGATATGGTTAGGTGACCCTTAAGTAACATGCGTGAACTTACAGCCTTCGAGGTGCTCGTCCTGAACTCTCTTGCTTTGCATACCGCATTAGCGCTCACTGCATTCAAGAGCGGTATTTTTCCAAACTTTGAGACTCCGGCTCGCAATAGTATTTGTGGTTCAAGAGTAAATCCTTGCCGTGGGTAGTCTTTTTCGTGAGGCCACGGACATCTTTATATATTAGAGGCATAGCCTTACCCCCTCCCGCAAGGTCGTGGGGCAACTGTTTCGCGAGTTCGCAGACATCTTTATATATTAGAGGCGTAGCCTTACCCCCTCCCACGAGGTCACGAACAACTGTTTCGCGAGTTCTCGAGCATCTTTGTATATTAGAGGCATAGCCTTACCCCCTCCCGCGAAGTTGCAGGACAACTGTTTCGCGAGGACTTATGCAAGGGTTTTGAAAGCGTACAATCTCTTTGGGATACTCGCGTAGATATCTTCAAGAAATAACATATGCATATACACGTATGGCGATAAACTACAACCCATTCACTTGAGAAAGAGAAATGTCAACAATTTTATTCTTTTGGGCATGTACATTTGTTGGTACAACTGGAATGCCTTCTGCATCACGTACAACAAAACACCAAAAGACAAGCAGAAACATATTTTCAAATACTCGTTAGAATAAACTATTTACAGAGTTAGGACAGGCTGACAGTTATATATAATAGGGCTGCAGGTGTTCGACATTCCAGGCTTGGGATAACTCTGACCCATCCATACTGGCCAGGTGGTAGGCTCCATTTTTCAAATTCTGCTTGACGAGGTATGGCCATTCCCAGTTAGGTCTCAAGGCTCCATCACTTGCCTTGCGAGCTCCGGGGAGGACTAATCTGAGAACGAGGTCCCCTGCCTTGTAGCTCCGAGCTCGCACCTTCTTGTTATAGTACGGGCTACTCTCTACTGGTACACTGCTACCCTCATGCGAGCTGTTTCCCTTGCTTCCTTGGCTAAGTCCAAGCTGGTAGCGAGTAGTTGGTCATTGTCCTCAGGTCGGAATAAGGCCCTTCATTGGCTGGTGACTTCAAATTCTGCTGGGATCATGACCTCTGTCCCATAAACCATGGAGAAGGGGGTCTCGCTAGTAGAATTGTGAGCTGTGGTCCTATATGCCCAAAGGACTTTCTGCAATTCGTCCACCCAAGCCCCCTTCCTTGCCTCTAACTTGGCCTTCAAAGTTTGCTTGATGATCTTGTTCACAGCCTCCACTTGACCGTTGGCTTGAGGGTGGTCCACAGTTGAGAAACTCTTTATAATTCCGAGTTCTTCGCAGAAATCCATGAATTGCTTGCTGGTGAACTGAGTACCGTTGTTTGTCACAAGCTGCTGAGGGATTCCGAACCTATAGATAATGTTGTCCCACACAAACTTCTCTATCTTCATGGTAGAGATTTCGGCCAGCTCCTTAGCTTCAGCCCATTTGGTGAAGTAATCTACAGCAACCACAGCGTGCTTGCAGTTTCCTCGAGCTGTGGGCAAGGGTCCGATGAGATCCATTCCCCAGATCGCGAAAGGTCATAAACTCACCATCTGTTGAAGGTAGGCTGGTGGAGCTCGTGGGATCTTGGCGAATCTCTGGCATTTGTCACACTTCCTCACCAAGTTTACGACATCCTGCTTCATAGTCGGCCAATAGAATCTCTACCTGAGGGCTTTCTAGGCTAAGGATAGTGCCCCTGCGTGGTTCCCGCAATGACCTTCATGGATATCCTTCAATACGACCTCACAGTCCTCATCATCTATACATCGCAGTAGCAGGGCAGAGAACCCTTTCTTGTACAACCTGTCGTCATAAATACAATACCCGGCTGCTTTAGCTCGTAGGCGACGAGCTTCCAACTTATCCTCCGACAACTTCCTTTTCTACAGGTAATCTACTAACGAACTCATCCAGGAGTTAGGCCGGATTTGCAGGGTCATCATCACATCCTTGTTTTTAATACTCGGAGCCGGCAGGAATTCCACAAGGATGGATTCTAGGAGATCGGAATCTTGGGAGGTCGCTAAGCGGGCCAGGGCATCTGCATGGACATTCTAGCCCTGGGGATCTGATTTACCTCGAACCCCTTGAAAGCCCCCAGTAGCTCCCTAGCTTTCTGGAGGTATTCCGACATCTTCTTTCCCCTGGTTTGGTATTCTCCCCGAACATGGCAAACAGTAAGCTGTGAATCACTGAAAACTTTTACCTGTTCAGCCCGCACTTCCTTTGCCAAGCGGAGTCTGGCGAGCAGCGCCTCATACTCGGCCTCATTGTTGGTTGCCCGGAACCTGAACCTTAAGGCACTCAGGATCTTATGGCCTTCTTGGCTGATCAGCATTATTCCGGCTCCAGAGCTGTGCTCTTTTGAGGACCCATCTACGTAAAGTTCCCAAGTCTGATCACCTACCATCCTATCTTGCTCCGGCGCTGGTCTTATAAATTCAATAATAAAGTTTGCAAGTGTTTGGGCCTTGACAACTGTTCTAGGCTTATATTCTATATCGAACTGAACGAGCTTGATGGCCCACTTGAGGAGCCTACCTGAGGTGTCTGCTTTCTGGAGGACTTGCCTAAAAGGGTACTATGTGAGGACTTCTATCTGATGGGCTTGGAAGTAAGGGCGCAGCTTCTTCGAGGCAGTCACCAAGCAGTACGCGAGCTTCTCCATTTGTGAATATCGGGTTTCCACTTCGACCAACCTTTTACTGATGTAATATACAGGTAGCTGCATCTTCTCTTCTTCTCTCACTAGGGCCGCGCTCAGAGCGTGCTCAGATATACCCAAGTACAAGAATAGCTTCTCCCCTTCCTTCGGCTTGGACAATAGGGGAGCTCGGCCCATATATTCCTTCAGCTTCTGGAACGCTTCTTCACAATGCTCATTGCTTCAAAGAAGGGCATGCATTTGTCAGTGACCTTTGAAATGAATCGACTGAGAGCTGCGACCTGACCGTTAAAGCTCTGCACGTCCTTGCTTCTGGAAGGGGATCTCATTTCCACAAGAGCCTTGATCTTCTCCCGGTTAGCCTCTATCCCCCTGCTATTTACCATAAAACCAAGGAACTTACCAGACGCTACCTCAAAGGCACACTTCAAGGGGTTTACCTTCATCCGATAATTCCTAAGGACCTTGAACATCTTATCCAGGTTACGGACGTGATCTGCCGCTCTCCAGGACTTTACCAGCATGTCATCTACGTACACCTTTATGGTATTCCCGATTTGTTCTTGGAACATGGTGTTAACCAGTCGCTAGTAAGTCGCTCCTGCATTCTTCAGTCCGAAGGGCATCACCCTGTAGCAGTACAGTCCACTATCAGTGACAAAAGAGGTATGCTCCTCGTCTTCCAGGATTTGGTTGTATCCTGAGTAGGCATCCATGAAACTCAAGAGCCGGTGCCCTGCTGTTACGTCTACTAACTAGTCGATTTTGGGTAATGGAAAACTGTCTTTTGGGCAGGCTTTGTTTAGGTCAGTGAAGTCGATACACGTTCTTCGTTTCCCGTTCTTCTTCTTTACTAGGATTGGATTTGCGACCCAAACAGAGTAGCTTGCCTCCCTGATGAACTTGTTGGCTAGCAGCTTTTCGACCTCCTCCTTCAGAGCAGCATATCGCTCCGGGGTCATTGGTCTCCTCTTCTGATAGACCGGTCTGTACTGGGGATCTATGTTCAGTCTATGGCACATAACGTCAAGATTTATCCCCACCATGTCTTCATGGTTCCAAATAAAGACGTCCAGATTCATCTTCAAGAATTCTGCGAGCTCAGTCTTTACTTCGGGTAGCAAATCTCTTCCCACTTTTACACATCTCTCCGGTTCTAACTCACTGACCTGCACATCCTCTAGCTCCTCGATAGGTCACGTGGCCCTGTCTGCATCCACTTCGTGAGGATTGAGGTCATTATTTACCCCTACGTCAGAGATAGCTTGCGGTCGGCCACCTGAGACCACATTTATCTTCTTTTTGCGGACCCCCATTTTCACCGCGTCTTCATAGCATTGTTTGGCTAATTGTTGTTCCCCCCTGACACAGCCTACCCCATTGGGAGTTGGGAACTTGATTGTCAGTGTCCTGGTGGAGGTGACCATATCCAGCTCGTTTATTGAAAGTCGCCCTAGGACCATGTTGTATGTTGACGGGCCGCTGATAATTAGGAAATCGGTGAGAGTTGTAACTTGTCGGCCCGGCTCTCTAAAGGTGAGAGGTAGTCTGATCTGGCCCACCGGTATCACTGCATCTCCTGTGAAGCCGTAGAGGGGTTCCGGTGATGGTGTTAATCGATCGGCTCCCAGCCCCATTTGGTCATAACAATCCTTGTACATAATATTGATTGAGCTGTCAGTGTCAATCATTACCCTCTGTACTTCTATATTGCTGATCTGGGCCCGGATTACAATTGCATCGTTATGAGGCCAGCGAATCCCCTCCACGTCCTCTTTCGTGAACACAATGCTGTCCGAGGATACTTTGGCCTTTTTGGTGGGTCATTCAGCTCCTTCATATTCTGCCATCAAGACATGGCTGGCCTCCTTTATGTATCTCTGATGCGACCTATTCAATGTACCTGCCATATGGGGCCCACCATAAATAGTTAAAATTGTTCTTACAGTGGGCTCGTGCTCGGACTCTTGAGCTCGATGAGGTTGCTGCTGCTCGGGCTGCTGATCCTGGCCCCGAGGTCGTTGATACTGAGGTCGTCTACCTACTGGCTATACAACATATTCTCCTAGGTGACCCCGCCTTATCAATTCTTCTATTGCATCTTTCAACTGCCAGCAGTCTGTCTTATTATGCCCGTTCTCATTATGATAGGCACAGTACTTTCTCGGGTCCCGACGTCGATTGTGGTTTCCAGTCGGGGGTGGCTTTTCGAAGTTTTCTCTGTTTCTTTCTATGGCAAAGATTCTATCTTGCCTATCGGATAGCATGTTGTAGCTCCCATACCGACTCTGGTGCCAAGGTCGCTCCCTTCTTGGCTCAGGTCTAGCTCACTTTGCCACAACATGAGCAGTCTGATATCTCTGCTCTCCTGGTTTATCCCCGCCATGGCTCTTCCTATTTTCATGGTAGGAGTTGCTTGGTTTGCCTCGGTGGCTACTGGGTTTCTTGGCTCCAAAGGCTTCCTCCCATCTGATCTCTTTGGCAGCCCTTTCATAAAATTCTCCCAAGTCCTTCACCGGGGACTTGTAGATGCTCTCATACAGTTTCTCATCTTTCCTGAGCCCTGCAGAAATGGCTGTCAAAATACTCTTGTCAAAGGGTGTTTCCACGTTACTCACCTCATCTCTTAATCGAGTGATGTAATCTTTCAGGGGCTCGTTATGCCTTTGGAAGATAGTGGCAAGATGACAGGGCGGCGCGAGCTGCTTCCTCAAAGCCTTGTACTGATCGAGAAACTTCTTCTGACACTCTCTCTAACTCCCGATGCTGCGAGCTGGAAGGCCTCTAAACCAGGTTCGCAAAGCATCCCCTAGGGTAGCTGAGAATACTCGGCACTTTACCGAAGGGTCGTTCATCTGGAGATCCATCTGCACATTGAAGAGGTCCAGATGGTCGTAGGGGTCGGTATTGCCATTGTACGGAGGGATATTGGGGAGTTTGAACTTCGCTGGCAAGGGTACTGCTTCGATATCTCGGGTGAATGGCACTCTACAATCATCCCGCTCTTCTCTGTTTTGGCCTCCAGGTCGAGCCTCCAACTGCTGGACCCTCTGCAACAACTCTCCTACTACTGGGTCCTGGGCCGAGGATCGCCAACTGGGGTTCCACTTACTAGTACTTTCCTGCTCCCCTAGGCGACGGTTCTGCGACCTACCCTCATCGCTGAGAGCCCCTATGCACCTGGCAGCCCTCCAAGGTTCGGGCTCGCGACCTACACGGTGCTCGTGAGCTCACCCTAGCTCGCAACTACCTTCTTCACGCCCGGCGCCCTCGTTGCTCACCCCTATTCTTAGCTCATTTGGGCAAGCTAAGATTTCTCACTCCTGGTATCGCCTTCTAGCTCTTTTCAGGTTTAAGTTCGAGGAGCGAACTGATTCCTCTGTTAGCGATCTGTCCCTCGCGGTTACCCCCTCTGGAGTTGGGATTTCTTCTGAGGGTTGGTGGCGAGCTCTCCCGAGTAATACGGCCCCCGTCAGCTCTTATGCGGTACGGGCTTGGACTTCTACCAACGCCCTCACCGTGGCTGTCAACTCCCTCACTGTGTCCTCTAGAGCTCGTTGGCACTGTTGCCACTCCTAAGCGATTTCGTCCCTGGGAGGTAAAGTGCTCTGCTAATCTTCTCTAACTTCAAGTTGCTTGTCTGCCACTCCGACATTCCTCGTGGTCTTGATTCTAGCCATAACAAACAAACGTGAGCAAATATGGAACAATGAACTAGCGGAGAATCACCAGGTCGCTATTGGCCTCTCCTTCTAACGTCAAAAGATGTCGACGTCCGAAAACGGTCGACCCAGAGATTCAGGGGCCCAGACAGCAGACGAGGTAATTATTAGGATTTAGTTATAATTAATGCGTGTTTAAGGTTGGTATGACTTAATGGCGAGGTGGGAATGTCGGTTGTGGTTACACGATGATTTTTACGTGGTTCGGCGACTGTGCCTACATCCACGGCCACTCTAAGGTAATTCCGGCAGAGTGGCGATATTCTTGTCTATTTTTCATATATATGTACAGTAAAAATCTTTCATATTTATAGAGGGAGAGGAGAAATACAATGAGAATAAAATATACAATTCAGGCACTGGTCATTTCAACTAATCTTGATACAGTCATGCTGTCTTAAATACAAAATCATCATTCTCTTTTACAGGCACGTGTGTGCATTTAATGCTTCAGGAGAAGTAATCTCTTCATTAAATGCAGAGTCGTTGCATTAAATATGTCTTGGTAATGGTGTAGGCAGTTTCCGGCAAAAAACTATAGGAGTGGATGGCCGGGTTGACTTGTTACAGACGGTAGCTCCTAAGCAAGTTCTCTGGTCGGTCAGGTAGTGCACGCTGGAGGGGTGCTGACGTGGCCTGAGGAAGGGATTAAGCGATCTGGGGGTTCCAACGAGCTCACGACCTTGGCGACCTAGGCTAGGCGAGCTGGACGGCCTCGCGTGCTGAAAGAACCAGTTGACGCGGGCAGGAAGAGCACTCGGATGGTCCGGAAGCTGCTTGCAAGCTCGCGACCTAGGTGGCTACGTGGGCTGACTGGGCTCGTAACTGCTTATCCTAACCCTAGGCCTTCCGGGCCTCTGCACCTGTATAGGCCTATTGGACTTACACTGGCCCATTTAGACAAAGCGAGTAAATGGGCATCACAGGGTTTATATAAAAAAACAAAAAAAAATTAAACTACAAGGGAAACACTATTTTTTTTATTTTAAAAAATATTTAAGTATTTTTAACCAAAATTAATTTGATTTAAAAATTTTAAAATAACTTTATTCTTTTAAAATGGATTAAAATAACTTTATTTTTATTTTATTGGAAAGATATAACACAATTATTTTTAATCCAATCACATATAATGTATTAAATAAGGAACAATACTATATTTAATTCAATCTCATATTACATGAAACAAATCAGACTATTAATTTATTCAATTCAATTTCATCAATTTATTTCTATTAAAATCATCAAATCCAATTTCATTTACCAAATGAAGTTTTAGAGTAAATGTATTTAAATTCATATCTAAATAATGTATTATATAATATAATATTGATAATTTACATACATAATCATTCTTACATCTCTCCAATCACTAGATGAAGAGAGAAATCGATAATGTTTTTGTTTTTGTTTTTGGAATGCTCAACCTATCACCATGGACAAAAAATGTAATTTCAAAATGAACAAAGTAATAAATAGCCACATCGTGCACTTTCTATATGTACAGGCGTGGAACACACACAGCAACAACCACCTTCTAAAAAATAAAATAAAAATAAAAGTCGTTGTTTCCAAATTAAGACCAAACCTCCGTGGACTCTCTCTAGACCAAGAAGAATAAGATAATATATATATATATATATACATATATAATTGAGTAAATATTTAAATTGTACGTACAAGCACAATGTTAGATGATACATCATCTTAGTTTTCACTTTTCATCATGTAGATCCCAACTTTGATGAATTGTTTTTTTTTTCTTAATTTTTAAATGTCAATATGATTTTTTTTTAAAAAAAATCACTTAAAAATAAGAAAATGATTGTTATACTGATTAGATCTAATTTAACATTGTATATATATATATTGTCGACATCTGAATTTGATCGACTTAAGTTTTTGATCTAATACCTACAATTAAAAAGAAACAAAACAAAGACAAAAGAAAGAAAAGAGGAAGAACAGTATGTGTATGAGTGTTTTCATGTGATTCGATAAGAACGATGTCTACATCTACGACTATGTTCTCTAGTTATTTTATTAGAGTTATAGTGTCTTATTAATTATTATTGTATGTTTCTAATGAAATTTCAACCTCTATTTATAGTGTAGGACATTACAATTTAAGTACAATTAAAATAGTAAAGAATCACATATTAATTATACTTTCAAAATTGGTTTCCACCATATTAGAGATAGTTTCTGTCATATCAAGGATAGATTCTACCGACATAAGAATTTGAATTTATTTTCAATTCTGGTAATTGACTCTTTCTCAATTTGAACTGTTACTTTTTTGAAAAATTCCCTTAATGAGTGCTTCGAGCTACGAGCTGAAGCTTGCTTTAGACAACCTTGAACTGAACATAAGGCGAGCTGGATTATGACTGACCAACGACCTGAAAACTGTACCAGCCAATTGAGAGTTTGTTTCTGTGAATTGGGTATTAGCGAACTGAGCTTTTATTCATTTGATCAATTCATTGGATCAGTTCTCTGGATTTTTATCAATTAATTTATACGGTTCCAAATATATCCACAACATATATTATAATTTATATAAAATATCAATTTTTTTTCAATATTATTTATTAAAATAAATAAAAATATTAATTGTAATAAAACTATTATAATAAAATAATCTGTAAAATAGAAAAAGAGTGAAGAGGTACGTTAAGCTAAATAGAGTAGAAGATGTTAACCCAAACGTGGGGTCAAGAAGCGAAGAAGAACTTAACCATGGATTAGAGCTAGCGTTAAAAAAAAATAAAAAATAAAAAATAAAAAGAAAACCCAAATGGTTTAACTATAAGCCATCATCACTGCTCATCTTCATCATCATCATCTCTATTTTTTATTATTTTTTTAACGCACCTTTCAGCCCAACGACCTAGAGCTGGAGTTAAAATTTCAAAAAAACACAAGTGGTTTAGAAGGCCTAACCACAAAACGATTTTTTATTATAAACAATCATCACTGCTCATTTTCATCATCATCATCTTCATTTTTTTATTATTATTTTTTAAAGCACTTTTCAACCTAACCACCTAGAGCTAGAGTTAAAAATTTCAAAAAAACACAAGTGGTTTAGAAAAACCGATTTTTTATTACAAACAATCATCACTGCTCATGATTCCATTTTTTTATTATTTTTTTTAGATAATGTTCCTCACTGTACAACTGTTCCAAGATAGATCTCGCTCGAAAAATTGCTCGAATTGCTCTCAGTTCTCACAGTGTGAGTATCGGGCGAAGCATTGGCTCTTGCCTCGACATGGCCAAGCTGGCTAGCCACCAGTAAAGATTGCGCTGGGCTGTGAGGCAGCGCGTAAAACCAATCCTGAGGTACTGTTGGTAGCCCGAGGCCGAAGACAACGGCCGAAATACTGCCGTATTGGTATCAGAGCTAGTTGGCTTAGTGCCATAAAGATGGCTATAAATTCGGTCTGTGGTTGAGGATTCTCACAGTGTGAGTATCTATAAATTCGGTCTGTGGTTGAGGATTCTCACAGTGTGAGTATCGAGCGAAGCATTGGCTCTTGCCTCGACATGGCCAGGCTGGCTATTATTAAATAGTTAAGTAGCTTGAGAGCAACTTCAACTTAACACCTTTTTAACATAAAACATCAATTTGATTTAAAAACTCACCCTAACATAGTATCATTTTACATCATTTGAGGTAAAATTTGGTGTAAAAGCTATATTATAACATTAAATTTAGTGTCAAATTGTAACTAAACACCAAATGAGATGTTGAGCTCCGTATTCTTCTTTTTTTAAAAATACAATTCCAGCAATACCCCTCTTAGAATAACCATAACAATTTATATTTTATTTGTGTCATTTACTGTATTTAATATATTTGTATAATTTGATTAATAATTATAAATAGAAATTAAATTATTATAAAAAATTTATACTATTGAAAATATTTCATTAAGATTTTTAAAATGAGTATAATATTAAATATATTTTAATATATTTTTAAGTTTTTAACATATATTATAAGTAATATATTAATATAAAATGAATTAAATTATTTAATATATATAAAATTTATTATTTTAATAATTACTTTATGATAATATTTTAAATGCAAAAACTCAATAATGTAATAAAAAACAATAATATTAACATTAACATTACCATTACCTTAAATTAAAAATACATTATTTAAAAAAAAAAAAACAACAACAACAACAATATAATTTTAAAATAAAATACTTGACATAAATACTTTTAAGCAACCATTTAGAATTAGTTGAAAAATTAAGGAAAATAATATTTTATAATAAATTAAAAAAATTATGTGAGAAATTAATATTTTTTATATATTATACATAATTATTTACGAATAAGATTTTATAATGGGGTGGATAATAAAATATTTGTTAAAAAAATTAGTTGAAAAAATAAGATGGATAAAAAATAGATGGATAAATAATTAGTTTGATAAAAATAAGTAGAAAAATATTAAGTGATTAAAAAATTAGGTGAAAATATAATGAAAATAATATTTTGTAAAAAATTAAAAAAAAATTATGTGAGTATTTAATAATTTTTAAATATATTATGAGTAATTATTTGAAAATAAAATTTTATATTAAATAAATTAATTAACGTTAATTAAAAAATTATGTATGAAATATTTTTTTAAAGGTATTTTTTGTATCAATTTGATATCATGTATATTAGAGTAAAAAAAATCCGACATAAGTATTAAAATGGTGTAAAATTGGCGGTATATAGGGGAGATGACCTAAAGAACCGCTGCTGCTGCTGCTCTCTCTTTATAGTTTCTCTCTCTCTCTCTAGTTTCCAGTTAAAACCCGTCGTGGCTCTGCAGCTCTGGGAGACTCTCAAAAACTCTCTCAGTTCATGAATGGTGACGGTGACCAGCAGCGAGAGGAGTGACCACGGCGACGACGAGCGACAGACGACGAGAAACTGGCGAGTCGGCGGCACTGAACGCGAACGGCAGGGTTAGGATTTCAAACTCAAAAGGGTTGGTGCTCTGTTTTTAACTTTTTAACTTCAGTTTTAATTTTTAATTTTTTAAATTACCGAACACTTTGGTCCAAGAAAGTTGAAAAACCAAACGAGGCTCTGCAGTTAGGCGCCGCGGAGTCCCGAGTTGACCGAGTTGGGTCGAGCTGCCGGCGAGTAGAACCCTCGATTTGGGGTTCTCTGAGCGGTAAAACCACGATTACCAGTACTCGGCGAGTAGTCAGACCTACTCGTCGAGTTTTACAATACTTGCGACTGTATTATAGTAAGCAAGACATTATATATGTCCCAAAGCGTGAGGCAAGTTGGTCATACCAGACATGGTATAAACTGCAGATATCGAGATCTTATCGTTGAGTTTAAAGAGATAGGATCACTTAACTATACAGGTAGTTCTTTTTGGAAAATCTAAGTACTTGCAATAATTTTGCGACTTTATTCTTTTTCCATTGTTTTGTTTTTGACTCTTTTTATGACGCCAACACTAAAATACTTCAAATATGAATTAAATGGTCTGAAATAAACGATCATCATTATTTTTTAATTATTTTTTGCTTAAGCAAAACATCGATTGATTAGTCCCATTTGTCGTCACTACTTTTTGTTTTTAGAGTTACCCTTTTTTTCGCAAATTAATATTAGCTTAAAATAGCAGTTACTGGAAGCCAAAACACACAACTAAGGAAGCAAATATTCTTCATTTTTTTAGATACCATATGATGGAGCCATTTAAATATGAGATATTATCTCCTAAAAAAAAGATATATTATTAAACTAAATGAATGTAATTTACCATCAAATAACTGTGGGAGTTAATGAAAACCAATATACTTAGTTACAGTGTAAATGTAATGCTTTTCCCAAGTCAGAGGCAGAACAATTTTTTTTTTGAAATACTAACCATACGTAAGGACCATTTACTCTACCTTTATTACATTATTATACTTATGAGTAACACTGGAGTTTTACAATTTTTAAAAAGCAAAAGCAAAAACAATGATGCTAATTAGTATAAAAAAAAAAAAAAAAAGGAAAAATAAGTAAGATGGTGTTTGGATGTATTTTTAACATGATTTTTCATTTTTAAAAATAAAAAATGAGAGTAAAGTGTTTGGTTATATGTTTTGTAAAATGTATTTTTAAAAATGGAAAATATCTTTTTATAAATGATGATTGAAAAAATGAAAAATATATTTTTTTATGTTTTCATTATTTTCAAAATAAATTATTACTTTTCCATTCAAACAATTATTTTTCATTTTTTGAAACTAAAAACACCTATGTTGCTTATTTTTAAAAACAATACCAAATATATTTATATCATTTTTTTATTTTTGAAAATAATTTTTAGGACATACTACCTAACATAGTACATTTTTAAAAATATTACTTTTAAAACATTATTTCATTTTTAAAAATAGTTTTGATTTTAAACGCACCCTAAGCCTGCTAATGATACCAGTTTATTCACATAAATTTGATAGATACCAACGTGGAAAAAAAAATGATAGATGCCAGAGTCACGTGTAGTAGAACCTTGTAACTATTTCCTCGCATGTAATTTCCTAGGCAAATATTATAAATATGTATACGTATTAGACATTTGAGTGATATTTTGATTAATTTCAAATACTAGAATACCTGAAATTCAAATGCAGTGGAGTCTATGATTCGATAATGTGTTGATTATTTACTATAAATTTGTTTATATTTATACATATATGTATGTGTTTCAATTCAAAATAAAAATTAATCAACTACAGTATCAACACTTAAACATATCCACATCACGTGGAATACACAAAGAAATTGGATCTTTGCCAACTCCATGTGAATCATGGACTTTTAAATAATAATTTCTTTTGTTCGATTTATTTAATAAAATTAAGGTATAATCAGATATTTATTTATCAATAATTTATCTGAAAAGTTAACATTTTGAATGAATATATTAGTTTTGTTAGTAAATCTTTCCAGTGTGTCAAATATATAAATTCATTCAGTGAGTCTTCACTGATATACCGGTAACATAATCAAAGAAATAGGTTTTTCCTTTTCAAAAAATATTAAAAATTAAAAATGAAAAATAAAAAATAAAAAATACACACATGCACATAATCAAAGACATGGACCCTTTGTAGCAGGCTGATGGCATCGTTGGCCAAGCCTCAGTCCTCATGGCTTATATGGTATGGATTCTACACTCTGAAACAACACCCTCTATCAATTTGCATGGGTAATCCCTCTACTCTCATGTTGGCTACTTCTTCATCTTAATGTGAGTTGATCCATTTCGTATGGGAGTAGTTTATCGAACCGTACTACTAGTGTCTCATTTCAATTAGTCTTAACAATTTTCTAGATCAGTTCCAATAATTTAAAAAAAAAAAAAAAAAAGTCATGGACCCTTAACCATTTCGTTTGAATCGTGGATTTGCATCATAATAATATAATAAAATCACTTTTTTTAGTTATTGCTATATATGCAATGTGATTTTTCATTCAAATCAAAAGTACATTTAACTTTAATTATCTTTATCATGGTATTCTTAGAATTAAACTTTATCTACAATTAAAGTAGACATCACATACCATTTAAATCTCTTCTAAACGTATGAAAATTTTCATCCATAGGTACCCACTTTCTTAACATGTTTACCGAGAACTTACACCAACTCTTAGTTGAATATTGGTTCTATACTTCTTCCTTTGTCTTGATAGAAGAATTCGAATTTCACTTTACTTGTTAAAAGATAAGGGCGAATTGTTGACATAAAAAATAAGTCAACACCCAAATTAATGTAAAAGTGATGAATAATATGAAATTCGAGAAGTCAAAAGAAATCTAGCAATGGTGTTAATATGATTTTAAAAAAAGAAAGAATGAACACAAATAAATACGATGAAGTAATAGAGATATGAGAGAGAGGTGAAGAGAAGGATAATGTGGTTTTGCCCAAAGGATAATACCTACATCCACGATTATGTCAGTGCTAAGAGGAAACTAGGTTTTAGTAGGGTTTCTGGTAGGGAAAAGGATGCTATTGGTAGAAAATTTCTTGTCTTTCGAGTCTTTCTCATTGTTAAAGAAATAATGAGTTGAGAATGTGTTGCGACATTAAGCTACGTCTTATGCGAGCTCTTTATCCTAAGTTAATCCACTGTTTGTGCACAATTGAACTCATTTGGTGTTTTTGTGAGTATGGTATTTTGTTGTCGAGTCGAGGTGTGATGGGCTTTGTGTTGTTTCATTTTTCAACTAGGCTTTTAGGCTTGTTAGCCTATTAGGCCCTTATTGGGATTCTGGCCTTGGTGCTATTTTTGGACACAACATAAACTCCCTAACTTTCAATGTGAGCTGGTCAATATGGTCATGTTGGAAGCTTGATCCTTTGAGTTTCTACAAATCGTTTAAATTTCTGCGAGCTGGTTGATCTGGTGAACAACTATCAGGCATTAGTCGTCTATAATCGTTACATTAAATGCAACGTGTACTCATACGCCATTTACTATCTCTTATGTAGACGTGATGTGAGGTTTTATCCCAGGCATTGGATGGATGACGGTTATCATTACTTTCATCTGGATGGTTACAACATCGACTATCGCTGCGCCTATATAAGAGAGATGAGACTTGCCTTTTTCACTACTTCATTACTTCTCTCTCAAGTTTCTTGGGCTTCGCCTTTCTTGCTTCTTTGCAGATTTATTTCGCTTCTTCGTTTGAAGTTCTGACGCCTCTTTTCTTCATTTCAAATCTACTTCAAGGGTAAAAATTATTTCTTTATATTTTTCTTTCCTTTGTTTTCTACGTCATTGTACTTTTTTTTTTAACACTCTCGGCTTTTGTTCTCAACGCAAGTTATGGCTTCCAAGTTTGCACTCTTCAAGGCTCCTAAGAAAGAGGGTTCTGAAGGATCCTCAAGTTTTAGGGTTAGTTCCCCATCTCCTTTCTTCAACGTTTCCCTAGTTGTTCCTCTTGTTTGTGGTAGCTCGGGGAAATAGAATAGGCCGAACAAGAGGCTTTGGTCCGAAGAGGATGTTTCAGTTGGGTCCTCTCAACCTTCTCTGGTCCCTGTCCCTACTGTCATTCCATCTTTCATGGGCAAGGGGAAAGCGGTTGTGTCTTTGAGAGAGGCTCCACACTCTTAAGGGATTTTCTCTTGGTCCCATTTGTCGAGACTTTACTGACAAGTTTCCTGACTCGGTCAGGTACTCTTTTGATGAGCCTATTGCTTAAGCAGTGGAGACACTTGAGGGAGAATCGCTAATATCATTGGTGGTTCGTGATGCTTAGAAGATTCTACTCATTCTCTCTCTCTCTTTCTTTAAGCTAGCCCTTCTCTTTCTTTTCCCTTTTTTTTTTTCTTTTTTTCGGTACAGTTCGCTTTCCTCTTCTTGAAAGCTTATGGGGAGCATTTCTGCATGGGCCGCGTCTAAATACAGTCGTGAGAAGAGTTTGACAAGCAGTTGTCAAAGGCGTTGAATAGGGAGCAGAAGCTCGTCAAGGAGCTGGAGACAAGGCCAAGATGATGGAGGGTTTTTGGAGGGAGCAGGTGAGGACACTGAAGCTGTGGCGAGAGCTTGAGGGAAAAACAGCCAGTGCCCAAGAGAAGCGCATAGAGGAGTCCGTGGAGTCGTATAAGAGAAAGTGCAAGGATGTGGATGCAGAAATTATCATACTCCAGAAGAGGCTAGCGGACTTCAAAGTTGAGGGAACTTTCGCTATAGTGGAAGTGGCTCGCTTGGTCAAGAAGCGGTAGTAGGAGCGGCAGAAGATTTAACTCGAGGCCCACCAGGATCTGCTTTTCTCCATCTAGTTGCGGAGAGGGGACATCGACCTCTCCTTTTTGGGTGGTGATATCAAGCAGATCATCAGGGGTTTCGAGGCCAGGAGGGCTGCTAGGGAGTGTCCGTCTTCCATGCTTGGTGCTCATTCCAAAAGCAGCTCGAGTGGGTTTGAGAGCTCTAATAGCTCTTATCAGCCCGCTCCTTAAGGCTACGTGGTTCGTGGGGCTCCTTTGGGACAGTCTTGATTTCACGTCTCTAAGGTTTCTGTGAACCAATTTTGGACTTCTTCTGTTACCTCCAAAACTCATAGACTTTTGCCGCTCTATGTCATCTCCTAGCTTTCGTGAAGCTATTCCTCCTTTTGGCTATATTTTTCTTGGAAGCCTTTTTTTATGTCAACAGTTCATATTTCATAAGATACAAGATACTGACTTAATAATTATTAATTATTATCTAAGCTTGAGTTTGAAAGGTATATTTGACTTCATGTAGACATTTACTGACTTAATAATTATTAATTATATAATCTAAGCTTGAGTTTGAAAGGTATATTTGACTTCATGTAGAGATTTAGTGAAGTTCGTTTGTATATTCTTCAAATTTAATTTTTAAGTTCAAATCTCCTTTCCCATATAAAAATAGAAATAAAACAAAATAAATAAATAATGCAAGTGTATACCTTTATTAATTTTATTTTTCTCTTTTCCATGTGTTTTATCTTTATTAATTTTTATGGTGATTCTCTTAGTTCAACTTAATAAAAAAAAAAAATAACAGATATAATGTGACTTTTTCTTTTCGTTGTTCCATATATAAATTTATTTTATTTATCTTCTCTGTAATTTGGTCTAATTAACAGTCAAATTCTCGTGGTTTTGTAAATTAATCATGTAAAAATTCCGTATGCATGGAGGCTTCTAATATCATGACTATATATAAATGAATGTATAATTAATTAAGGAGTATTTTTATAAATGAGTGTATAATTAAGGAGTATTTTTATAATTAAAAACCAATATCTACTATTTTACTCTAACTTTAATTACCATAGCTAAATTACGTACTGACATTTCATCTGAATTAATTATATGTAAGAGCAAACTGTCTATATATATAAGTCAGTCATAATCAACCAGTTACATTCATTCCCACATGAAACATATACGCAAGAGAAGCCGCCAAACCTTTGACACATGTAGCTGAGATCCATTAATTACACACAAAATCTAAAACCTAATGATTAGTGTTTTTCATGTTCACATAGGGAATGGACGGTCAAACACGAAAGAAGCTCTACAAAGCAGTTTCCAATAAAGACTGGGAAGCAGTAAAGAAAGAGTTATGTGAAAATACCGATACGAATTTGCTGTTGCCTATATCGCTTAATGGGTACAGTATAATTCATTTCGTAGTACAAAGTGGAAGCAAGGAACCACTTGAACCGATTCTTGATTGTTACCAGTCACATAATTTGTGCGTCAGTTTCAAGGACGCGGTCGCCCTCAATAATGCACGGGGCAACACGGTGCTGCACGAGGCAGCCATCTGCGGGAATCTTGAGGCGACGGAGATCCTGGTTTCTCGTGATAGGGAGCTACTTGAGGTAATGAATGATTTATGGGAAACCCCGCTGTTTAGTGCTGCTGCATTCGGGAATACAAAAATAGTCAAGTTCTTGGCTCTTCGACGTGGTCAAAGGGTTCTTTCTGATGATGGTAAATCTCGGCTGAAATGGATTCATCGCCAGAATAGAGATGAAACCTCCATTCTTCATGCTGCCATCCAAGGGAATCATTTTGGTCTCTTTCTTTCTTTTTAATTTCCAATAATTTATTTATTTTTTGTTCATATATATATTTATTTATTTAGCTACTTTTTATTCACCTCTTTTAAGGTTTACTCTATAAGTAGACTTTTACTTTCGAAAATTACTAATTAAACAGAGACCTACTGCAACTGGAAGTGTCTGAAACTTCATTAACAGGTTATACAAGTGGTAGAATTCCTATAACATTTTAAATCAGTGAGCTGTGTTTTGAATTCAAACATTTAAGATAGGTCCGAATAAATTAATTCTCTTTTGCGTTAAATGCAACTGCAATTTCACATGCCATCTAAATGCTTTTGTGATGTTACAGGAACGGCTTTAGAGTTGCTGACATTGGATGAAGAATTAGCAACATTTTCAGACGAAGATGGGACTAATTGTCTTCTGCTGCTAGCTAAGATACCGTCTGCTCTCACGAGTGGTTACCAAATGGGCATGTGGAGTAAACTTCTTTACTTTTGTATGTTCTCTAATGCGAATAAGGAATTATTGTAATAATAATAATAATTACTATTATTATTATTATTATATGTTTATATATTTTTTGCACACGATCATGGTATGGAATATTTTAGTTTATTAGATGCTAACATCACATTATAAATTAGAAACCTGCATGAAGAATCCTGAACGAAATATTTTTTAAGTATCTCATCATTAATAGATTATGATCAAGTTTTTCTCTCACATATGTACTTAATTTTAACTATAACGATAATTTTCATATGGTTAAAAGCTAAAGCAGTAGATACTTAAAAAAAAAATGGAAAAAAAAAAAGAGCTAAGGTAGTAGAGGTTGCAAATAATTAGTTGATCTATTGTTTCCGAAACTATTAATTTGATTATTTATATATGCTTAATTCTTGAAATTTACAGGCATTCCAATTGGTCGCGGTTACAATGATAACATTGAGAACATAGAAACAGAGGATGGAGACAAATGGAGTGGCCTTAAGCAAGGTAATGGCTAATTAATTTCAATTTTTTCTCTAATTTGCCAGTAAGGAAAATGCCTGTTTGAGGTACCTTGTTGGCCTCCGCATTGGACTTCTATCCATTTCCAATGAGGTGGCCGACCTCCTCTCTTTTAAAAATAACGTCGCGTTGTTCTTTTCTTTTCTTTTTTCAAATTAAAAATCAACTTCTTTATTTTTATTTAAATGAGTTGTTCTTTTGATATGGTCAAGACTTCTCACCATTAATATATGGTAATTTGAATTGTATCCCCACGTCTTATAGCCTAATACAAACTATAAATATGTTTTTAAACAGTATACAATTGAAATACTATCAAACACTATAATGTACGGGGATTTATGTTACTATGCAGGCTTAGCATTGATACAAAATTGGTTAGCCATTAGAGGGTCCACTTTATGTCAAAACCTAGAATTCTTATCCTATAACTTAGTTACGAACGAATTCAATATTCAATTAAAAACTTGTAAAATTTTAAATGCTCATAAGCGCATGAGTTTATTGTTAAATAAATTATGTATGTATGAGGTTAATCATATAGAGATTGATAAAATATTAATCTAATTTCAAATTAATTCAATTCTAATATAGCTGACAAAATTTTGAACATTGAGAATTAACTCAAACTAATTTACAAATAAAATTCAAAATTAACAAGGCAGAATTAATGTGCAAAACTCAAGCAATGGGAAGAAAAATATGAGGTTCAAAATCCACCATTATCAACTTATAATATCTTACTATTCACAATATTATTTTCAAAATTTAAGAAGCAATCTAGAAATGTTTTCTCATGATCTATCAATTAGACTTAAAAATAAATCTTTTATAAATTCTTACTTCAAAACTGGAAATTTATAAAATATAAAAATTACATGTATCCAATGTTTAAAAGACATAATAAAATATCTTATTTATGAACTTTTTCAATCCAAACTCAAATTAATAAAATAATCATGTAACTACCTAAAATACTTTGTACTGAAGGTGAAACTATTTTATTCTATTAATTAGTGAAACTAAGAATTATTTAAATATTAAAAATCAAATTGAGAATAATACTTGAATAGAAGAATCATTATAAAGTTAATAAGACTTTATTCTCTACCTTGGAAAAGAAAATTAAGCAGCCAATGATGATAACAAGAACAAATATATAAATTGAAACCCACATGGAGGAAGAATTTCCACTGAATTGGTGGCAATTTGCTCAAACAAGAAAAGTCAACTTTCTTTTTGAAAAGGGGGGAGAAAATCAACTTTCTTTCCTAGGGGGACACCTAACTCCAAGTCCCTCAAAGTTTGTTTGTTGCATGAGTTTGGATAATTTTTTATCTAAATCCATATTTACTAAGAGAGTGGGATTAAAAAAATTAATCCTATCTCTCTTTTTGATGCTATTGTAGTGGATAAAATCAAATTCACCATGACAGGCAAGATAATTTCATATGATTTATTTGTTTTTTTTTCATTTTATTTTCTTATTAATGTTAAATTAAATATATTTATTTTAAAAATTAAGTTAATATACTTATAAAATATTTTCAAAATGTAATATTCTTTAAATTAATTATAAAATAAATATTATTTTCTCTAAAATTAACTTAAAATAATTATATGTACTATTTATAAATATAATTTAATATTTTATGTTATTTTTAAATTAATTTAGATATTTTTAACATATGATATATTTATTTTATTTAAAATTAATTTAACATTTTAAAAAAAAATCTTTTAGAATTAATTAAAAATTTATTTCAAATTAAAATTAATTGAAAATAAATTTATTTATTTTAAAATATAATTTAACTATTGAAATTGATTTTATAAAATTCTATATTGTATCAAACACATCACAATACTAATCTATCCAATCCTATACCACACTAAATACATCACAATACTAATTTATCTCATTCAATCCAATCTAATCCAATTTCATGAAAATAATCTAATCAAATCTCGCGTACTAAACAGAGCCTTAGTTTACTCGAAGTTTGTTGCCTCTGCTTTTTGTTCCAAGAAAACTACTTCCGCTTGCTTTCTTTTTTCTCCCAAACTGGTTGTAGAAATTATCGTTGCTTGTGTTTTTTTTTTTTTTTTTTTTGGGCCCTTCCCCTCGCTAAGCTACTAAGCTTCCTCTTTTATAACCACCAAAAACCCTTTTTTAGCTTTTTCCTCTTGTATTTGTTTCCTGTCTCAACAATATTTCCCGATTACATGACATATGTTTTGGGCTTAGTTTGGATCTTAAATTGGGTTTGAATTTGAATCTTTAATTGACTTTGATTTTGACTTGACAAAAACTATAATTTATTCTCATTCGACACACAAATTCTCTTTATTCTTGTTTCACCAAAAACATAACTAATTAAAATAAAATTAACATAAAATTGGATTAATAAATATATATTTAATGTTAATAAAATATATAAATTATACTCATCAAATTCCCCCAAATCTAGATTTTGGTGGTTCTCAAGCAAAACTAAAGAAAACTAAAAACAAACTATAACAAAATTCTAACTAAACAACTTCCATAGATTGACATGGTTGCATTTAATGTATGCAACAAGCCTCTTAACTCTTTGGTGTTCATAGTTGGAGGAGATGTGTCTTATGAGTGTTTATCGATGCTCTTAACTCTTTGGTGTTCATAGTTGGAGGAGATGTGTCTTATGAGTGTTTATCAGCAACGATACCCACAAATGCTATAATGCAAGACTCAAATATAAACTAAAAAATAAACAAATAAATTAATTAAAAACATGATTTTTTTTACTTAAAAGAATACTTCTCAGGCACATGATTGCAAAAATAGATACTCACTAATGTACCAGTGAGATAGCGGTTAACGATTCATCAGTTACTCAATGAGTAATTGACGAGTACTATTGATTGATGTCAAACTGGTTCAAATCTATAAAACAAGGTCAAAACTTAGCTACTAATGTGATTTTATCAAACTTCAAGAGAGTCTGTGTAATTTTTCATCTTATATATATATATATATATATACATATAGACACACACTTAAACAACACAAACCCTACCATATTTTTCTCACATTCCACTTTCACACCTCCCCTCCTCTGACCTCTCTCATACTGCACCACTGCACACCTTCCTCCTCATTCTCTCACCCATTTCACCAACCATTGACTATCACCACCACCATTTGATGGATATGCCGCTGTACTAACTTTACACTATCGTGCCGACCTCTCACGTCAACTATCCTCTCTCACGCCTACTTCACCAACCACCGATTGTCCACCACCATTGACCTCTCTCCCGCCAGAACGACTTTACATTGTCAAACCCTTTTATTTCTTGCCTTCAATTTCAAAGCGTGTTTGTCATTTTTGGTAAATTTCTTTTGCCCTGTTTGCTATTGCCGTTTGATTTGTTTTGAATTCAAAGTCATGTTTTTTTGGAAACTTTGATTCTTTTTAAAGTTGGGTTCTTTTGGTTTTTGGGTTTTCTTTAGTACTAGTAGTAGTAGTTGTTGTTGTTGTTTTTTTTTTTTTTTTTCCTCTTTTGTTGCTATTATTTTTTTTATTTTATTTTTTGTTTGGCTATTTTTAGGGTTTCAATTTTTTTTTAAAAAAAGCCCAATGTGAGTTGGATCGATTCAGCAATTACTCAACCAACTTAACCAATTAATCGGCCCACCCGATTTGGCCGTTGATTTCATCCTTATCGGAACGGTAGCATGCAGGTGAGCAATAAAGCATCGAAAAATCATCAACTTTCGACGATTTTTGCAACATTGCTTAGGCACTAAACATCAACTCTTTCCATCAAATGAGTAATAACAATCAAATTAAGTATCAAGCATTATCCATAATTTAGAAAATGTTAATTTCCATGTAGTTTGTGACAACTTTATGCAAGAAATATTCCCCAAGAGATTTCTTTGTAGGCAGTACATTTTTAATTACATAATTGTTTCACGCTGTCATTACATTGTTTTTTGCCATATTTGAATTTGAAATGTATATCCTTCTTAAACGTTGATGTAAATCATGATTACAAACACTCATAAATTAGTACAAATCCTAGCACAGATCTTTAGTCCTAATTGTCTCAAAAACCATCCAAAAAAAGTAAATCTCAAAGCAAAAGAAGCAAATAATTGAAAAAATATTATAACAAAATAAAATAATAAAAGCAAGACAAAAGAAATAAAAGTTAAAACACCAAAACAATATAAACTAATAGTGTCTAAAATTAAACAACACAAAAGCAAATCCACTAATTAGCAAACAACCAAACCAAAGAGGCAAAAAGCAAATGAAAAAATAAAGACCAAAAATACATCAACACTGTCTCTTTTGTTTAATACATAAATGCAAAATAACAATATAATTCTAAATTAAAACTAGTAGAAGAATTACATAATTTGGAATAAGCTAATTTTTCGAACAATCCCTGACAATGAAGCCAAAAATTTGTTGTGCGAAATTTGTAATGCTCGTAGGTGCACCAGTCAATTGTAGAATAGATTATGTAAGTACAAAAGCGATCTCACAGAGATTGATAAAATATTCATCTAATTCCAAATTAATTCAATTCTAATCTAGTTGACAAAATTTTAAAAATGAGAATTAACTAAAACTAACAAATAAAATTTAAAATTAACAAGATAGAATTAATGTGGAAAACTCAAGCAATGAAAAGAAAAGTCTAAGGTTCAGAATCCAAAAGAAAAATCTAAGGTTCAGAATCCATTGTTATCGACTTGTAGTATCTTATTATTAAAACATAAATAAATTAAGAAATAATCTAGAAATTAATTTGTTGTTTTATCATGATCTATCTATTAGGCTTCAAAAATAAATCTTTTGCAAATTCTTACTTCAAGACTTAAAATTTATAAGATCTATGTATTACACATATCCAATGTTTGGAAGACATACAATCAAAAATCTTATTTATGAATTTTTTCAATCCAAAGTCAAATTAATAAAAGGGCAAATTGCACAAACCCCCTAAGGTTAGGCGAAATCGAACAAAAATAAGGTTGGTTGTGATAATCGCACTATGGCTATCTGAGGTTTCAAAAACTCAACACAAATCTTCCCTTTTGCTGTAAACCATTAGTCAGCTATATTTAAATCAAAATTATGAAAGGTAAAATAGTCAATTCACAACTAATAAATATTTTAATTAAAAACAATAATTATAATTAATAAAATGATAATATAATACTTTTGGTTTTAAAAAAAAGACATTTGCATCTCCTACATCTATCATCATCTTCTTCATCTCCATTTTATTATCTTCATCATCCATTTCTTGATTTCATTAAAATCGTCATGTCCATCATTTTCATCAAATCAATGTCACCTAAATCAATCATCATTATTAAACCAAACATCGCCCAAATCAAACAAAAATTTCAAAGTTCATGAAAATTGAAAGGAAAAAAAGGAAAAAAAGAAAAAAAAAAAAAAAAAGAAATGTCATCTCCAACTAGTCTCTACCGTCGAAGATTGGTCTCCGATAGTGGAGATACTCTGGTCTACATTACTGAAGACTAGATCTGGTTTTCGACAATAGAGATGAGAACAGGTCTCCATTATTGGAAACTGCGTCTCCAGTGATGGATACCACTTTCGGGCCTCCATCGTTGGTAATTGGTCTCAACCAAAGACTAAATCTAGTCTTTATTTTTTTAATTAAATTAAAAATATATATTATATTAATTTTAAATTTATAAAAAATAAAATGTTGTCTTTAAATTTTACTTGAAGGTATTTTAACCTTTTCACATCTTTGATCATTGATCATGAGGATTTAATAGTAGTTGACTAACGACATAGGAGGTTTATGCTAAATTTTTAGAAGCTTTGGTAGCCAAAGTGTAAGTATCACAAACATCCTCATTTTTTTGAATTTCACCTAATCTGGGGTCAGGTTTGTGCAATTTGCCCTCTATAAAATAATCATGTAACTACCTAAATTACTTGATATTGATGGTGGAACTATTTTATTTTATCAATTTATTATTTCAACATTAAAAATCAAATTGAGAATAATACTTGAATAACAAAATCATTACAAAGTTAATAAAACTTCATCCTTCATCTTAGAAAAGAAATTAAGTAGTCAATTATAATAACAGGAATAAAGATATAAATTGAAACCCGCATGAAGAAATTCAGTTCAATTAGCGACAATTTGCTCAAACAAGAAAAGTTTACTTTGTTCTCCAAGGGGATAACATGATGGTCCTTTCTAACTCCAAGTCTCTTAGGGCATGTTTGGCAGGCCCAATTTCATGTGGGTTTGGGATTCAAAATATCCCAACGTCTCAAATGCGGCATTTGGAGAGCAATGGGGAGGATTTCATTCCTCATCTGAAACCTTCTCATTTCCAGCTTTCATAGGAATGGGCTTTCTAACCAAAATGGTGGGATTAAGTGGATTTGGCATTTTTCATTTCCCATCCATCTCTCTTTCACTCCTCTATCTCTTTTTTTCTCTCATTGTCTCCTTACAACCTTTTCCATTACCGTCGATGAGCAACCGCCGTCAACGTTATCGTCTCCTTCAATTATTTTTTTATTGATATTATGATTTGAGTTTCATTGAACCCAGAACCAACTTTGATTCTAAGTTTGATGAACCCTAAACCTCATTTTCTAGGTTTGATTGGACCTAAAACTTGAGGTTCTAAATCGAACCCAGAACTTGAGGTTTTGAAATTGAACCTAGAACTTGAGGTTTTGGGTTTGATCGAACCCGGGTACATTTCATTTTGGTTCATTAAATCCAAATGAAATATGGGTTTGACGAACCCAGATGAAGGTCATTTGGGTTCATTGAATCTAGTTGTCTTTGTTTTATTTATTTATTTTTTTCAAGTTCTTGTTTTGATGTTGTTGTTAATATTGATGATATTGTTATTGTGGAAGATGATGGTATTGATCAATTAAGTTGTTGATGAGTTGGGTTAGCGATGTTGAAGATAGTGGAGATCCACCAGATTGGATCTCCACTGCTCATCCAATATATGGATGGGTAGTGGAGATCCAATCTGGTGAATCTAAATTTTTTTTTTTTTTTGTATTTTTTTAAATTTAATATTAAGTACATAATAAGGTATTTAAATTAATTTTATTCTAATACGATCCTAACCTATACCAAACATAATATGGTGTAATTTTAATCTAATTGTAAGTTCTATTAAATATGAGACAATAATTTTTTTATCCAATTCAATCTAATTCATGCTAATCGTAATCTCATTCTCATTTTTAATCTCAATCCCACGTGCTAAACATAGTCTTAAGGTTTTGCCTTCTAGTCTCAGACCTTGTTTGCTCTAAGTTTGTTGCCTTTGTTTTTTGTTCCAAGAAAATTGCTACCACTTGCTCTTTCCTCACACCTCCTCCCCCCCCCAAAAGCTGGTTACCGAAATTGTTGTTATCTATGTTTATTTGTTTTATTTATTTATTCCCCTCAGCTTAGTTGCTGAACTTATTTTATAAACAACAAAAGCCCTAAAAAGCTTTTTATCTTTTATTTGTTTCTTGTCTCAACAATATTTCTTGATTACATGACATATGTTTTGGGTTTCAATTTTGGTTTGGGCTTGGATGTTGAATAGGGTTTGAACTTGAATTTTCAATTGACTTGGATTTTGACTTGATAAAAACTATAATTTGTTCTTATTTAACACACAAATTATCTTTATTCCTATTTTGCCAAAAACATAACTAATTAAAATAAAATTAACTTAAAATCAAAAGCCACCTGAAAACCTTTTTCATTTGTTTTATTTTTCCAGCAAGCCGAAGTAGGAAAGAGTAGCTTTTAGGAAATTTTATTTAAAGAAAAGAAAATTAATTTTAAAGCAGACCTACATGGCCGAATAACTATTAGAAGATCAAGGTACTTAAAAAATTGGGTTATTATCATTTTATCCCCCAGATTTGAAAATAATATCAAACCACCTCTAATTTAAAATTTTAATAGCTAAAACTGCCTAATCATTAAATATAATAGTGAATTTATCAATGAAGTAATAGATTCATTATTTTGGAGGGTAAAAGGGTCATTTGGCCCTGTTGACAAACATGGATTTTAGTAGGATCAAAATATAATTTGTTAATGAAAAACCACTTAAAAAATAAATTAAAGAAAAAAAAAGGTACAAAACCCAGATTAGTCTCTCTCTCTTTCTCTCTTATTCTCTCACTATTTCTCTTTCATTGTTTCTCTTTCCCTATGTCATAATCTCTCACCTTGTCTCTTTCACTGTGGCTCATCGATAGAATCTAGGTTTCAAACACAAATCATTGAATGAACCCATGATTCAACCCAAAAGGCTTTGATGATCAATTCCTCACTAGGAGTCAAGATTTGAATCTTTGTCCTTCTCTTTCTCTCTTTCTACTTCTCTTTCTTTACATGTGGTTGGGTTGGTAAACTTGCCTTGTTTATGGGTTAGGATGGGTGTTGTTTGGGTGGTATGGATATGGGTGTGTGGTGGTGTTTGGGTGGTATGGATAAAGTGTTGGTGTTGTTGGCTGGATGGTGTACTTTCATCTAGATTCATCGTCATCGATATAGGTGATTGAATATGTGGCTAATTTTTTTGGGGTGGTTGCAGAGAAACCCAAGTGCTTGAGTTTGTTTTTTTAATTTTTTTAAAAAATTTGTCAGTTTTTCCCTATTTTTAATTTGTCAAATTAATTTTTTTAATCTTCAACAAACCCAGGTGCCTAGGTTTATTTTGCGTTCTTCCTTCAACAAACCTAGGTGCCTAGATTTGTTTGTTTATTTGTATATTTTTTTTAATTTGTCAGCTTATTTTTATTTTTTTGGATTTTTTAGATTTTTATTTTTTAATTAATCTTTTTTGTGCATTTAAGATGGACAGTGGGGATTTGATTTAATTTTTTTAATTTTTATTTAATTTTTTAATTTTTTTCAATTTAATATGTATGGATGGAAAATTTTTAATTTATTTAATTTTAATTTATTTTTTTCAAATTAATCTCACTGTCTATCTTAAGATAGACAGTGGAAATTTGATGGAATTTTTTATTTAATTTATTTCATTTTTATTTAATAACATTTATTATTTCAATGATTTAAAATTGTAATTTATTTATTTATTTTTATATAAATTTAATTGTATATTCTATTTTTTATTTTTTTTTATTTTGATTATGAAAGGATAGTTTGGTAATTGATTAATTTTTGTTTTTTTATTTTTTAATTTTTCAATATAATAAGGATATTTTGGTTTTTTACTATTTTTGTCATAAAATTGCTTGATATTTGGATGGAAATTGCTTTTGCCTAACAGCGGAGGGTTTTTTGGCTAATATTTCAAAAAGTTAGGATAAATTGATATTATTTATCATGTTAGGGTGATTTTAGATTTTTTCCTAAAAAATTTGTCATGAAATAACATAATAATTAATTGATTTATAAAGTTTCCACTAAGTATAGCGTAAATTTCACTGCTGGGTATTTCTATATCAAATTTGATTGTGCTTTTTTTTTTAACAGTTTCATATGGTATCTACCTAATTTTCTGGAGGTTCATTATTGGAGGTACCATCTCTATCTTAGAAAAAGTCTTCAATTGAATGGACACAATCTTATTTGTACTGTCTGAGTAACAAATTTATGTTCAAATTAAATTATGAACATCCTTTTGCAAACAACAAAATAAAATTATATATATGTATACAAACAGGGTGTCCTGTAGTCAGGAAATTTTGGAAGGTGAAAAGAAATCATATATTCGCTAGTAAACTTTCCCAGAAATTGGTAGAGGAGGATGTGTCATGGAGACAAGATATTGAGGAACAATTACTTTCATATGGACCTGTTCCAAACGAAGAGAAAGAAGAGAGAAATCCGTTGTTTGCTGCAATAAGAACAGGAAATGCAAAGCTTGTCAAGTTGATACTTGATGAGCATCCTCAGGCAATTGAGTGTGTTGATTATAGGAAACAAAACATATTGCATGTGGCTGCGATGTATCGTCAAAAAGAGATTTTCGATCGTGTGAGAAAAGAAGAAATACTAACGTTTGGATTGGCCCGACAAATTGATGACAAAGGCTACACCATTTTACACGCTGTTGCAGACACTGAGCATTACAGAGGAGGAACTCGCTCTGGTCCTGCCTACCAATTACAAGAGGAGTTAGAATGGTTCAGAGTAAGATTCGTTGTCCCTTGTTTACCCTTTGTTCATAATATATAGAAATTTGTAAGGCATATCTGAAAAATCTTTGTACGATCTTTATCATAGGTAGTTGTTTTTTATTTTATTTCATTTTATTTTTATTTTTAATTATTATTATTTGTTTATTGAGACCAAGCCAAAATGTAACCAGACCAGTTACAATGTGATTTGATAGCACAACTTAAATATCAATTCCCAAGAACGAGATGGGACAATCCATATAAAATGAAGAAAATATCAATGATTCTTGTGGGATTTAGGCATAGAATCCACCGCCTATGAGAGGTAGTGGGTGGTTAAATGGTTTTACTACCAAACCACAACTGTAGTTTTTGTATTTACATCTTAACGAATCTCAAGTTCAATAAAAGATAAAAATAAAGACAACATAATGGTATTTCAAAAACATCTCTAATCAAAACATCTCATTAGAGATGTTTTTAATAAGAAAAATAAATAATGTTTATTCTTTTATGTGTTTGTGGATGCAGAGGGTCGAGAAAATAATGCCATCATACTATATAATGCTGCCTGACAAAGAAAAGAAGACTGCAAAAGATCTCTTTAGAGAAAAGCATAAAGATCAACATAAGGAGGCACAAAATTGGATAAAAGAGACTTCTCAGTCATGCTCTGCAGTTTCTGTTCTTGTCGCCACTGTTGTCTTTGCTGCCGCCTTCACTGTACCTGGAGGTACTAATGACAATAATGGTCAACCAATTCTCCTCTACTCCCCTATCTTCTTTTTTTTCACCATCTCGGACATCATCTCCTTATCCTGCTCCTTGACTTCTGTTGTTATGTTTCTCTCTATCATTTCATCACCTTTCGAGCTCGAAGATTTTCAAACTGCACTCCCTAGAAAACTAACGCTCGGCTTTACCTTACTCTTCATGTCCGTGGTAACAACTATGCTCGCTTTCTCGTCAACCATTTATCTCATCATTCAATTGGACGAGCGTCGAAATTGGACTATAACTCTAATTTGCAGTGCTGCGTTCTTCCCAGTGAGCGTGCTGGCACTAACACACTACCCATTATTTGTGTCGTTTATAACTGCTTGGAAGCAATTGTTCATGGCCATTTGCAACGTTCTTCCTTGCAGCCTATTAATTAAATGCGTGAAGCTTGTCTGGAAGAAAGTCCGTCGATATTTACATTTTGAGGAGTAGGGAAAATGAGAGTTTTGTGCCAGCGTTCTTGAAATTTATCTGTACTAATTACTGTGGTCTGTGCTTATTATATGCGTATGTTTAAATAGTTTACAATACTATTGTAGGACCTTTTTTTATTAGCTAAAACTTCTGGATTGGATTGTTATTGATGTGTTATGACAGTTCGAAGGTCTCGCGTTCAAAATTTCACTGCCCTTATTTTGAATTTTTATTCATTGCACTTGTTAGATGATAAAGGTGCGCCACATACCACAAATCTCATTTGTCTTTTCAATCTAGCAGTTATCTTATTATTAACCAAGTGTTAAAATTGGATGTTCTCTTCACTAAAAACTACATACATAAATTGTTATCATGAGAATGATTATTATATTTATTTTACAAGGTCATAATTTGCAGTTCACAAAATTTCAAAATAAAATAAAATAAAATAAATTACAGTTCAGGTGGAATTGTGAAGTGATACCTTGAATTTGTTGTTTTATTCCTACTTTGGCTTTAACTTGGAAGTTTAGCTTTTGGATCACTTCAATTGACCTATAATTGATGCTCATTTGATAAAAATTTGATATTTCAAAAATATATTTATTTAAAGATGGTTTTTTTTTTCATTAAATAATTGAATTCATGTTTTACTAATACCAAAAAAACCGAACTCAATTTTTCTAGCACTTTTTTACTTTTTTTTTTTAATGACAAAAATATCCTTAATACTAATTTAGATAATTTGAAAAAAAAAAAAAAAAGCGCATAAGCTTTTAAAGCTTTTAAAGAGTTTGAAACTCAAACAAACTGAAACTAAAACTGGGAAGAAAAATTGATACAAGAAAGAGGTTAAGTCAATCAAGACATCAATAAGGATAAATTCAAAGAGTCGCACACACCCTAGAAACAATAAAACTCCCATTCAAAAAACAAATAGCCACACACACACACAAAACCAAAAGAACTCGTTTTCACAAAGAAGGAAACATTGTGACAGAGAAGAAGAACGACTTAGGAAGAGAGAAGAATTGTTGGCAATGGCGACAAGAGAAGACGAACAGTTTTCAATAGAGAAGAACAGTCGACGACAGGTTTTTAAGGATTTTAAGGTGAGTTTTAAGTTTTTTGGGTTGGGTTGTCGTGAATGGTGACTGATTTTTACATTTTTGAACTTGGATTAGTTGGATTAGGTTGGGTTTTGTGGATGGTTATTAATTTTGATTGTTTGTGAACTTGGATTAGGTTGAGTTTTTGGGAAGTGTAAATAGCGATTGATTTTGATTGTTTGAGAACTTAGATTAAGGGGGGAAGCATGTTTGAAAGGTTTAGTGTGGTCCGTGCCCTCTGTGTGTGGTCTGCATCCTTTGTTTCTGTTTCGTGCCCTTTGTGTGTGTGTGTGTGTATGTTCTATTCCCTTTGTTTGTGTATGTTCTGTGCCTTTTTCATGTGTTCTACGCCTTCTATGTGTGGTCCGCACCCTCTGTGTGTGTGTTCTGTGCCTTCTGTGTGTGTTCTGCACTCTAATGGAAAATCGTTCTTTGCTTGCTGTTTTTTGTTTCAGGTTCATGTTCATGCCATATGTTTCCGATTTTTGTTTCTGTTATAAGGAAATCGTGTGTTGGTGATGTAATTGTATGTGTTCATGAACTAACTATGTGTGTTCATTGTTGATTTTAACTTTTGGGGTAAAGCAGAAATGGCAGCATCTTCATCTTCACATGTAAAAATTGAAGTGGAGAAATTTGATGGTCGAAATAATTTTGGCCTATGGCAAAGCGAAGTTATGGACGTCTTGTATCAACAAGATTTGGATACTGTTCTGGAAGAAACAAAACCAGAGAACGCTGCTGAAAACTTCCACTAACTCCAAAGCAAAATATTACAAAATCTGGGTAAGATCCAAAAAAACCAGAAACATATGGGGAGAAAACAAGAATAATACAAATATATGGATCTTTTACAATTCTTGTTTGGGATACAAAACCAATTAGCTAAAGGACTTATTTATAGCCCACTAGAGCTCCCACCATATTACATTCTTCAGATGTGGGATTCCCAAGCATAGCTAATTAAGCCAAAAATCAACAAATCTCCACCTTGGCGTATTAGCCTTCAGCAATGCCTTCATATTTGTCTTTCTAAACTTTCAAAATATTGATCAAGTCCAAACAATGGTTGAACTTGATTCCTGTCACCACTTTGGTCATCATATCTGCAGGATTATCAGCAGTCCCAATTTTCTGTAAGAGGATCGACCCTTCACTCAGAATTTCCCGCACAAAGTGATATCGGACATCAATATGCTTGGTGCGAACATGGAATACTGGGTTCTTTGCTAAATGAATGGCACTTTGACTATCCGAGTAAACAGTAATATTCTTCTGTCCCACTCCCAACTCTACCAGTAATCCTTGTAACCAAATTGCTTCTTTCACAGCTTCTGTCATTGCCATATACTCTGCTTCTGTCGTAGACAAAACAACTGTTGACTGTAAAGTAGACTTCCAACTTATCGGAGCTCTCGCAAGAGTGAATACATATCCAGTAGTTGACCGTCGTTTATCTAAATCACCAGCATAATCTGAATCGACATATCCGATTGCAAACTGACCAAGTGAATCTTCCTTCTGAAATATCAAACAAAAATATACGGTTTTTAACAAGTACCGTAGAATCCATTTCACAGCTTGCCAATGTCTTTTACCAGGATCATGCATATACCTGCTCACAACTCCAACCGCTTGCGAAATGTCAGGTCTTGTACACACCATAGCATACATCAGGCTACCAACCGCATTAGAATACGGAACACGAGACATGTACTCTCGTTCTTCATCAGTACTCGGAGATAATGATGCACTCAACTTGAAATGAGGAGCAAGTGGCGTACTTACAGGTTTTGACTGTTCAGATACACCAAAACGTTGTAATATCTTCATCAGATATTGCTTCTGAGTCAAACAAACCTTGCCTTTCCCTCTATCTCTACTAATTTCCATACCGAGAATCTTCTTAGCTTCACCTCAATCCTTCATTTCAAACTCTGAACTCAACTGAGTTTTCAGCTTCTCAATCTCCACTCTACTCTTAGAAGCTATCAACATATCATCAACATATAAGAGCAAGTAGATAAAGGAACCATCTTGTAGCTTTCGAAAATATACACAATTATCAAATTTGTTTCTGGTGTACTCTTGTCCTATCATAAATTGATCAAATCGCTTGTACCATTGTCTCGGAGACTGTTTCAAACCATAAAGCGATTTCTTCAATTTGCAAGCCCAATTTTCTTTACCAGCAACCTTGAATCCATCTTGCTGAGTCATATAGATTTCCTCTTCTAAATCACCATGTAAAAATGCAGTTTTTACATCCATTTGAACTAGTTCCAAATCTAACTGAGCTACCAAGGCCAATAGAATTCTAATGGAAGAGTGTTTCACAATTGGAGAAAATACCTCATTATAGTCAATCCCTTCCTTCTGAGCGTAGCCTTTCGCCACCAATCTTGCCTTGTAGCGGACATCTTCTTTGTTAGGAAATCCCTCTTTCTTCGTAAACACCCATTTACACCCAATTGTCTTCTTATTCTTCGGTAGTTGAGCTAGCTCCCAAGTTTCATTCTTCCGAAGAGACTGTATTTCTTCATCCATAGCTTTCTTCCACTTATCAACTTCAGAACATTGGACTGCTTCTCTATAAGTGGAAGGAACATCATCATCTACAATTGGAAGTGAATAGGCCACCATATCAGCAAATCGAGCAGGTCTACGAATCTCACGTTTTGGTCTATTTATTGCAATTGATTCTTGTTGCTGTGAAGGTTCTTGGGTAGGAACCTCTTCTTCTACTTCTTCTTCTTCAGTAACCTCATCTGTCATAGGAGTGTCATCATTTGCATCAACAATTCTAGCTGGATTATTTGTTGACTCTATCTGTTTCTGGAAAAACTCCACCTGCTTCCGAGTAGACTCCACCTGTTGCGGATTACCCTCAATAATGTCTTCTATTTTCTTTTTCAACATCAAAGACTCATCAAAAGTAACATCCCTGCTGAAGATTATCTTCTTCGAATTAGGATATAAAAGACGATACCCTTTCACCCCTGAAGACATCCCCACAAATATAGCTTTCTTTGCTCTCGGATCCAATTTAGATTCCTTTACATGATAATAAGCAGAACAACCAAAGACATGTAAAGAATCATAATCAGTAACAGGTTTTCCAGACCATACCTCCAATGGAATTCTACCACCGATCGCTGTTGACGGTAAGCAATTAATGAGACGACATGCATAAGTCACTGCCTCAGCCCAAAACTCCTTGCCCAACCCAGCATTGGACAACATACACCGAACTTTCTCCAGCAATGTTCGGTTCATGTGTTCTGCCACCCCATTCTGTTGTGGTGTGTGTCTAACTGTAAAATGACGTACAATACCTGCATCTTGACAGACTTCTTTAAAAGATTTACTGCAATATTCACCTCCATTATCTGTTCTGAGGTGCTTAATCTTTCTCCCAGTCTGAGTCTCAACCATCTTTTTCCAATTAAGGAAAATCTCAAGTACATCATCCCTTTTCTTCATTGTGTATACCCAAACTCTTCTGGAAAAGTCATCAACAAATGTAACAAAATAGTGTTTACCACCCAAGGAGGCTGTCCTAGTAGGTCCCCACACATCAGAGTGAACATAATCCAAAATACCTTTAGTATCATGAACTGCAGTTGCAAACTTCACTCTCGTCTGCTTTCCCAGAACACAATGTTCACAAAAATCTAACTTGCAGGTTTTTACTCCTTTCAACAAGCCTTGATTCACCAAACTGCTTAAAGCTTTCTCACCTGCATGTCCCAAATGCATATGCCATAACCTGATCATATCTGAATCAGCATCCTTCTCTGATACTACTGCTGCTGATTCAGTAACTGTACTACCATCGTAGTAGTACAAGTTATTATTCCTTGTACCTTTCATTACCACCAAAGCCCCAGATACAACTCTCATAACTCCATCTCTGATAGATACCGTGTAGCCTTTAGATTCTAAGGCTCCCAATGATATGAGATTCTTTTTCAAATCTGGTACATACCGAACTTCTGTCAAAACTCTGGTCGATCCATCGTGATTCTTCAGTCGAATTGAACCTATCCCCTTAGTTTTGCATGAGTTATCATTACCCATGAGCACAATTCCACCATTTAGCTCTTCGAAATTGAAGAACCATTCCTTATGTGGACACATATGATAAGTACAACCCGAATCTAAAATCCACTCACCAGATCCAGATGTTGATGATCGACTAACCAACACAAAATCTTCTTCCTCATGTTCGGCTACATAAGCATCGGAAGTAACTTTACCCTTACCTTTATCTTTCTTCTGTAGCTTCGGACAATCTTTCTTCCAATGCCCTTTTTCATGACAAAAGGCACATTCATCTTTATCAAGTCTTCTTCTTGACTGTGATCTACCCCTTCTTTCTTGTTTTCGACTCTTACTTCTTCCCCTAACTGTAAGCGCTTCTGCTGATTCATCCCTATTCTCTTTCTGATCTTTCTTACGAATTTCATAATTAAGCAAAGCTGCACACACTTCTTCAAAGGACAATTTTTCTTTCCCATGAATAAGTGTAATGCACAAATGATCTAACTCATCCGGAAGAGATCCTATCAACAGCATGGCCTTCTGCTCATCTTTGAAAGTTTCATCCAAATTCAACAAATCAGCTAACAAACGGTTGAAATTATCGATATGATCACTAATATTCAAACCTGGTTTCAACTAAAGACGGTACAGTCTCTTCAACAAATATAGTCGATTCTCATTGCTTTTCTTCATATATTTGTTCTCTAGCGCCTTCCACAATTTACTAGCAGAAGTTTCCTTCATGAACGGATACTTCTGCTCTCTACAGAGACATGAGCGAATTAAACCACATGCCTTTGTGTTATGCCCATTTTCTGGTTCGGCCCAAATGGGCCAGTGCACGACTCATTTAGTCTGAACAGAAGCAAGGGCCCAGAAAGCCCAAAGACGAGACCAGCAACTGCAAGCCCAGCCCGCGAGGTCGCCCAAATCGCGAGTCAGCAACAGTTCTCCAACATGACTTCCTGCCACTGCTTTCAGCTCGAGGAGCTCGCGAGGTCGCGAGCTCGCGAGCTCGCGCCCACCTCCAGGCCGCCTTCTCTTTCCTCCAGGGCGCACCCCCTGTCTGACCCAAAGTTTTCCTCAGAAGGAACCGTGCATGGCAAGCTGTCAGAGTTACCAACTCCCATGATTTCCCGCCGGAAACTGCCTATACAATTACCCAGTAGCATTTAATGAAGTGAAGACCTCTGCAGGTATAATTAATGCAGACTTGTGCAGGGAGGAAATCATCATTACCGTTACAATTAATGCAGCATGGCAATGTCAGGATTAGTTGAAACTAGCCGTTGCCTATAACGTGTAAACCTTTCCTTTGTATTATTTTATTGTGAGCTCCCTTCCTCTATAAAGAGGGGAGACATTTTCACTGTACAACAAGCTTAACACACTAGAGAACTGTCACTCTGCCGAAATTATTCCAGAGTGGCCGTGGACGTAGGTGCAGTCACCGAACCACGTAAAAATCCTTGTGTATCTTCTCTTTTCTCTCTCTCTCCCTCTTTAATTGCTCACTAACCACCTTATTGAATCCGACCAACAACCAAGACCGACATTCCTTCACCTGAGTTAATCACCACCAACCTAGCATCTCATTAATAGCATCATTTACTGCCTTTCAACCAGTACAACCGATCCTAATTACCAAGTTCACCGTCTGGGCCCCAGAATCTCTGGTTGACCGTTTCCGGACGTCAACATCCTTTGCATTTTGCTTCTCCCAATTTCTTTCCTCAATATCCTCTGGTTTTGTTTCTTCTAGAACAGTATCCAAATCTTGTTGATACAAGACGTCCATAACTTCGCTTTGCCATAGGCCAAAATTATTTCGACCATCAAATTTCTCCACTTCAATTTTTACATGTGAAGATGAAGATGCTGCCATTTCTGCTTTACCCCAAAAGTTTTTTTTTTTTTTATGCCAATAGCTTGGTGATCAAATGAATAGTACTCAAAATGTTAGCTCCCAGGAAAGGCTGGAGGGGTCACAAACGGTCCCACTTAAAATCCAGTCTCCTTAGACAATTATAGTCTTTTTGACAGAGCTTCCCTAAATTGTAACTATTCCAAAATAACACCCAAGCTCTACAAACAAATATTTAATAGCTAGCTGATGCCCTAGACTGTTTCCTAGATCAATCGAAACCTAGAGCTCTGATACCAATTGTTGTGCGCAGCGGAAATTAAACAAATACACAACTACTAATGCTTTATTGTTATTCGTTATTTATATTTAATAGCTAGCATTAGTAGTTGTGTATTTGTTTAATTTCCGCTGCGCACAACATTCATGAGCTAATGGAAATTTGTTTCTCATTCCGTTTTCTATTTCTGATTGCTGTTTCTATTATGCTATTCTTTATAGATGAGTGGTTTAGCACAGAGGTTGCAAACATCTAATAATCATTACTACGGGGGCACATAGTGAAGCGAAACCACTTGGACACTTTCTTTGACATTAAGGCTGCATTAAATTCGTTGCATGAAGAAGGGGTCAAGAAGCAGTGGTTCACTAATTCATGCTTTGGTCGCTTCCTTTGCATGCAACGCAACATGAAGTGGTCGAGGGTGATTATTCATGAGCTACTCATTAAAGAGGTGCGTTAAGACAGACTAGATGACGAGATATGTTTTGCTATGGGTGACATTGAGTTTAGGTTAATAAAGAAGGAGTTTTGTTTGATCACAGGGTTGAAAGTTAGGGTCCTCCCATATACTAATGCCTTAGAAAGTGGGTTTTGAGGATTTTAAGGTGAGTTTTAAGTTTTTGGTTGGGTTGTGGTGAATGGTGATTGATTTTTACATTTTTTAAGTTGGATTAGTTGGATTACGATGGGTTTTGTGGATGGTTATTAATTTTGTTTGTTTGTGAACTTGGATTAGGCTGAGTTTTTGTGAAGTGTAAATGATGATTGATTTTGATTGTGGATGATTATTAATTTCGTTCGAGTCACCCTCTGATCCCATTCTCGCTAGAGAACAAAACCTAGATCAAAGATTCAAACATTTTGCTTTTGAATTTGTAAAAATTGCAACTTGTCTCACAACCAGTTCAAAAATGGAAATGAATTGAACTTGGAAGTGAATGTTGATAGTGAAAGGTACGAAGACTTGTTGAGTTGGACAGCCAAGCAACCCTCCGCAGGTAGACGGACATCTTCACAGTGTATTTTTTTTTTTTTTTTAAGCCACCTAGCTTGATAGTGAACATTAACAGTTGCTTAGAAGATGTGTATTTTAACACAATCCTATATGGTATCTTATATTTTTACAATCCATAGGAGTATTGGAGATGTTATTAGACAATACATAAGTATCATAAAAAAGGGAATTAGATAGTACACAGAATTGAGTTTTGTTTTGTTTTATTTTTATTTATTTTTTGTCTTTTTAATAATTTTCTTGTACTAGGAATGAGATAGTAGATATATATTTTCGACGTCTGAATTTAGCCAACCGAAGTCCTTGACTTAATACCTACAATTAAAGATAAATCAAGCAAAAGCAAGAAAAAAGGGAGAGGAAGAACAAAGACTGCAAAAGAATTTTTACGTGGTTCGGTCTAAAACAATGCCTACTTCCACGATTGTGTTTTCTGATGATTTTGACAAAGTCACAATATATTATTAATTATTGAGTGCTTACAATGAAATTTTAACTTCTATTTATAGTGTGGAGTTTTACAATTTGAGTACAATTAAAATAGGAAAAATTCACATTAACTACACTTTCAAAATTAGTTTCCACTATATCAGAGATCAATTCCATTGACATAAGAATTTGAATTTATTTTCAATTCTGGTAGTTGATTCTTTTTTTAATTTAGGTTATTGTCTTTCTAAAAAATTCTCTTAATAAGCCATTCGAGTTGCGATCTGAAACTTACATTGGACGATCTCGAGTTGAGTATAAAGCGAGTTGGACCATATTGACCAACGATTTGAGAACTATACTAGTAAACTGAGAACTCGTTTCTACAAGTTGGGTGTTGACGAACTGAGCTTTTGTCCACCGAGTCTATCCGTTGAAAAAGTTTTTTAAGTTTTTATCAATCCATTTATGCGGTCCAAATATACCCACAACATATATGATATATATATATATATATATAAAGTTATCAACATTATTTAAAAAAAAAAAATTATCACCAATGTGGAAAGTAATGATAGAAAATATTTATTCAATTTGATAAGGATTTAAATTCTAATTATTATCATTAGATCTTATTATCAAAAGAATTATCAATTTCGGGAAGTACGACAAGGCTATTGTCGTGAAAAGCTGGTTGATTCAATATAAAATCAAATTATTTATTTACATTGTTAAAAGGATAATTCAAATTGATTTATGATCTATATATATATATATATATATATATATCTGTATCTACAAGTCCATCATCATTTTTCTATATGGCTGTCTAAAATTAATTTTCATAGAGAAAACAGGCATTTATGCCTCCAAGGTTATGAATTTGAATAGGTTTTAATTAATTAAATTTTAAATTAATTATAATAAATTTAAATTTGAGTAATAATAATAATAACATAGCATACCTTCTAAAATAGAGATTTTTTTTTTTTTTCTTTTTTTTCTTTTTTTTTTGGTTTTTAAGATATAAGAGAGATTCGGTTTTATTCCTAAAAACATAATAAATGTCTTGTCAAAATTCAATCATAGTAATTTAGAGAATGACTGACATATGATAAAGCACTATAATTTTGTGGTACATATTGATATGCATGTTATTTTCAATGTAGGATAAACTTTTTTTTATTATTATTTACGTGTGAAACTCTTTAATAACTTGGACCCGGATTTTTTTTTTTTTTTTTTTTTTTTTTTTGAGGTAGTTGGACCCAGATATTTGCATCTGCTGTAATGACTCACAACAAATTATTATGAAGTTCCCGACGAACTAAAGGACAGCACAACGGAAAACAACAAAAAACTAATCAAGCTTGTCAAAACACATGAAAAACAACCACAAGAGTAGTACTGTATCTCAATAATATCACCATGTACGTCTGGGCACCTAATTGCCACACTCGTGTTTGCATGGGCCAGTTTTTTTAATCTCAAACTCTGTCAAGCTTATCAACTGTCGTGTACACATGACAACCATAGGTTGTTGTTTGTGATATATCAAAATACGTATTGTCTTAGTTGTTGTCTTAATTTAGTGCGCCAGCTGCCTCGTACCAACGATTTGGCATAGTTCAATATCCAAAAAAATCAAAATAAGATATTTTTCCACTATTATGCATGAATTGTTTTTCAATATTTTCTAATGGACGGATCTCTTTTATATAGAAATAGTATCTCGAATTATATCATTAATATTTTTATTTCGATAGATTTCAATCCTTCTCTAGATTAGTCATAATCCTCAAAACAAAAACTGAAAGAAAAAAAGAAAAATAAGTATTGTCTTTGATATTTGATGGGAGAAAACCAACATTAAATATACTTCCTAACAACCAACAACTATAAAAAACCTATCACTTAAAAAAAAAACAGATTGTTATATTGATTTAATATAATTTAACATTTTTTATATACATATCATAATCTATATAAAATACCAATTTTTTCAAATATTATTATATTAAAATAATCTATAAAAATAGGAAAAGAGTAAAGAGGGACAAAAAATAGAGTAGAAGATGTTAATCTTTTAAAAAAAAAAGATGTTAACCCAAACGTGGGGTCAGGAAGTGTAGGAGAACTTAACCATGGATCAGAACTAGAGTTAAAAGGGACAAGCGGTTGAGAAGGGATAACCACAAAACCCAGATTTTTTATTATAAACAATTGTCAATGCTCATATTCATCGATCATCCTCGTCTCCATTTCCATTTCCATTTCTCTTCACACCAATTTCCATTGCAAATATTCAACAGCTTTTTTATTTTATTTAAGCACCTTTCAACACAATCACTTTTTTCAAATCTTACTTTCTTTTTTATTATTAAATGGTAAAGCAGCTAAGGAACTGCTGCTGCTGCTCTCTCTTTATAGTTTCCTCTCTCTCTCTCTCTCTCTAGTTTCCAGTTTAAAACCCGTCATGGCTCTGCAGCTCATGGAGACTCTCAAAAGCTCTCTCAGTTCATGAATGGTGACGGTGACGGTGACGGTGACCAGCAGCGAGAGGAGTGACCACGGCAACGACGAGCGACAGACGACGAGAAACTGGCGAGTCGGCGGCACTGAACGCGAACGGCAGGGTTAGGGTTTCAAAATCGAAAGGGTTGGTGCTCTGTTTTTAAATTTTTAACTTCAGTTTTTAATTTTAATTTTTAAATTGCTGAACACTTTGGTCCAAGACAGTTGAAAAACAAAACGAGGCTCTGCTCTGCGGTTAGGCGCCGCGGAGTCCCGAGTTGACCGAGTTGGGTCGAGGTGCCGGCGAGTAGAACCCTCGATTTGGGGTTCTCTGAGCGGTAAAACCACGGTTACCAGTATTGCGACTGTATTATAGTAAGCAAGACTTTATATATGTCCCAAATCGTGAGGCAAGTTGGTCATACCAAATATCGAGATCTTATCGTTTAGTTTAAAGAGCTAGGGTCACTTACCTATACAGGTAGTTCATTTTGGAAAATCTATGTAATTGCAATAATTTTACGACTAAAAGCATCTCCAATCCAATGTAGAAATGGATTGTGAAAAAATTGAATGATACATAGGACAAATGGACATTGTGTTAAAATAAATTTCTCCAATGCAACTATCACTCTCCATTATCAAGTTGATATGACAAAAAAAAAAAAAAAAAAAAAAATAGACAATGTCAACATGACCCTTTACTTTCAGACGGTCTATTAGACAGTCATTTATTGCTGACTAATCAAGTTAATTTTCTATATCACCCCACTATCTCCTGCATTTTTCCTCTCCAACCCCTCCTCTACAGTTTCAACAAATCACCACCCTCCATCTTCATTGCCTCATTAAAGTGTGGTTAAAAAAAAATTCAACACCTCATTAAAGTGTGTATTTTAAGTAGATACATTGGAGAACATTTTTTAACTTGATTGTCTATCAAGTCATATTTATCCCATGTAGGAAATACATTCCTTAGACATTGATGACATGACAATGAATTGTGAAAAACAATCCACATTTGCATTGGAGATGCTCTAAGAGATAAATCTAATTTTTCCATTTTAGTTTGATATAATAGCCTTAAAACTCCCTAGCCCTAAAAAATTGTTAAGGACCCCACGTAGTTTATCTAAGTGATCAAAACACCCCTGATGTTTGTAAAAATGGCTAAAAAAGCCCTTATCATAAATTTGAACGTTAATAGTTCATGTTGGATCGTTAATTGGGAAGGATAAAACGATCAATTTAATATTAAATAAGTTTAAAAATTTTGAATAAACATATTTGTGCCATTTGTTAGAAGATTATAATTTTTAAAATAATTTAAAATTTTAAAATAAAAAATATCAATATTTTTTAATCAAAAGTAAAAAATAAAAAAAATAAAAATTTATTAATATATATTTTTTAAATTATGTCCTTCGTCTATCATGTTAATGGATGATGGACAGAGTTAAAAAAAAAAAAAAAAATTAATTCAAGATTAATGAAAAGGAGCTCTTTCACACACACACACTCTTTCTCTTTATACTTTTCTCTCTCTCCAATCTCCGACGCTGATCTTCCCTTCCTCCTTTACTCTTCGTCTACAGTTACCCCCCTTTTAGTTCGATTTGAACCAAACCAGGTTAGCAATCATCATCTCCTCTCCTCTGATACTGATTCCCCTCCATCCTCCGATGTCGATTCCTTTCCCTTCTTCGCTCCTCTCCTGTTGATGCCTTTTAGGTTCATCATCACTTCTCCTTCGATGCCGATCTCTCCTCTCTCCTCCACACCTCCTCTATCACTGCCCTTTTTATGTTCAATTCGAACCCATGATGATGGTTCATCTGGGTTCGATTCAAACCCTAATTAAACCCAGATGATGAACCATCATCATTTGGATTCGATTCAGGCCCAGGCGATGATGTTTAGGTGTTTATGTTTGGTTTTTTTAGATTTAGTTTTATTTATGTGTTAATGATGAGGTTTATTTGGTGATGATGGTGGTGATTATGTGTTGGTGATGATGTTTGTTGTTTGTAGTGATTAAGTGTTTGTGTTTCTGTGTTTACATGTTTAATGTTTTTTGGAGATTAGTTTCATATAAACCCAGAAAATGAGTATTTCAGTTGGGTTTTTTGGAGATTTTCTAGGTTTCTAGTTGCTGGAAGCCTAGAAAATGGATTTTTTGTTGCTAGAAACCTTAGTTTCCAATGATTGGATTTTTTTATTTGAGGTCTTTTTTAAAAAATTATTTTGGAATTTATGAGATTAAAATAAATTATAATTTTTTTATTTTATCTATTATATATATTTTAAATTTTTTCACTTTTTTTGTCTATCAATATGAGGTGTAATATTGTCTTTTTATGTACCGTTACTAGTGGGATTCATTTTTCTCAGTTAATAAAAGGGGGAAAATGAGATTATATCAAACTATAGGGGATCTTAAGTGATTCGATCAAACAACAGGGTGCTTTTTAGTGTTATCCCAACGACTTATATTCTTTTTCCATTGTCGTTTGGCTCTCTTTACGACGCCAACACTAAAAGACTTAAAATATGAATTAAATATTTAATTAATTTTTGCCTAAGCAAAACATAGATTGATTTGTCCCATTTTTTGTCACTATTTTTTATTTTTTGAGTCACCATTTTTTTTTTTGAATTTTTACTACTTAATAGTAACTGAAAATAGCAACTACCTGGAAGGCAAAACACACGATTCAAGGAAGCAAATATTCTATTATTTTTTTAGATACCGTCTATGAAGGAGCCATTCAAATAGGAGATATTATCTCCGACAAAATGTATAAGATATTATCAAACTTAATAAATAAATTTTATCAAGAAGTAACATTGGGAGTTAATAAAATCCAATATACAGTGTAAATGTAATGTAATGCTTTTCCCAAGCTGCAGGCAGGACATTTTTTTTTATCAAGAAGTAACATTGGGAGTTAGTTACAGTGTAAATGTAATGCTTTTCCCAAGCTGCAGGCAGGACATTTTTTTTTTTTTTAAATAAATACCAACCGTACATAAGGGCCATTTATTTAACCTTTATTACGTTATTATACTTAATGAGTAACACTAGAGTTTTACATTTTCTAAAAGCAAAGGCAATGATGCTAATTAGTTAAAAAAATTGGGAAAAAAAAAAGTAAGATGGTGTTTGGATGTATTTTTTAAAATAATTTTTTATTTTCAAAAATAAAAAATAAGAGTAAAGTGTTGGGATATATGTTTTGTACAATATATTTTTAAAAATGGAAAATACTTTTTAATAAATTATGATTGGAAAATGAAAAAAAAAATTTATGTTTTCATTATTTTGAAAATAAATTATTATTTTTTCATTCAAACAATTATTTTTCATTTTTTGAAACTAAAAACAGTTATTCTAATTATTTTAAAAAATAATATAAAATATATTCATATTATTTTCTGATTTTGAAAATAATTTTTAGAACATACCATCTAACACATTACATTTTTAAAAATATTTTTAAAACATTCTTTTCATTTTTAAAAATACTTTCGATTTTAAACGAACCGTAAGCCTGGTGGTAACAGTTTATTGACATAAATTTGATAGATACCAAAATCGAAAAAAAAAAAAAAGGGAAATGGTGGATAACAGAGTCGCGTGTTGTGGAACCTCGTAACTATTTCCTCGCATGTAATTTCCTAGGCAAATATTATAAATATGTATACGTATTAGACATTTGCATGATATTTTGATTAATTTTAAATAATAGAATTCCTGAAATCAAATGCGGTGGAGCCCACAATTCGATTGTATTGATTATTTACTATAAATTTCTTTATATATATATAAATATATATTTCAATGCAAATTAAAAATTAATTCAACTACAGTATCAACTCTTAACTTGTCCACATCACGTGGAACACGCAAAGAAATCAGATCTTGACCAATTCCATGTGAATCACGGACTTTTAAATAATGATTTCTTTTGTTCGATTTATTTGATATAATTACAGTATAATTAGATATTTATTTATCGATCATTTGTCTGAAAACTCAACTTTTTGAATGAATATGTTAGTTTTCTTAGTAAATCTTTCCAGTGTGTCAAATATATAAATTCATTGATCTCAAAAAATATATATATATATATGTATATATAAATTCATTCGGTGAATCTTCACTGAAATGGGTTTACGTTTTCGAAAATATTAAAAAATAAAAATAAAAGTGAAAAATAAAAAATAAAAAACATACACGTGCACATAATCAAAACCATGAACCCTTTGTAGCAGGATGTGGGCATTGTTGGCCAAGCCTCAGCCCCCACAGTGCTTTATATGGTGTGTGTTCTATATTTTGAAATAACACCCTTCACCAACTTATGTAGGTAGTCCCTTCACTCTCATATAGGTTACTCATTCACCTTAATGTGGGTTGATCTCTCCGATATGAGAGTAGCTTGCTGAACCGTGCCACTAATATTCTATTCCGATTGATTCTGACATAAACCCTTGACCATTTCGTTTGAATCTCAGATTTGCATTATAATAATATAATAAAATCACTTTTTCTAGTTATTGCTATATATGCAATGTGATTTTTCATTCAAATAAAAGTACATTTAACTTTAATTATCTTTACCTTTACCATGATATTCTTAGAATTAAACTTTATTTATAATTAAAGCAGACATCACATACCATTTAAATCTCTTTTAAACGTATGAAAATTCTCATCCATGGGTACTCACTTCTTAACATGTTTACCGAGAACTTACATCAACTTTTAGTTGAATATTGGTTCTATGCTTCCTCCTTTGTCTGGATAGAAGAACCCGAATTTCACTTGCTAAAAGATAAGTGGGAATTGTTGATATAAAAAATCAGTCAACACTCAAATTGATGTAAAAGTGATGAATAGTATGAAATTTAGGGAGTTAAAAGAAATCTAGTAATGGTGTTAATTTAATAAATACAAAAAAGAATAAACACAAATAAATATGGTAAAGTAATAGATATAAGAGAGAGAGTTGAAGAGAAGGAGGTAAGCGAGTTTTTAATATGGTTTTGCTTAAAGGATAATACCTACATCCACGATTATGTTAGTACTAAGAGGAAACTAGGTTTTAGTAGGGTTTCTATTAGGAGAGAGGATGTTATTAATAAAAATTTCTTATTTTCGAGTCTTTCTCACTGTTAAGAAAATAGCGAGTTGAGAATGTGTTGTGACATCAAGCTGTGCCTTATACGAGTTGTTCATCCTTAGTTGATTCACTGTCTGTACATGATAGAACCTTTTTAGTGTTTCTGTGATTGTGTATTTTGTTATCGGGTCAAGATGTGATGGGTTTTGTATTGCACAATTTTTCAACCAGACCTTTGGGCTTGTTAGCCAATTAAACCTTTATTGGGTTTTTGCCCCCAATGCTATTTTTGGACACAATATAAGCCCCCTAACTTTCAATGCGAGCTAGTCATTATGGTTATGTTGGAAGTTTGATTCTTTGAGTTTGTGTAAAGCGTTTGAATTTCTGGTTGATCTGGTGAACAAATATCAAGCATTGGCCGTTCGTAATCGTTACATCCTATTAAATGTAACGTGTACTCATATGCCATTTCCTATCCCTTATGTAGACATGATGCGAGGTTTTATCCCAGCCATTGATGGATCACAATTATCATTATTTTTATTTAGAAGGGTACAACATCGACTGTCGCTACGCCTATACAAGGGAGATGAGACTGGCCTTTTTCATTACTTCATTACTTCTCTCTCAATTTACTTTGGCTTCGTCTTTCCTGTTTCTTTGCAGATTTATCTTCTTCGTTTGAAGTTCTAACGCGTCTTTTCTTCATTTCAAATCTACTTCAAGGGTAAAAATTATTTCTTCATATTTTTCTTTCCTTTATTTTCTACGTCATTGTATTTTTTTTTTGTTAACACTCTCGGCCTTTGTTCTCAACACAGTTTATGGCTTCTAAGTTTGCACTCTTTAAGGCTCCTGAGAAAGAGGGTTCTGAAGGATCCTCAAGTTTTAGGGTTAGTTCCTCATCTCCTTTCTCCAATGTTTCCCCAGTTGTTCCTCTCGTTTGGGTAGCTCGGGGAAATAGAAAAGGCCGAACAAGAGGCCTAGGTCCGAAGAGGATATTTCAGTTGGGTCCTCTCAACCTTCTCTGGTCCTTGTCCTTACTATCATATATTCCATCTTTCATGGGCAAGGGGAAAACAGTTGCGTCCTTGAGAGAGACTCCACACTCTAAGGGATTTTCTCTCGGTCCCATTTGCCGAGACTTCACTGACAGGTTCCTGACTCGGTCAGGTATTCTTTTGATGAACCTACTGCTTGCGCAGTGGAGACACTTGAGGGAGAATCGTTAATATCATTGGTGGTTTGTGATGCTCAGGAGGTTCTCCTCCTTTTCTCTCTCTCTCTCTTTCGCTAGTGAGCTAACCCTTTGTTTTTTGTATAGTTCGCTCTCCTCTTCTTGAAAGCTTATGGAGAGCATTTCCTTATGGACCTCGTCTAAATACAATCACGAGAAGAGTTTGACAAGCAATTGTCATGGGCGATGAATAGGGAGGAAAAGCTCGTCAAGGAGCTGGAGACAAGGCCAAGATGATGGAGGGTTTTTGGAGGGAGCAGGTGAGGACACTGAAGCTGTGGCGAGAGCTTGAGGGAAAAACAGCCAGTGCCCAAGAGAAGCGCATAGAGGAGTCCGTGGAGTTGTATAAGAGAAAGCGCAAGGATGTGGAGGCAGAAATTATCATCCTTCAGAAGAGGCTAGCGGACTCCAAAGTTGAGGGAACTCTCGCTATAGTGGAAGTGGCTCGCTTGGTCAAGGTGAGGTAGTAGGAGCGGAAGAAGATTGAACGCGAGGCCTACCCAGGATCTGCTTTCCTCCATCTAGTTGCGAAGAGGGGACATCGACGTCTCCTTTTTGGGTGGTGATACTGAGCAGATCATCAGGGGTTTCGAGGCCAGGAGGGCTGTTTGAGAGTGTCCGTCTTCCGTGCTTGGTGCTCATTCCAAGAGCAGCTCGAGTGGGTTTGAGAGCTCTAATAGCTCTTATCAGCCCGCTCCTTAAGGCTACGTGGTTCGTGGGGCTCCTTTGGGACAGTCTTGGATTCATGTCTCTGAGGTTTCTATGAACCAATTGTTGGACTTCTTCTGCTTCCTCCAAAAGTCATAGAGACTTTTGCCGCTCTTTCTATTTCATCTCCTAGCTTTCGTGAAGCTATTCCTCCTTTTGGCTATTTTTCTCGGAAGCCTTTTTGGATGTCAACAGTTCATATTTCATAAGATACAAGATACTGACTTAATAATTATTAATTATATTATCTGAACTTGAGTTTGAAAGGTATATTTGACTTCATGTAGACATTTACTGACTTAATAATTGTTAATTATATTATCTAAGCTTGAGTTTGAAAGGTATATTTGACTTCATGTAGACATTTAGTGAAGTTCGTTTGTGTACTCTTCAAATTTAATTTTTTAGTTCAAATCTCCTTTCCCATATAAAAATAAAAATAAATAAATGCAAGTCACCGACCTTCATTAATTTTATCTTTTCTGTTTTTCATGTATTTTATCTTTTCTAGCTTTATCTTTATTAATTTTTACGGTGATTCTCTTAGTTCAACATAATTAAACAAAGAACAGATGCAATTTGAGTTTTTCTTTTTGTTGTTCCATATATAAATTTATTTTATTTATCCTCTCTATAATTTGGTCTAATTAACAGTTGAATTCTCGTGGTTTTGTAAATTAATCATATAGAACGTCCTTATACATGGAGGCTTCTAATATCATGACTATATATAAATGAATGTTTTTATAAATGAATATATAATTAAGGAGTATTTTTATACTTTATAACCGATATCTACTATTTTACTCTAATTTTAATTACCATAGCTAAATTACTGACATTTCATCTGAATTAATTACATGTAAGAGCAAACGTTCTATATATATAAGCCAATCATCATCAACCAGTTACATTCACTCCCACATGAAACATATACGCAAGAGAAACCGCCAAACCTTTGACACATGGCTGAGATCCATTACTTACGCACACAAAATCTCAATTAATTCTTTTCTTAATTAGTGTTTTTCATTTTCACATAGGGACTGGACGATCAAACATGAAAGAAGCTCTACAAAGCAGTTTCCATAAAAGACTGGGAAGCAGTAAAGAAGGAGTTACGTGGAGATACAGATGCGAATTTGCTCTTGCCTATATCGCTTAATGGGTACAGTATACTTCATTTCGTAGTACAAAGTGGAAGCAAGGAACCACTTGAAGCGATTCTTGATTGTTACCAGTCACATAATTTGTCCGCCAGTTTCAATAATGCACGGGGAAACACGGTGCTGTACGAGGCAGCCATCTGCGGGAATCTTGAGGCGACGAAGACCCTGGTTTCGCGTGATAGCAAGCTACTTGAGGTAGAGAATGATTTATGGGAAACCCCGCTGTTTAGTGCTGCTGCATTCGGGAATACAAAAATAGTCAAGTTCTTGGCTTCTCGAGGTGGTCAAGAGGAAAAGGTTACTCCTTATAATGGTAAATTTCGGCTGAAACCTATTCATTGCCAGAATAGAGATGGTACCTCCATTCTTCATGCTGCCATCCAAGGGAATCATTTCTTACTCTTTCTTTCTTTTTAATTTCTATATATATATATTTTAAATTTTTTGTTCACTTCTTTTTTATTTAGTTACTTTTTTTCACCTGTTTTAAGGTTTACTCTATAAGTAGACTTTTACTTTCGAAAATTACTAATTAAACAGAGACCTACTGCAACTGGAAGTGTCTGAAACTTCATTAACAGGTTATACAAGTGGTAGAATTCCTATAACATTTTAAATCAGTGAGCTGTGTTTTGAATTCAAACATTTAAGATAGGTCCGAATAAATTAATTCTCTTTTGCGTTAAATGCAACTGCAATTTCACATGCCATCTAAATGCTTTTGTGATGTTACAGGAACGGCTTTAGAGTTGCTGACATTGGATGAAGAATTAGCAACATTTTCAGACGAAGATGGGACTAATTGTCTTCTGCTGCTAGCTAAGATACCGTCTGCTCTCACGAGTGGTTACCAAATGGGCATGTGGAGTAAACTTCTTTACTTTTGTATGTTCTCTAATGCGACTAGGGAATTATTGTAATAATAATAATAATAATAATTATTATTATTATTATTATTAAATTTTTTATATATATATTTTGCACACGATCATGATATCAAATGTTTTAGTTTATTAGATGCTAACATCTCATGATAAATTAGAAACCTGCATGAAGAATCCTGAATGAAATATTTTTTAAGTATTTCATCATTAATAGATTATGATCAAGTTTTGCTCTCGCATATGTACTTAATTTTAACCATAACAATAATTTTCATATGGTTAAAAGCTAAAGTAGTAGAGGTTGCAAATAATTAATTAGTTTTTCTGAAACTATTAATTTGATTATTTATATATACTTAATTCTTGAAATTTACAGGCATTCCAGTTGGTCGCGGTTACAATGATAACATTGAGAACATAGAAACAGAAGATGAAGATAGATGGAGTGGCCCTAAGCAAGGTATAATGGCTAATTAATTTCAATTTTTTCTCTAATTTACCAGTAAGGAAAATGCCTCTATGAGGTACGCTGTTGGCCTCCGCATTAGTTTATCTATTGTTTCTGAAACTATTAATTTGATTATTTATATATACTTAATTCTTGAAATTTACAGGCATTCCAGTTGGTCGTGGTTACAATGATAACATTGAGAACAGAGAAACAGAAGATGAAGATAGATGGATTGGCGTTAAGCAAGGTAATGGCTAATTAATTTCAATTTTTTCTCTAATTTGCCAGTAAAGAAAATGCCTCTATGAGGTACGTTGTTGGCCTCCGCATAGGACTTCTATCCATTCCCAATGAGGTGCCGAACTCCTCTCTTTTTGAAGTAACTTCGTTCATTGTTCTTTTCTTTTCTTTTTTAAATAAAAAATCAACTTCTTAATTTTTATTTAAATGAGTTGTTCTTTTGATATAGTCAAGACTTCACCTCATTATCACTTAATATGTTGATATGTTAATTTCAATGGTGTCGCCACTCCTTATAACCTAATACAAACTGTAAAGATGTTTTCAAACAGTATATAATTGAAATGCTATCAAGGACCATAATGTACAAGGATTTATGTTACTATACAGGCTTAGTATTGATACAAAATTGGTTAGCCATTAAGGGTCCACTTTTATATCAAAACCTAGAATTCTTATCCTAGAACTTAATTACGAACAGATTCAATATTAAAAGACTTGTAAAGTTTTACATGCTCGTAAGTGCATGAATCTATTGTAAAATAAATTTTGCAAGTAGAAGTTTGATCTCATGGAAATCGATAAAATATTAATCTAATTTCAAATTAATTCAATTCAAATCTAGTTGACAAAATTTTGAAAACTGAGAATTAACTAAAACTAACTGACAAATAAAATCCAAAGTTAACAAAGCAGAATTAATGTGTAAAACTCAAGCAATGAAAACAAAAATATGAGATTTAGAATCCACCATTATTAATTTGTGATATTTTACTATTCAAAATATTATTCTCAAAATTTAAGAAACAATCTAGAAATCTTTTCTCATTATCTATCAATTAGGCTTCAAAAATAAATTGTTGATAAATTCTTACTTTAAGACATGAAATTTATAAGATATAAACATTACATGTATCCGATGTTTGAAAGACATATAATAAAAAATCTTATTTATGAACTTTTTCAATCCAAACTCAAATTAATAAAATAATCATGTAACTACCTAAAATACTTGATGACAAAGGTGAAACCATTTTATCTTATCAATTAGTGAAATTAAGAATTATTTAAACATTAAAAATCAAATTAAGAATGATACTCGAATAACAAAATCATTACAAAGTTAATAAGACTTCATCTTTGTAACAGCCCGGACCTACCGCTCCAAGATATTGTCCGCTTTGTCATCAGAGCACGCAGCCCAGTCAACCTCACGATTTTCCTACGCGTCTTACAAAGCAGACTAACCCACCCCCGTTCGACCCCCGATCGACCTTACCGGCCCAGCCAGGCCCAGCCAGGTGGTAGTCCAGCCCATAAGATACTGTTCGCTTTGTCCCCACAGGTCCTCACGATTTTTAAACGCGTCTTATAAAGCAGACTAACCCACCCCCGTTCGACCCCCGTTCGACCCACACACGGAGCCCAGCCAGGCCCAGTCAGGCCTCACGGCTTTAAAACGCGTCTTGAAGGGAGAGGTATCAACAGAGCTTATAAAGCCTGCTTCGTTCCCCTCTCCAGCCGATGTGGGATCTCACAATCCACCCCCCTTAAGAGGCCCAGCGTCCTCGCTGGCACACCGACTCGGCACCGGCTCTGATACCATTTGTAACAGCCCGGACCCACCGCTCCAAGATATTGTCCGCTTTGTCATCAGAGCACGCAGCCCAGTCAACCTCACGATTTTCCTACGCGTCTTACAAAGCAGACTAACCCACCCCCGTTCGACCCCCGATCGACCTTACCGGCCCAGCCAGGCCCAGCCAGGTGGTAGTCCAGCCCATAAGATACTGTTCGCTTTGTCCCCACAGGTCCTCACGATTTTTAAACGCGTCTTATAAAGCAGACTAACCCACCCCCGTTCGACCCCCGTTCGACCCACACACGGAGCCCAGCCAGGCCCAGTCAGGCCTCACGGCTTTAAAACGCGTCTTGAAGGGAGAGGTATCAACAGAGCTTATAAAGCCTGCTTCGTTCCCCTCTCCAGCCGATGTGGGATCTCACAATCTTACACCTTAAAAATGAAAGTTAAGTGGTCAATAATGATAACAAGAACAAATATATAAATTGAAACTCACATGAAGGAAGAATTTCCGCTCCATTGGTGGCAATTTGCTTAAACAAGAGAAGTCAACTCTCTTTTCAAAAAAGGTAATTAAAAAAAAAAAAAAAACTCAATTTTGTTCTCAAGGGGACAACATGGTGGTCCCCTATAGCTTCATGTCTCTTTGGCTATTTTGTTGCATGACTTTGGATAATTTTCTGCCTAAACCGATATTTGGTAAGAGAGTGGGACTGAAAAAATCAATCTTATCTCTCTTTTTAATGCTACTATGGTGTTAAATTAAATTTACTGTCGACGTTAGGATTTGGTTGACTGAGAGATTTAACGCCTAAATACCTGCAATCAGAGAGCAACAAAGCAGACTAAGGAGAAAAGAGAGGAAAAACAAGATAAAGACAAATGTTTTTACGTGGTTCGACAATGGTGCCTACATCCACAGGTCACTTCGAATATATTTTAGCAAAGTGACCGTATCACTCCATAGCTCTCCCTTTTTACAAAGAATTTCATCCCTATTTATAGAGTGAGAGATTACAATTGAGTGTAATACACGTTAAAAGACAATCATTACATTAACTACTCTGACTTGATTATACTTAATTACACCTGCATTAATTATTCTTACATGACCATGCCTGCATTAATTGCTTCTCGGGATCCGGAATTATATAGATCTCACTGGCACCAGATCGGGAAGCATTAATCTGAGAGATCGGCTATTAGGAGATTATTTGGCACGAGCTTAGCGAGTTGACACATCAATCTCACGAGCTGAAAGTGGATTCAGGTTTATTAGTGACCTAAGAATAGCAAGTTGAGAGTTAAGAACTTGTTCATGCAAGCTGGATGTTTAGCGATTTGAGAGTTGAGAGTTCATTCTTGCGAATTGGATGTTTAGCGAGCTGCAAGCTAATAGCTTATTCCTGTGAGCTAGATGTTTAGTAAGTTGAGGTCTTCGTTTATTGGGTCTGTCCCTTGGATCTTGGGCTTTAATTACTGGATTGGCCCTCTGGGTCAGTTTATTGGGTTTTTATCATCCTATTTATGCATCCTAAATGTATCCATAACATTAGTCCCCCAACTCTCAGTGCGATCTTCGGACTAGGAGCTAAAACTCGCTGGTAGAAGTTATTGTGTCATGATCTGACGTACTGCCTTTTCATATTTTTTTCTCATCACTTAACTTGAGGTGACTATCTCGGTTAAGTATTTATTTGTCATATTTCAGGCTGCTATGGGAGCAATGAAGCAGTTAGAGCTTCAAGTTTTCGAAGAGAAGAAAGAACTTAAGAAAGTTGTCTAGTGAGCTCCCGTTCACGATAGTAGAAGCTAAAAGATCATAAAGAACAGAGTAAGTCCTTCGAGTCAAGTTGATGAATACTGAGGAAGCTAAGGAAGAGACTAAGGACGCTTTGACCCAAGAGGAAAGTACTCATGCAGTCGCGAGGTCAAACTTAACCATCAAGTTCCTCAAGAGTGAAGAAGAGCTGAACAAGGCAAAAACTGAGTTGGAGGACACAATGCAACGAGCTGTGGGTGTTAGGAAGTGAGCTGAAGCTCCGTATAGCGAGCTGAAGTTGCTGAATAGCGAGCTAAAGTTGCTGCATAATGAGCTGAGGCTGCTGCATAGTGAGCTGAAGCTGCTCAGAAAGAGGTTACCAAAGTTCGCTCCACAAAATAATCTATAATGAATATTTCCACCTCGTTTCGAGGTTATCATTGCTAAACCAATTCGCTTTGTTGCGAGTTTTCTTTGAGTGAATTTGCTTTTTTAAGTCTTTGAGTTTCCTGCAAACCAAGATGTTAAATGATAAATAAGTAAATCAGCAGTAATAGTAACTGATGGAAGCTTTAGAAGTCGCTGATATGTGACGTAGCTCGCAAGTTATAGTTCGCTGATTGTAGCTTGTAGACTTTGAAATTTTGTCAAGTTGTCCAATAACAACAGAGTAATTGAGATATGTAGAATCCTCAACTAACAGCATGATTATATCGTGAGATAACGAGTCACGGATATTGTCCGGAGGCTAACCTAGACGCACCTTTAAAGAAATAAATGACAAATATTTGCAGCTCATGGACATTAAACAAGAGATTAGCTCAATCACGTTTTTTGGAGCTCAATAATAATAATAATAGCTCACAAACAGCATATACATCTTCCAGAGTTCGATAATAATAATAGTCTCAACAAATATACTTTTTAGAGCTCGATAATAATAATTGTTCATAAGTAGTAGAAATGAGTTCAACAATAATAGCTCATAAATAGTAGATAAGAGCTTAATAATAATGGTTCAGCTCGATAATAGTAGCTCGTAAACAACAAATAAAGCCCAATGATAATAGTTCAGCTCAATAATAATAGTTCAGCTCAATAGTAATAACTCATAAGCAATAGATAAAAGTTCAATAATAATAACTCATAAGTAGCAGATAAGAGCTCAATAATAATGGTTCAGCTCGATAATAGTAGCAGCTCACAGGTAGCACTTTCCAAAGTGCAAGATATAGCAGCTCATAGGTAGCACATTCGATAGCATATGGAGCTGTCCAGAAAGTTGAAACCTCAAGGAAATTAATTGAGTTGTTTAGGGGACTGAGACCTCAGCTAACAGCGAAATTGATAGAGTTGTCTAAAAGGTTGAGACCTTAGCTAACAACGAAATTGATGGAGTTGTCCAGAGGGTTGAGACCTCAGCTAACAACGGAATTTCTCTAAAATTAACTTTATATAATTATATATATTATTTATAAAATATAATCTATATTTTATGTTATTTTAAAATTAATTTAAATATTTTTAATATATGATATGTTTATTTTATTTAAAATTAATTTAATATGTTTATAAAAAAATCTTTTTAGTATCAATTAAAAAATCTTATTTCAAATTAAAATTAATTGAAAATAAATTTGTTTATTTTAAAAATAATTTAATTATTTAAAATTGATTCTATCCAATCCTATACTGTACCAAACACATCACAACACCAATTTATCCAATCTTATACTACACTAACTATATTATGATATTAATTTATCCAATTCAATCCCATGAAAATAATTCAATCAAATCTCGCGTGCTAAACAGGGCTTTAGTTTACTCCAAGTTTGCCACCTTTTTTTATTTTTATTTTTTTGAAGAAATGATGCCTCTACTTTTTGTTCCAAGAAAATTACTACTACTTGCTTTCTTTTTTCTCCCAAAGCTGGCTGTAGAAATTATCGCTACCTGTATTTTTGTCCCTTCCCCTTGCTGAGCTACTAAGCTTCCTCTTTTATAACCACCAAAAACCCTTTTCTAGCTTTTTCCTCTTGTATTTGTATACTGTTTCAACAGTATTTCCTAATTATATGACATATGTTTTGGGCTTGGTTTGGATCTTAAATTGGGTTTGATTTGAATCTTCAATTAACTTTGATTTTGACTTGACAAAAACTATAATTTGTTCTCATTCGACACATAAATTCTTTTTATTTTTGTTTCGCCAAATACACAACCAATTAAAATAAAATTAACATCAAATTCGACTAATAAATCCATATTTAATGATAATAAAAATATATAAATTATGCTCATCAAATTCTCTCAAGCCTAGATTTTGGTAGTTCTCAAGCAAATCAAAAACAAAACTAAAGAAAACTAAAAACAAATAATAACAAAATTCTAACTAAACCACTTCCATAGATTGACATGATTGCATTTAGCGTATACAATAAGCCTCTAAACCCTTTTGTGTCCGCAGTTGGAGGAGTCGTATCTCATGAGTGTTTACCAGTAACGATGCCCACAAATGCCATATTGCAAGACTTAAATATGAAACCAAAAAAATAAAAAAATTAAAAAATAAACAAATTAAAAACATAGATATATTTTTTACTCAAAAGAATACTTCTCGAGCACATGGTTGCAAAAATCGCTACTCGCTAATCTATTGGCGAGATAACGGTTAACGATTTATCGGTTATTAGTCGAGTAATCGGTGAGTACTATTGATCGAGAAATTGGGTCAAATCTATAAAATTAGGTCAAACCTCAACTATTGGTGTGATTTTATCAAACTTCAAGAGAGTTTGTGTAATTTTCCCTAATACACACACACACACACACATAAACAACACAAACCCTACCATATTTTTCTCACGTTTCACTTTCACGCCTCCCCTCCTTTGACCTCTCTCACAACGCACCACTGCACATGTTCCTCCTCATTCTCTCACCCATTTCACCAACCACCTACAGTCCACCACCACCGTTTGATGGGCATGCAGTCGTACCGACTTATACTATCGCATTGACCTCTCTCATGCCCACTTCACCAACCACCGATCGTTTACCACCACCAACCTCTCTCTCGCCATAACGACTTTACATTGCCACACCCCTTTATTTCTTACCCCCAATTTCAAAGCTTGTTTGTCAATTTTTGGTACATTTCTTTTGCTCTGTCTGTTGTTGTTGTTTGATTTGTTTTGAATTCAAAGTTGAGTCTTTTTGAAAACTTTGATTTTTTCAAAGTTGGGTTCTTTTGGTTTTTGGTTTTCTTCAGTGTTGTTGTTATTGTTTTTTTTTTTTTATTTATTTTTATTTTTTTATAATTCATTGCTATTATTTTTTTAAAATTTTATTTTTTATTTTGCTATTTTTGGGGTTTTCAATTTTTTCCTTAAAAAAGGCCTAATGTGAGGTGGACTGATTCGATTGATTACTCAACCAACTTGGCCGATTAATTGGCCCACCCGATTTGGCCACCACTCTCATCCTTATTGGCTGCCAATCAGTAATAAAGTACTGAAAAATTGTTGCTTTTTGACAATTTTTGCAACATTGCTGAGGCACTAAACATCAACTCTTTCCATCAAATAGGTAACAACAATCAAATTAAGTATCAAGCATTATCCACAATTTAGAAAGATATTAATTTCCATGTAGTAAGTGAGTCACTCTAGTTTGTGGCAACTTTATGCAAGAAGGATGATTAGTTGTAATTGACGAAAAGTATTCCCTAAGAGATTTTTTGTAGGCACTACATTTTTAATTACATAATTGTTTCATGATGTCATTACATTGTTTTTTTGCCATATTTGAATATGAAATGTCTATCCTACTTAAATGTTGATGTAAATCATGATTCCAAACACTCATAAACTAGTACAAACCTAGCCACAAATCTTTAGTCCTAATTGTCTCAAAAACCATCCAAAAAAAGTAAATCTCAAAGCAAAAAAAACAAATAACTTACAAAATATTACAACAAAATAAAATAATAAAAGCAAAAAAAATAAATAAAAGCTAAAACACCAAAACAATGTATAAACTAACTGTATCTAAAGCTAATCAACACAAAAGCAAACCCACCAATTAGCAAACAATCAAACAAAAGTGGGAAAAAGCAAATAAAAAAATAAAGACCAAAATACAGCAACACTTTTTTTTTTTTTTTATTACATAAATGCAAAATAACAATATAATCCTAAATTGAAACTAGTAGAAATAATCTAGATTAAACTAATTTTTCAAACAATCCTCGACAATAGAGCCAAAAATTTGTTGTGCAAAATTTTAAGTACTCGCAAGTGTGCAAGTCAATTGTAGAATGGATTATACAAGTACAAAATCATATAGATTGATAAAATATTCATCTAACTGCAAGTTAATTCAATTCTAATCTAGTTGGCAAAATTTTGAAAACTGAGAATTAATTAAAACTAACAAATAAAATTCAAAATTAACAAGATAGAATTAATGTGCAAAACTCAAGCAATGGAACGAAAAATCTAAGATTTAGAATCCACCATTATCAACTTGTAATATCTTACTATTAAAAAAAAATTAAGAAATAATCTAAAAATCAATTTGTTGTTTTCTCATGATCTATCTATTAGGCTTAAAAAATAAATTTTTTGTAAATTCTTACTTCAAGACTTAAAATTTATAAGATCTAGATATTACATGTATCCAATGTTTGGAAGACATACAATCAAAAATCTTATTTATGAACTTTTTGAATCCAAAGTCAAATTAATAAAAGGGCAAATTGCACAAACCTCCCCAAAGGTTAGGCGAAATTGCACAAAAATGAGGATGCTTGTGATACTCGCACTCTAGCTATCTGAGGTTCCAAAAACTCAGCACAAACCTTCCATTCTATTAGTAAACCATTAGTCTATCTGCGTTAAATCAAAATTATGAAGGATAAAATAGTCAATTCATAACTAGTAAATATTTTAATTAAAAATAATAATTTTAATTAATAAAATGATAATATAATATTTTTGGTTAAAAAAAGACATGCATCTTCTACATCCATCATCATCTTCCTCATCTCCATTTCATTATCTTTCTTATCTTCATTTTATCATCTTCATCATCCATTCCTAATTTCATCAAAATCATCATCTCCATCATTTTTATCAAACCAGTATCACCTAAATCAATCATCATTAAACCAAACATCACCCAAATCAAACAAAAATTTCAAAGTTCATGAAAATTAAAAGAAAAAAAATGTCACCATCTCCAATTAGTATCCATCGTTAGAGACTAGTTTTCAATAGTGGAGACGCTCTGGTCTACATTACCAAAGACTAGATATGGTCTCCGACGATAGAGGCCAGAAACAAGTCTCCATCACTAGAGATTACGATCTGTTCTGGTCTCTATCATCAGAGACCAGATTTGGAGACCGCATCTCTAGCGATGAAGACTAGTTTTTGGCCTCCATCGTTGGTAATTGGTCTCCACTGACGCCTAGATTTGGTTTCCATTTTTTTCAATTAAATTAAAATATATTATATTAATTTTAAATTTATAAAAAAATAAAATGTTGCCCTTACATTTGATTTGAAGGGTATGTTAGTCTTTTTGTACATTTGACTGTTGACCATGAGGATTTAATAGTGGTTGATTAACAACATAAGAGGTTTGTGCTGAATTTTTAAAAACTCTGGTAGCTAAAGTGCAAGTATCACAAACATCCTCATTTTTGTGCAATTTCACCCAATCTGGGGTAGGTTTGTGCAATTTGCCCTTAATAAAATAATCATGTAACTACCTAAAATACTTGATATTGATGGTGGAACTATTTTATTTTATCAATTTATTATTTAAACATTAAAAATCAAATTGAGAATAATACTTGAAAAGCAAAATCATTATAAAGTTAATAAGACTTCTACCTTTATCTTAGATAGAAAATTAAGTGGTCAATGATGATAACAAGAATAAAGATATAAATTGAAACTCGCATGAAGAAATTCAGCTCAATTGGTGGTAATTTGCTTAAACAAGAAAAGTTTACTTTGTTTTCCAAGGGGACAACGTGGTTGTTTCCTTCGGCTCCAAGTCTCTTAGGGCATGTTTGGCACGCCCAATTTTATATGAGTTTAGGATTCAAAATATCCTAAACTCTTAAATGTGACATTTGGAGAGCAATAGGAAGGATTCTATTCCCAATCCCTAACCTTCTCATTTCCAACTCTCATGGGAATGAGTTTTTCAACCAAAATGGTGGCATTTAGTGAGTTTGAGATTTCTCATTTCCTATCCATCTCTCTCTCACTCCTTCATCTCTCTTTTTCTCTTGCTGTCTCCTTCTCGCATCCTTTTCCATTGCCGTCGATGAGCAACCGCTATCAACAAACCCAGTAACATTAGCACCTTTCATCATCTCCTTCAATGATTTTTTATTGATATTGTGGTTTGGGTTCGATTGAATCCAGAACCAGCTTTGGTTTTAAGTTTGATTGAACCCAGAATCTTAAGTTTTGGGTTCGATCAAATCCAAATGCTCTTCATCTTGGTTCGTTGAATCAAGATGAAATTTGGGTTTTGACAAACCCGAATGAAGGTCATTTGAGTTCGTTGAACTTAGTTGTCTTGTTTTATTTATTTATCTTTTTCAAGTTTTTTTTTTTTTTTTGATGTTATTGTTGTCGGTGTTGTTAATGTTGGTAGTGTTGTTTTTTTTGTAAGAGATGATGATGTTGATTAACTGAATTGTTGATAATGTTGATGAATTGGGTTAGCGATGTTGAAGATAATGGAGATCCACTAAATTGGATCTCCACTGTCCACCTGTCTGGATGGACAGTAGGGATCCAATTTGATGGATCTTCATTTTTTTTTTTTCCTTTTTTTAAAATATTATTATTAAGTATATAAAATATTTAAATTAATTTTATTTTAATTCAATCTTAAGATTCTCAACCTATATCAAATACAATATGGTATAAGTTTAATCTAATTGTAAGTTTTACCAAACATAGGATAATAATTTTTTTATCTAGTCTAATCCAATTCATTCCAAACACAATCTCATTCTCATTTTCAATCTCAATCTTGCGTGCCAAACATAGTCTTAAGCTTTTGCCTTCTAGTCTTAGACCTTGTTTGCTCCAAGTTTGTTGCCTTTGTTTTTTGTTCCAAGAAAATTGCTACCGCTTGCTCTCTTTTTTCTCCCAAAGCTAGTTGCAAAGATTGACATTTCTTTTTTTCTTTTTTTTTTTTCTATTTATTCCTCTCGACTTAGCTGCTAAGCTTCCTCTTTTATAAACGCCAAAAGCCATTTTTTAGCTTTTTTATCTTTTATTTGTTTCATGTCTCAACAATATTTCTTGATTACATGACATATGTTTTGGGTTTGGGTTTGGGTTTAGGTCTGGATCTTGAATTGGGTTTGAACTTGAATCTTTAATTGACTTAGATTTTGACTTGATAAAAACTATAATTTGTTCTTATTTAACACACAAATGATCTTTATTCCAATTTTGCCAAAAACACAACTAATTAAAATAAAATTAACATAAAATCAGAAGCCACTTGAAAACCTTTTTCATTTGTTTTATTTTTCAAGCAAGCCTAAGTAGGAAAGAGTAGCTTTCAAGAAATTTTATTTAAAGGAAAGAAAATTAATTTTGAAGTAGACTTACGTAGCCGAATAACTATTAGAAGATCAAGGTACTTAAAAAATTGGGTTATTGTCATTTTACCCCTAGATTTAAATATAATATCAAACTACCTCTGGTTTAAAAGGTAATAGTTAAAACAGTTTAACCGTTAAATGTATTTGTAAATCTGTCAATAAATTAACAAATCCGTTATTTTGGAGGGTAAAAGGGTCATATCGCCTTGTTCACAGACATAGATTCTAGTTGGATTAAAATATAATTTGTTAATTAAAAAAAAACCACTTAAAAAAAGGTTAAAAAAATACAAAACCAGATCAATCTCCCTCTCTTTCTCTCTTAGTCTTTCATCATCTCTCTTTCACTATTTCTCTCTCTCTCTCTATGTCATAATCTCTCACCCTCTCTTTTTCACTGTGGCTCACCGATCCAATCTAGGTTTCAAACTCAAATCATTGAATGAACCCATCGTAAAACCCAAGAGGCTTTGATAATCAATTCCTCACCGGTAGTCGAGATTTGAATCTCTTCCCTTCTCTCTCTCTCTGTGTGTGCATATGGTTAGGTTGGTAAACTTGCCTCGTTTATGGGTTAAGATGGGTGTTGTTTGAGTGGTATGGATATGGGTGTGTGCTAGTGTTTGGATGGGTGTGTAGTGGTGTTTGGGTGGTATGGATAAAGTGTTGGTGTTGTTTTTTGGGTGTACGAAGGTTGGGTGGTGTGGTTTCATCTAGATTCACCATCGTCAATGTGGGTGATTGAATATTTGGGTAATTTTTTGGGGGTTTGTATTTGGTTGCAAAGAAACCTAGGTGCTTGGGTTTGTTATGTTGACAAACCCAGGTACTTAGGTTCATCCTTATGTCTAAGTCTGTTTTTTTATTATTTTTTTTAATTTGTCAATTTTTTTTTCTATTTTTAATTTATCAAAATTTTTTATTTTTTATTTTTTGTATTTTTATTTAAATTTTTATTTTTTTAAATTAATCTTCATCATGCATCTTAACATGGACAGTGGAGAACTGATTGAAAATTTTTTAATTTTTTAATTTTTTTTTCAATTTAATATTTTTTTTTGGAAAATTATCTTTAATTAATTAATTTTTTTTTCAAATTAATTTCATCATCTATCTTAAGATGGATAATGAAGATATGATGAAAATTTTTTTTTTATTTTATTTAATTTTTATTTTATAATATTTATTATTTCAATTGTTTAAAATTGTAATTTATTTATTTATTTTTATATAAATTTAATTGTAAATTCTAAAAAATTTTTTTATTATTTTGGTTATGAAAGGGTAGCTTAGTAATTGACTAATTTTTTATTTTTATTTTTTAATTTTTTAATATAGTAAGCATATTTTGATCTTTTACTGTTTTTGTCATAAAACCATTAAAATTTTGGATGAAAACCGCTTTTATTTAACAACATATGGTTTTTTGGCTAATATTTCAAAAAGTTAAGATAAACTGATATTATTTACCATTTCTAGGGATTCTAAATTTTTCCCTAAAAATTTCGTCATGATATAACATAATGTTTAATTGATCCATAAAGTTTCCACTAATTATAGCGTAAATTTCACTGCTGGGTATTTCTATATCAAATTTGATTGTGCTTTTTTTTTGGCAGTTTTATATGGTATCTACCTAATTTTCTGGGGATTCATCATTGGAGGTACCATCTCTATCTTAGAAAAAGTTTTCAATTGAATGGACAGAATCTTATTTGCAGTGTGTGAGTAACAAGTTTATGTTCAAATAAATTATCAACATCCTTTTCCATGTAACGAAATAAAATTATATGTATACAAACAGGGTGTCCAGTAGCCAGGAAAATTTGGCAAGCGAAAAGAAATCATACATTCGCTGGTGAACTTTCCCCGAAATTGGTAAAGAAGGATATGTCGTGGAGACAAGAGATTGAGGAACAATTACTTTCATATGGACTTGTTCCAAATGAAGAGAAAGAAGAGAGAAATCCGTTGTTTGCTGCAATAACAACAGGAAATGCAAAGCTTGTCAAGTTGATACTTGATGAGCATCCTCAGGCAATTGAGTGTGTTAATGATAGGAAACAAAACATATTTCATGTGGCTGCTATGTATCGTCAAAAGGAGATTTTCGATCATGTGAGAGAAGAAGAAATACTAATGTTCGGATTGGCCCGACAAATTGATGACAAAGGCTACACCATTTTACACGCTGTTGCAGACACTGAGCATTACAGAGGAGGAACTCGCTCTGGTCCTGCCTACCAATTACAAGAGGAGTTAGAATGGTTCGGAGTAAGATTCGTTGTCCTTTGTTTACCCTTTGTTCAGAATATATGTAAATTTGTAAGGCATATCTGACAAATCTTTGTACGATTTTTATCATAGATAGTTATTTTTTATTTTATTTTATTTTATTTTTAGTTTTTTAATTAGTATTATTATTATTTTATTGAGACCAAACTAGAATGTAACCGAACCAGTTATGATATGATTTTGTGACGTAGCTCAGAGATCATCTCCCAAGAATGAGAGAGGACAACCCACATAAAGTGAGTAAAATGTCCATAATTTTTGTGAGACTTAGATATAGAACTCACCACCTATAAAAAATAGTGGACGGTTATATGGTCTTAGTATCATACCACAACTTTTTGTCTGTAGATTTTGTGTTTACATCTTAACAAATCTCAAGTTCAATAAAAGACAAAAAATTATGGCATATTAAGGACAATATAATGGTGTTTCCAAAACATCTCATTAGATATATTTTTAACAAGAAAAATAAAGGGATAATCCCAATTTCCCCCCTGTAGTTTAAAGAAATAGTCAAAATTCCCCCTCACAGTCAAGCGATTTTTTAAAGTCAGGAAAGGTTTTGACTATTTCTTCAAATTACAGGGGGGAAATTGAGATTATCCCAAAAATAAATGATATTGTTTATTCTTTTATGTGTTTGTGAACGCAGAGGGTGGAGAAAATAATGCCATCATACTATATAATGCTGCCTGACAAAGAAAAGAAGACTGCAGAAGATATCTTTAAAGAAAAGCATAAAGATCAACATAAGGAGGCACAAAATTGGATAAAAGAGACTTCTCAGTCATGCTCTGCAGTTTCTGTTCTTGTCGCCACCGTTGTCTTTGCTGCCGCCTTCACTGTACCTGGAGGTACTAATGACAATAATGGTCAACCAATTCGCCTCTACTCCCCTATCTTCCTTTTTTTCACCATCTCAGACATCATCTCCTTATCCTGCTCCTTGACTTCCGTTGTTATGTTTCTCTCTATCATTTCATCACCTTTCGAGCTCGAAGATTTTCGAACTGCACTCCCTAGAAAACTAATGCTCGGCTTTACCTTACTCTTCATGTCCGTGGTAACAACTATGCTCGCTTTCTCGTCAACCATTTATCTCATCATTCAATTGGATGAGCGTCGAAATTGGACTATAACTCTAATTTGCAGTGCTGCGTTCCTCCCAGTGAGCGTGCTGGCACTGACACACTTCCCATTGTTTGTGTCGTTTATAACTGCTTGGAAGAAATTGTTCATGGCCGTTTGGAACGTTCTTCCTTGCAGCCTGTTAATTAACTCCGTGAAGCTTGTCTGGAAGAAAGTCCTTCGATATCCACATTCTGAGGAGAAGGGAAAATGAGAGTTTTGTGCCTGCGTTCTTGAAATTCATCTGTAGTAATTACTGTGGTCTGTGCTTATTATATGTGTATGTTTAAATAGTCTTTAATACTATTGTAGGACATTTTTCTATTAGCTAAAATTTTTGGATTAGATTGGTATTGATGTGTTATGAGAGTTTGGAGGCCCGGAGTTCAAAATTCCACTACCCTTATTTAGAATTTTTATTCATTACACTTGTTAGACGATACAAGTGCTTTACGTATCACAAATCTCATTTGTCTATTTGATCTAGTAGTTATCTTTACTATTAACTAAGTGATAAAGTTAGATGTTCTCTTCATTAAAAGCTACATGCATAAATTGTAATCATGAGAATGATTATTATGTTTATTTTACAAGGTCATAATTCACAGTTAACATAATTTAAAAAAAAAAAAAATTCACAATTTACATGGAATTGTGAAGTGATAGCTTCATTTTGTTGTTTTATTCCTACTTTGGCTTTAACTTGAGAGTTTAGGTTTTGGATCACTTCAATTGACCCATAATTGATGCTCATTTGATAAAAATTTGATATTTCAAAAATATATTTATTTAAAAATGGTTTTCTTTAATTAAATAATTGAGTTTATGTTTTATTAACACTAAAGAACTAAACTCAGTTTTTCTAGCACTTTTTTACTGTTCTTTTTTTTTAATGACAAAAATATCCTTAAAACCTGTGAGACCTCGAACCTCATTTATAGGAAAAACCTATTTTTAGTGGATAGGTCAGTGAATAAGTCTGTCCAGAAATGGTATTAAAAGCTAATTTAAGATCCGACTAGACATTTATGACCAAAATGTGATGTGTACAACCCAAGATATCATTTTTATAAAAAATAAAATTTTTCGATGAATATTGTCCATATGAATAGTGATTTTTGGAAAACGGACCCCAAAAATCAAATTTTTTTTGAACAAGTAGTAGAATTTATAGAAACTGAAACAGATTGAAAATGAGTTCGTTTGAGTCGGTTTTGAGTGAATCGAAGTTTATTGGATGAAAATATCATTTTTGGAGAATAATGGGTATTAATTGTTTTACACCCATTTGAAATTTTTTAAAGCATGCAATTGAGAGGTCTTATATCTAATTAAAATATTACATAATCAATTTAATGATTGGATGACCATAGAATATTTTTGAAATTTATTTAGACATGAATATAAATCAAATACATTAAAGGGTAAAGTAGGCATTTCACTAAGAAATTGTTACCAAGAAACACAAATCCATGTCATGCAAAATGAACCAATAAAAGAATGACACATGGAGGTATAAAATAGTGATCCATGTCATGCAAAATTAGCCAATGAGAGACTGCCACCTAAAAGTGAAAAAGTGTGGGTTAATTATGTGACCATGTGATTAAAGTAATTAGTTTGGTTAGGTTAATGGATGGTTAGGAAATAGACCAATTAAATGCTTTATAATGTTACAAAGGATAAACTTGACAATATGGAAATAGTTGAAGGGCAAATAGGTCATTCAAACATAAAATTTGGGAGACCTATATAAGCTTGCACTCATGCATAAGATAGAGAGAACAATTGAAAGATTAGAGAGGAAAGAAGAGAGTTTCAGTCACCATGGGAGAGGGCATTTTACCTAAAATACTAGATACCGAAGGTGAAACTATTTTATTTTAACAATTAGTGAAACTAAAAATTATTTAAACATTAAAAATCAAATCAAGAATAATATTCGAATAACAAAATCATTACAAAATTAATAAGATTTCATCCTCCATCTTAGAAATGAAAATTAAGCGGTCAATAATGATAACAAGAACAAATATATAAATTAAAACCCACGTGAAGGGAGAATTTCCAGTCAATTGGTGGCAATTTGGTCAAACAAGAAAAGTCAACTTTCTTTTCAAAAAAGGCCAAAAAAAAAAAAAAACCTCAACTTTGTTCTCCATAGGGACAACATGGTGGTCCCCCCTAGCTCCAAGTCTGTTAGGGCTTGTTTGTTGCATGGCTTTGGATAATTTTAAGTCCAAACCTATATTTGGTAAGAGAGTAGGATTAAAAAAATCAATTCTATCTCTCTTTGCTATGCTATTGTGGTAGGTTAAATCAAATTCACTACAGTAGGCGAGATAAAAGCAAGGGACATGTTATCCTTTGCTTTTTCATGTGATTTATTTGTTATTTTTCATTTAATTTTTTTATTCTTAATGTTAAATTAAATAATATTTATTGAATTATTTATTTTAAAAATTAAGCTAATATATTTATTAAATATTTTTAAAATGTAATATTATTTTAAATTAATTATAAAATAAATATTATTTTCTCTAAAATTAACTTTATATAATTATATATATTATTTATAAAATATAATTTAATATTTTTATTTATTTTTAAATTAATTTAAATATTTTTAATATATGATATAATTATTTTATTTAAAATTAATTTAATATGTTTATAAAATAATCTTTTTAGTATTTATTAAAAAATTTTATTTCAAGTTACAATTAATTCAAAATAAATTTGCTTATTTTAGAAAATAATTTTATTATTTAAAATTGATTTTATCCAATCCCATATTGTACCAAATATATTATAGTACTAATTTATTCATTCCGATATGACATCAAATACATCATAACATTAATTTATCTAATCTAATCCAATCCAATTTCATGAAAATAATTCAATCAAATTCTGCGTGCTAAATGGGGCCTTAGTTTACTCCAAGTTTGCCGCCACTGTTTTTTTCTTTTAGAAGAAATGCCGCCTCTACTTTTTGCTCCAAGAAAATTACTACCACTTGCTTTCTTTTTTCTCCCAAAGCCGATTGTAGAAATTATCGCTCCTTTTTATTTTTTGGTCCCTTCCCCTAGCTAAGCTACTAAGCTTCTTCTTTTATAACCACCAAAAACCCTTTTCTAGCTTTTTCCTCTTGTATTTGTTTCCTGTCTCAACAATATTTCTTGATTACATGACATATGTTTTGGGCTTGGTTTGGATCTTAAATTGGGTCTAATTTGAATGTTCAATTGACTTTTATTTTGACTTGACAAAAACTATAATTTGTTCTCATTCGACACACAAATTCTCTTTATTCTTGTTTCACCAAAAACACAACTCATTAAAATAAAATTAACATAAAATTGGACTAATAAATCTATATCTAATGGTAATAAAAATATATAAATTATGCTCATCAGATTCCCCCAAACCTAGATTTTGGTAGTTTTCAAGCAAAACAAAAACAAAACCAAAGAAAACTAGAAACAAATAATAACAAAAGTCTAACTAACCCACTTGCATAGATTGACACGATTGCACTTAGTATGTGTAACAAGCCTCTAAACCCTTTGGTGTCTGTAGTTAGAGGATGTGTGTTTCATGAGTGTTTACCAGTAACGATACCCACAAATGTCATAATGCAAGACTCAAATATGAAACCAAATAAATAAACACACTTCTTAGGCACATGGTTGCAAAAATCGCCACTTGCTAATTTACTAGTGAGGCAGCAGTTAATGATTTATTAGTTATTTGCTAAGTACTTGATAAGTACTATTAATTTAGGTCGAACTGGGTCAAATATGTAAAACTAGGTCAAAGCTCAGCTATTGGTGTGATTTTATCAAACTTCAAGGGAGTTTGTGTAATTTTGCCCATATATATATGCACACACACACACACACATATAAACAACACAAACCCTACCATATTTTTCTAACATTCCACTTTCACGCCTCTCCTCCTCTAACCTCTCTCACATCGCACCACTACACACCTTCCTCCTCATTCTCTCACCCATTTCGCCAACCATCGACCGTCCACCACCACCATTTGATGGACATGCAGTCGTATCGACTTACACTATCGTCTCGACCTCTCTTACACCAACTGTCCTCTCTCATGCCCACTTCACCAAGCATCGACCATCTATCACCATCGATCTTTCTCTTGCCATAACGACTTTACATTGTCAAACTCCTTTATTTCTTGCCCCTAATTTCAAAGCTTGTTTTGTCAATTTTTGGCACATTTCTTTTGCTCTATCTGCTGTTGTTGTTTGATTTGTTTTGAATTCAAAGTTGGGTTTTTTTGGAAACTTTGATTCTTTTTAAAGTTGGGTTCTTTTGGTTTTTGGGTTTTCTTCAATATTTGTTATTGTTGTTGTTGTTGTTGTTATTGTATTTTTTTTTTTCCATTGCTATTATTTTTTTAATTTTTTTTTTCAAAAATAAAAATAAAAAAAGCCCAATGTGAGTTGGACTGATTCGACTGATTACTCAATTAACTCGGTTGATTAATCGGCCCCCGATTTGGCTGCCAATCTTATCCTTATTGGATCAGAAACATGCCGATCAACAATAAAGTGCTGAAAAATCATCATTTTCTAACAATTTTTGCAACATTGCTCAGGCACTAAACATCAACTCTTTCCATCAAATAGGTAACAACAATCAAATTAAGTATCAAACATTATCCACAATTTAGAAAGATATTAATTTCCATGTAGTAAGTGAGTTGCTTTAGTTTGTGGCAACTTTATGCAAGAAGGGTGATTAGTTGTAATTGACGAAAAATATTCCCTAAGAGATTTCTTTGTCGGCACAACATTTTTAATTACATAATTGTTTCATGATGTCATTACATTGTTTATTGCCATATTTGAATTTGAAATGTCTATCCTACTTAAACACTGATGTAAATCATGATTCCAAACACTCATAAACTAGTACAAGTCCTAACCACAAATCTTTAGTCCTAATTGTCTCAAAAACCATCCAAAAAAAGTAAATCTCAAAGCAAAAGGAACAAATAACTAACAAAATATTACAACAAAATAAAATAATAAAAGCAAAACAAAAGAAATAAAAGTTAAAACACCCAAACAATATAAACTAACTGTATCTAAAATAAATCAACACAAAAGCAAACCCACTAATTAGCAAACAACTAAACAAAAGCTGCAAAAAGCAAATAAAAAAATAAGACCAAAATACACCAACACTATCTTTTTTTTTTTTTTTTTTAAATACATAAATGCAAACTAACAATATAATCCTAAATCCTAAATTAAAAGCAGTGGAAGAATTAAATAATCTAGATTAAACTAATTTTTCACATAATCCCCAACAATGGAGCCAAATTTTGTTGTGCAAAATTTTAAATGCTCGTAAGTATATGAGTCAATTGTAGAATGGATTATGCGAGCACGAAATCAATCCCATAGAGATTGATAAAATATTCATCTAATTGCAAATGAATTCAATTCTAATCTAGTTGACAAAATTTTAAAAACTGAGAATTAACTAAAACTAACAAATAAAATTCAAAATTAACAAGATAGAATTAATGTGCAAAACTCAAGCAATGGAATAAAAAATCTAAGATTCAGAATCCACCATTATCAACTTGTAATATCTTACTATTCAAGAAAAATTTAAGAAATAATCTAGAAATCAATTTGTTATTTTCTCATGATCTATCTATTAGGCTTAAAAAATAAATCTTTTGTAAATTCTTACTTCAAGACTTGAAATTTATAAGATCTAGATATTACATGTATCCAATGTTTGGAAGACATACAATCAAAAATCTTATTTATGAACTTTTTCAATCCAAAGTCAAATTAATAAAAGGACAAATTGCACAAACCTCCCCAAAGGTTAGGCGAAATTTCATAAAAATGAGGATGCTTGCAATACTCACACTCTGGCTATCTGAGGTTCCAAAAACTTAGCATAAATCTTCTCTTTTGTTAGTAAACCATTAGTCAATCATTGTTAAATCAAAATTATGAAAGGTAAAATAGTCAATTCACAATGAATAAATATTTTAATTAAAAATATAATTTTAATTAATAAAATGATAATATGATATTTTTGGTTAAAAAAGTCATCTGCATCTTCTACATCCATCATTATCTTCCTCATCTCCATTTCATCATCTTCATAATCCATTTCTTGATTTCATCAAAATCATGATCATCTCCATAATTTTCATCAAACTAGTATCACCCAAATCAATCATCATCATTAAACCAAACATCACCCAAATCAAACAAAAATTTCAAAGTTCATTAAAATCGAAAGAAAAAAAATGCCACCATCTCTAACTAGTCTCCACCAACGGAGACTAGTCTTCGATAGTAGGGACACTCTAGTCTACATCGCTAAAGACTAGATTTGGCCTCCTCTTTATCACTAGAGACCAGATTTGAAGATCGTGTGTTCAATGATGAAGATAAGTTTTTGGCCTCCATCGTTGGTAATTGGTCTCCAGCGAACACTCAATCTGGTCTCCAAGGGAGACCACGATCTAGTCTCCATTTTTCTAATTACAATAAAAATATATATTATATTAATTTTAAATTTATAAAAAAATAAAATGTTGCCTTTACATTTGATTTGAAGGATATTTTAGCCTTTTTGTATCTTTGACCATTGACCATAAGGATTTAACGGTGGTTAACTAACAACATAAGAGATTTGTGCTGAAATTTTGAAAGCTTTGATAGCCAGAGTGCGATGATCGTAAACATACTCATTTTTGTGCAATTTCACCTAACCTAGGGTTAGGTTTGTGCAATTTGCCCTTAATAAAATAATCATGTAACTACCTAAAATACTTGATATTGATGGTGGAACTATTTTATTTTATCAATTTATTATCTGAACATTAAAATCAAATTGAGAATAATACTCAAATAGCAAAATCATTACAAAGTTAATAAGACTTCATCCTTTATCTCATAAAAGAAAATTAAGGGATCAATGATGATAATAAGAATAAAGATATAAATTGAAACTCGCATGAAGAAATTCAGCTCAATTAGTGGCAATTTGCTCAAACAAGAAAAGTTTACTTTGTTTTCCAAAAGGACAATGTGGTGGTCTCCTCTAGCTCCAAGTCTCTTAAGGCATGTTTGGCACACCTAATTTCACGTGGGTTTAGGATTCAAAAGATCCTAAACTCTCAAATGCGGCATTTGGAGAGCAATGGGAAGGGTTCTATTCTCAATCCCAAACCTTCTCATTTCTAGCTCTCATGGGAATGGGCTTTCCAACCAAAATGGTGGGATTAGTGATTTTCTGAGATCCATTCTCTCTCTCACTCCTCCATCTCTCTTTTTCTCTCGCTGTCTCCTTCTCGCGTTCTTTTCCATTGTTGTCAGTGAGCAACCACTGTCAATGAACCTAGCAACAGCAGCGCCCTTCATCATCTCCTTCAATTATTTTTTGTTAATATTGTTGTCTAGGTTCGATTGAACTTAGAACCTGCTTTGGTTCTAGGTTCGATTGAACCCAGAACCTTAAGTTCTAGGTTCGATTGGACCTAAAACTTAAGGTTTTGGGTTCGATTGAACCCAGATGCTCTTCACCTAGGTTCATTGAACCCAGATGAAATCGGGGTTTTGACAAACTGGATAATGGTCATTTGGATTCGTTGAACCTAGTTGTCTTTGTTTTATTTGTTTATTTTTTTTTTCAAGTTCTTATTTTGATGTTATTGTTGTTGTTGTTAATGTTGATGATGATTTTGTTGTTGTAAGAGATGATGATGTTGATTAACTGATTGTTGATGTTGATGATGATTGTTGTTATAAAAGATGATGATGTTGATTAACTAGATTGTTGATAATGTTGATGAAGTGGGTTGGTGATGTTGAAGATAGTGGTGACCCACCAGATTGGATCTCTACTGTCCATCTATCTAGATGGACAGTGGGGATCCAATTTTGTGGATCTTCATTTTTTTTTCCTTTTTTTCATATTTTTTTATAAAATTAATATTAAGTATATAATAAGATATTTAAATTAATTTTATTCGAATCCAATCCTAACTATACCAAATACAATATGGTGTAATTTTAATCAATTGTAAGTTCTACCAAACATTGGATAGTAATTTTTAATTCAGTCTAATTCAATCCATTTCAATAGCAATTTTATTCTCATTTTCAATCTCAATCCTACATGTCAAACATAGTCTTAAGCTTTTGCCTTCTAGTCTCCAACCTTGTTTGCTCCAAGTTTGTTGCCTTTGTTTTTGGTTCCAAGAAAATTGCTACTGCTTGCTCTATTTTTTCTCCCAAAGTTGGTTGTAGAAATTGCTGTTTCTTATGTTTGTTTGTTTTTTTATTTCTCTTTATTCCCCTCTGCTTAGCTGTCGAGCTTCCTCTTTTATAAACACCAAAAGCCATTTTTTAGCTTTTTCATCTTTTATTTGTTTCTTGTCTCAACAATATTTCTTGATTAGATGACATATGTTTTGGGTTTGGGTTTGGGTCTGGATCTTGAATTAGGTTTGAACTTGAATCTTCAATTGACTTGGATTTTGACTTGATAAAAATATAATTTGTTCTTATTTAACACACAAATTATCTTTATTCTTGTTTTGCCAAAAATACAACTAATTAAAATAAAATTAACGTAAAATCAGAACCCACTTAAAACCTTTTCATTTGTTTTATTTTTCAAGCAAACTTAAGTAGGAAAGAGTAGCTTTAAGGAAATTTTATTTAAATGAAAGAAAATTTATTTTGAAGTAGACCTGCGTGGACGAATAACTATTAGAAGATTGAGGTACTTAAAAAATTGGGTTATTATCATTTTATCCTCTAAATTTGAAAATAATATCAAACCACCCCTCATTTAAAAAGTAATAGTTAAAACAGTCCAACCGTTAAATATGATAATGAATCTGTCAATGAAGTAACATATATATTATTTTAGAGGGTAAAAGGGTCATATGGCCTTTTTGAAAACATGGATTCTAACTGGATTAAAATATAATTTGTTAATTTAAAAAAACACTTAAAAAAAGTTAAAAGAAATACAAAACCCGGATCAGTCTCTCTCTCTCTTCTTTCTCAATCTCTTACCATCTCTCTTTTACTGTTTCTCTTTCGCTCTGTCATAATCTCTCACCCTCTCTCTTTCATTGTGGCTCATCGATCAAATCTAGGTTTCAAACTCAGATCATTGAATGAACCCATCATCGAACTCAAGAGGCTTTGATGATCAATTCCTCACCAAGAGTTGGGATTTGAATCTCTTCCCTTCTCTTTTTCTCTCTCCATCTCTCTCTTTGCATGTGGTTGGGTTGGTAAACTTGCCTCTTTTATGGGTTAGGATGGGTGTTGTTTGAATGGCATGCATATGGGTATGTGGTGGTGTTTGGATGGTTTTTGGGTGGTATGGATAAAGTGTTGGTGTTGTTTTTTGGGTGTATGAAGGCTGGGTGGTGTGGTTTCATCTAGATTCACCATCACCGATATGGGTCATTGAATATTTGGATAATTTTTTGTATTTGGTTGCAGAGAAACCCGGGTGCCTGAGTTCATCCTTCAACAAACCCAGGTGCTTGAGTTTGTTTTTCATTTTTTTTTTAATTTGTTAGTTTTTTTTTTAAATTTTTAATGTATCAAATTAATCTTCAACAAACTTGGGTGCTTGGGTTTGTTCTGGGTTCTTCCTTCAACAAACCCAGGTGCCTTGGTTTGTTTGTTAGTTAGTTAGGATTTTTTTTTTTTTTTTTTTTTAAAATTTGTCAAAATTTTTTATTTTTTGGAATTTTTTTTTTCAAATTAATCTTCATCATGCATATTAAAACAGTGGAGATCTGATTGATTTTTTTAAATTTTTTTAATTTTTTAATTTTTTCAATTTAATATGTGCAGATGGGATTTTTTTTTTTAATTTTTTATTTTTTTAAAATTAATCTCACCGTCCATCTTAAAATAGATAATAGGGATCTAATGGAAATTTTTTATTTAATTTATTTAATTTTATTAATAATATTTATTATTTTAATTATTTAAAATTGTAATTTATTTATTGATTTTTATATAAATTTAATTGTAAATTCTAAAAATTTATTTTTTTAATTTTTTTATTTTAGTTATGAAAGGGTAATAATTGACTAATTTTTGTTTTTATTTTTTAATTTTTCAATATAATAAGTCTTTTATTCTTTTATGTTGTTATAAAACTTTGGATGGAAACCGCTTTTGGTTAACAGCAGAGGGTTTTTTGGCTAATATTTCAAAAAGTTAGGATAAACTGATATTATTTACCATTTCGGGAGGATTTTAGATTGTTCCCAAAAAAATTCGTCTTGAGATAACATTATGTTTAATTGATCTATAAAGTTTCCACTGATTATAGCGTAAATTTCACTGCTGGGTATTTCTATATCAAATTAATTTGATTGTGCATTTTTTGGCAGTTTCATATAGTATCTACCTAATTTTCTGGAGATTCATCATTGGAGGTACCATCTCTATCTTAGAAAAAGTTTTCAATTGAATGGACAGAATCTTATTTGCACTGTCTGAGTAACAAATTTATGTTCAAATTAAATTATCAACATCCTTTTGCATATAACAAAATAAAATTATATATATACAAACAGGGTGTCCAGTAGCCAGGGAAATTTGGAAAGTGAAAAGAAATCATATATTCGCTAGTACACTTTCCCAGAAATTGGTAGAGAAGGATACGTCATGGAGACAAGAGATTGAGGAACAATTACTTTCATATGGACCTGTTCCAAACGAAGAGAAAGAAGAGAGAAATCCGTTGTTTGCTGCAATAAGAACAGGAAATGCAAAGCTTGTCAAGTTGATACTTGATGAGCATCCTCAGGCAATTGAGTGTGTTAATTATAGGAAACAAAACATATTGCATGTGGCTGCTATGTATCGTCAAAAGGACATTTTCGATCATGTGAGAGAAGAACAAATACTAATGTTCGGATTGCCCCGACAAATTGATGACAAAGGCTACACCATTTTACACGCTGTTGCAGACACTGAGCATTACAGAGGAGGAACTCGCCCTGGTCCTGCCTACCAATTGCAAGAGGAGTTAGAATGGTTCAGAGTAAGATTCGTTGTCCTTGTTTACCCTTTGTTCAGAATATATATAAATTTGTAAGGCGTATCTGACAAATCTTCGTACGATGTTTATTTTTTATTTTTTTATCCTTTTATTGAGACCAAATCAGAATATAACCGGATCAGTTACGATGTGATTTTGTAGTGTGGTTCAGAGATCAGCTCCAAAAATGGGAGAGAATAGAAAACAATTCATATAAAGTTGTGAAACTTGGATATTGGGCCCACCACCTATAACAGGTAGTGGACGGTTGAATAGTCCTATTACCAGAGCTCAAGTTCAATAAAAGACAAAAATTTACGTCATATTAAAGACAACATAATGGTATTTCCAAAACATCTCATTAGAGATATTTTTAAGAGCAAAAATAAATGATGTTTATTCTTTTATGTGTTTGTGGATGCAGAGGGTGGAGAAAATAATTCCATCATACTATATAATGCTGCCTGACAAAGAAAAGAAGACTGCAGAAGATATCTTTAAAGAAAAGCATAAAGATCAACATAAGGAGGCACAAAATTGGATAAAAGAGACTGCTCAGTCATGCTCTGCAGTTTCTGTTCTTGTCGCCACTGTTGTCTTTGCTGCCGCCTTCACTGTACCTGGAGGTACTAATGACAATAATGGTCAACCAATTCTCCGCTACTCCCCTCTCTTCTCTGTTTTCACCATCTCAGACATCATCTCCTTATCCTGCTCCTTGACTTCCGTTGTTATGTTTCTCTCTATCATTTGATCACCTTTCGAGCTCGAAGATTTTCAAACTGCACTCCCTAGAAAACTAATGCTTGGCTTTACCTTTCTCTTCATATCCGTGGTAACAACTGTGCTCGCTTTCTCGTCAACCATTTATCTCATCATTCAATTGGATGAGCGTCGAAATTGGACTATAACTCTAATTTGCAGTGCTGCGTTCCTCCCAGTGAGCGTGCTGGCACTGACACACCTCCCATTGTATGCGTCGTTTATAACTGCTTGGAAGCAATTGTTCACAGCCATTTGGAACGTTCTTCCTTGCAGCCTATTAATTAACCGCGTGAAGCGTGTCTGGAAGAAAGTCCTTCGATATTTACATTTTGAGGAGAAGGGAAAATGAGAGTTTTGTGCTAGCGTTCTTGAAATTTATCTGTAGTAATTACTGTGGTCTGTGCTTATTATATGTGTATGCAGTGGCGGACCCAAAAACTTACGTGATGAGGGTATTTTTATATAATAATTATAATATCAAAAAATCAAATTATATGAAATTTTTTTTGTAATATTGTTTCATTCAATTACTAGAAGGATATTATGTGAAATATAAATAGTTAAAATACATAATCAGTAGGGTATATATAGTTTTACTTTTTATAAGATTGTAAACAAAATTGAGGAAAAATTATATGTTTTACTAGAGAAAGATATATATTGAACCATGATATCTAGAAGAAAGAAAAACAAGATTCATGTCATCGGAAAAAAAAAATTATGAGATAGAGAAATGATTATAAGGGAATTAAAAAAAAAACATATTTCTCATGATGGATAAAAGAAAGAAAAACATGATCCATGTAAATAATAATAAAAAGAGATAATAGGGAATTGAACCAAGGTTCACAATAGAAAAAGAGGCAAAAGTAACTATCCAAGCCATGATGTGTTTGTGCCTCTATTTCGAGGTTTTTTTATATAATATATTAACCGACTTAAAAAAAAAAAAAAGAAAAGGCAACAAATTTATAACGGGGCAAGATTTGAACCCTGGTGGCGTTGGAAAAAACAACACGCCAAAACCATCAATGTTGTTCTACGTTTCTAATGCAATATCCCATTGCATTTATATATTTAAAAGTTAAGTGAACTTAATTAATTTTCAAAAAATTGCCGGGGGGGCACATGTCCCCCTTGGCCCAAGAGTAGGTCCGTCGCTGTGTATGGTTAAATGGTCTTAAATACTATTGTAAGACCTTTTTTTATTAACTAAAAACTTTTGGATTAGATTGTTATTTATGTATTATGAGAGTTTGGAGGTCCCGAGTTTAAAATTTCATTGCCCTTATTTAAATTTTTATTCATTACACTTGTTAGACGATAGGGATGCGTCACGTATCATAAATCTCATTTATCTTTTCGATCTAGCAGTTATCTTTACTATTAACTAAGTGTTAAAGTTGGATGTTCTCTTCACTAAAAACTACATACATAAATTGCAATCATGAGAATGATTATTATGTTTATTTTGAAAGGTCATAATTCGTAGTTCACGCAATTTCACAAAAAAAAAAAAAACAAATTCACGTGGAATTTTGAAGTGACAGCTTGATTTTGTTGTTTTATTCCTACTGAGAGTTTAGCTTTTGGATCACTTCAATTGACCAATAATTGATGCTCATTTGATAAAAATTTGATATTTCAAAAATATATTTATTTAAAAATGAGTTTTTTTTTTATTAAATAATTGAGATCATGTTTTACTAGAACCAAAAAGCTGAACTCAGTTTTTCTAGCACTTTTATACTGTTTTTTTTTTAATGACAAAAATATCCTTAAAACTAATTTAAATAATTTGAAAAAAAAAATAACATAAGCTTTTAAAGAGTTTGAAACTCAAACAAACTGAAACTAAAACTGGGAAGAAAAATCAATGCAAGAAAGAGGTTAAGTCAATCAAGATATCAATAAGGATAAATTCAAAGAGTCGCACACACCCTAGAAACAATAAAACTCCCATTCAAAAAACAAACAGCCACACACACACAAAAGCTAAAAGAACCAGTTTTCACAAAGAAGAAAGCGTTGTGATGAAGAAGACGAACGACTTAGGAATAGAGAAGAATTGTTGGCGATGGCAACAAGAGAAGACGAATAGTTTTCAATAGAGAAGAACGGTTGATAATGAGTTTTTAAGAGTTTTAAGGTGAGTTTTAAGTTTTTTCAGTTGGATTTTCGTGAATGGTGATTGATTTTTACATTTTTGAAATTGGATTAGTTGGATTAGGTTGGGTTTTGTGGATGGTTATTAATTTTGGTTGTTTGTGAACTTGGATTAGATTGTGTTGTGACCGTTTTCATGACATAGATAAATGGGTCGCTAAAAACCCAATGGTTGAGCCCAATGATAAAGGGTTTAGAAAGCCTAAGTGCTTATGTCGCAATGTTGAACTTGCTACCTTTTTCTTTAGCTTATGACTTATACCAAATCTACTTCGATGCGTTTTCAGCTCACGAGAATGAACCCGTCAGCTTGTTGAGCTCGTGCCAGACAATCTTGTAAAAGTTGGTGTCAGATCAAATCCCTCAAATTCAGGTTTTTCGATTTTATGCTGATGAAATCTCTACAATCCCTGATCCGGAAGAGCAATTAATGTAGTGATGACCATGCAGGTGCAATTAATACAGTAATGGCCATGCAAGAGCAATTAATGCAGTGATGGCTATGTTAGAGTAATTAATGTAATTATTATTTTTATAACATGTGTTACACTCAATTGTAAATCTCTCTCTATAAATAAAGGTGAAATCCTTTATATTGGAGGACTTGAAGAAGTATTACTGTACTCTGCTAAAAATATTTCAAAGTAACGACCATGGACGTAGGACATTTACCGAACCACGTAAAAATACTCTTCTTTGTATTGTTCTTCCTCTTCTTTCTTTACTATTAATTGCTTTCATCTACCTTTACTGTCTTTAGTTATCAGAGCTATAGTCTAAGTCTAGAATCTTTGGGTCAATCATATTTCAACGTCGATATCTTTGGCGCTAAAAGGAGCGCCTAATTGCGTCTCTAAAATCTTTAGATCGCTGTTAATGGAATCTTGATTAACTGTCATGGCCAGGGGAAGAACAACTAGAAACGTTGATGTAGTAGCTGAACAGCCTGAGGGTCAGGTGGACCAACAAAACACTCTGCCGGTCGGAGAAGATGCCATGCGGGTTTGGCAACAACGTTAGGAAGCCTTGGAAAACACCATAATGTAGTTGGCGGACGCGATTAGGGCACTAACGCAAACTCAAGCCCAAGTTGCTCAAAGATAGTTTGAGGTCGCACCCCTCGAAGAAGCCCGCCAATAACTAGTAAATGAAGTTTCAACTCTAGAGGGGAGATCGGATAGAGAAAGACTGCTGTCAGAAGGTTCGGTCCGCTCCTTTAATTTGAACTCAAAAGGAGACAGACAGAGAGCTCGCTAGAGAGAAGTGGCACCTCGCTTTGCAAGTTTGAGAGTGAGGGTAAGCCATGATGGCAGCCGCCACATGGAAGCCAGTCGTGGGCACGAGCGAGCTTATGCACGTCGTGATGATGACAGGTATGAACCACGAAGGGGTCCACACTAGGCAGAAAGCTTTCGTGGGGGGTGCAGGTCATGAGATCGCTGTTCAGTCGAGAAGGAAAGCAGAAGTAGGTAGTCCCATACAGGGCGATCTGAGCCCCAAGACCCGATGGTCGAGGAGCTGTTACAGAGGGTTCAGCGACTGGATGAGTGACCAGAACCCCAGAATCAAACAGAGCAGTATGAGGCGAGGGTCCCGTTCACTAGGGAGATTGAGTCAGACCCTTGCATCCCATATTTAAACTCCCTAACATCCCTCCTTATAATTGGGACAGCGACCCCTATGACCATCTAGATGCTTTTAATATACAGATGGATCTATAAATGTCCAATCCTTTGGTAAAATGTCACGTGTTCCCAGCGACACTAAGGAAGTTCCCCGAACTTTGTTGAGAAACCTCCCAGCTAGCAGTATAAGCAACTGGGAAGAGTGTTAGAGAAGGTTTGTAAACCAAGAGTATTGAAAAGGCAACTCACACCACCTTATCACCTCGCCACAATCTTTCGAAGGTAGAATGAGTCCTTGAAGGACTATATTACCAGATTCAGGAATGAGGTGAGTAATGTGGAAGTCCTTCGGACCAGAGTATTTTAATTGCAATCTCGACAAGACTAAGAAAAGATGGAAAGCTTTACGAGAGCATATATAAGTCTTCGGTGAAGGACCTAAGCGAGTTCTACGAGCGAGCTACCAAAGAGATAAGGTGGGAAGAAACTTTTGGACCAAAAAAGCTCAACAACCAGCGAAATGAGGCAGACAGCTCCCACCAAGAGAAAAGGAAAGGTTATGGTAGAGACAGAAATGGTAATCAGAAGAATCGCTCTACCAACCTAGTGGCAAAACGGGCCAGACATGAGCCCAAGAGAGAACGACCTCCACCTCGAGGTCGATATGGAAAATACAGTGTCCTGTCAGATATGCATGATAGAATTTTTGCAATAGAGTGGAATAGGAAAAACTTTAGGAAGCCAAGCCTCACAAATGTCCCAAGCAAGTACCAAAACCTAAAGAAGTTTTGTGCTTACTATAATGAAATTGGGTACAACACTTCAAACTGTTGGGAGTTGAAGGACGCTATTGAAGACCTAATAAGACGAGGTCATCTGAAAGAGTATGTAGTATGACCTGCGAACCAACGACCTCAGCAACAACGTCCTCGACCTCAGTAGCAATAGCCAACATAGTAGCAGCATTAGCAAGATCTTGAGCAAGGACACAAAACTGTGGTAAAAACCATCTTTACCATCCATTAAGGCCCCCATATCACAGGTACATCTAACAGATCGCACGAATAATACGTGTGAAAAGTGAATCATGTCCTACTGCAGGTTATAATGGGCTGGAAGGACCTGCAAAAAAGGCAAGAACGTCCTCAGATAGCATCGTCTTTATTGAGAAAGATGTTAGGGGTATGTGTTGGCCCTGTAATGACGTCCTAGTCATCCAAGCCAAGATTAACAACGCCTAAATGCGGAGGATCATGGTCGATACAGAGAGCTCGATGAATGTTATGTACAAGGGGTGTTATGACCAGATGAGACTGGGAGCAGAACAACTGATGCTTTAGAACCTCTCTATGGCTTCACTAGAAATGTTGTCATTCCAGTTGGTCAGATAAGACTTCCGCTCACGCTTGGGGATCCAGGTCGTCAAGCAACTGTGCTGGTGAATTTCCTGATTATTGACTGCCCCTCAACCTATAATGTGGTCCTGGGAAGACTTGCAATGAACGACCTAGACATGGTCACCTCTACCAGGACCCTCACAATCAAATTTTCAACCCTTAATGGGGTAGGCTGTGTGACAAACAAGCAGTACTTGGCCTGATGCTGCTATGAAGACACAGTCAAGATGAGAGTTTAAGGAAAGAAAGTAAACGTGATTTCAGGGGGCAGACCACGAGTTATAACCAAAAAAAGGGTAAGTCATGACCTCGACCCTCACGAGGTAGATGCAGATAGAGCGATTGGGCCAATTAAAGAGCTTGAGGATGTCTAAGTCAGCGAGGTAGATCTTGAGAGATGCTTGAAGTTAGGACGAGGTCTAGCTCCAAAGATGAAGTCCCAGCTTACTGACTTCCTTAAGGTGAACTTGGATGTCTTTACTTGGAATCACGAAGATATGGTGGGGATCGATCCCAAGATCATGTCTCATAAATTGAACATCGATCCTCACCATAAACCAGTTCTCCAAAAGAGAAAACGAATGATGGCATGACGATATGCTACTCTAAAGGTAGAAGTGGACAAGTTGTTGGCCAATAAGTTCATTCGTGAGGCCTACTATCCTTCTTGGGTTGTCAATCCAGTGCTTGTAAAGAAGAAGAATGAAAAGTGAAGAACTTGCATTGATTTTACAAATTTGAACAAAGCTTGTCCAAAAGATAGTTTCCCTTTGCCGAGAATTAACCAGCTCATAGATGCAATAGCTGGCCACTAGCTCCTGAGTTTCATTAATGTCTACTCGGGCTATAACCAGATATCAATGAGCTCAAAGGATAAGGAGCACACCTCATTCATTACAGACCGTGGCTTATACTGTTATAAGGTGATGCCATTTGGACTAAAGAATCTGGGGCAATCTATCACTATCTGGTCAATATGATGTTCAAAGAGCAAATCAGGAAGACAATGGAGGTATATGTAGATGATATGCTAGTAAAGTCTCAACAAATGGCTGATCATGTTCGCGACCTGGATGAAACATTTCAAATACTAAGGAACTATCGGATGAAGTTAAACTCACTCAAATGTGCTTTTAGGGTGGCGTCTGACAAATTCCTTGGTTTTATGGTAAACAATAGAGGGATCGAAGCCAACCCCGAGAAAATTAGGGCGCTGATCGACATGAGATCCCCTACTTGGGTTAAAGATGTATAGAGTCTCAACAATCAGGTCGTAGCCTTCAACTGGTTCATCTCCAAAGCCACTGACAAGTGCATTTTCTTCTTCGATGCATTAAAAAGAGCAAAGAACTTTGAATGGACAGAGCAGTGCGGGGTGGCATTTCAGTAGTGAAAAGAATATATGGGCCGAGCTCCACTTCTATCCAAGCCAAAAGAAGGAGAAAAACTTATCTTATACTTGGAAATGTCTCAGCATGCCTTAAGTACCGCTTTGGTAAGAGAAGAGGAGAAGACGCAACTTTATGTATATTATATTAGTGAAAGGTTGCTTGATGTCGAGACTAGGTACTCACAGATGAAGAAACTGACATATTGTCTAGTGGTCATATCGAGAAATCTGCGTCCATCTTTTCAAGTCCATAAAATTGAAGTCCTCACGCGGTACCCGCTGAAATAGGTCCTTCAGAAGTCAGACACCTCAGGCCAACTGCTTAAGTAGCTTGTAGAGCTGGCATAGTTTGATATTAAGTACAAGCCTAGATCGGTGATTAAGGCTCAGACCCTAGTAGATTTCATTGTAGAATTCACAAGACCTATAGAAGAGGAGTCTGAATCCTCTTATGGCCCAACCTAGGAATTGTATATGGACAGATCATCCAACGAGCGAAAGGCTGGTGCTGAGGTGCTGCTAATCAGTATCAAAGGTCACAAGATCTTCTATGCCTTAAGGTTTGGGTTCTAGGCTACCAATAATGAAGCTGAATATGAGGCACTGCTCGTAGGACTCCACTTAGCAAAGGAAGTGTGAGCTGAGTAGATAAGAATTTTCAGTGATTCTCAGCTCGTGGTTTGCCACATCCGAGGGGAGTATCAAACAAGGGGATCTAGGATGATTGTATACCTTCAGAAGGTTTGGGAGCTACTGAAAACTTTCCAAAAGTTTGAGGTAGACCAAATTCCACGAGCTCAAAATTCATATGCCGATGCATTAGCTCGCTTGACAACCACCCAAGATGCAGATTTCTTGGGAATCATCCCAGTAAAGTTCCTAAAAGCCCCAAGCATAGAAGGGAAAGATACGGTGATGACCATAGTCATCCGTCCAAACTTGTGGATGAGTCCAATTTTAAGCTACTTACAAGAGGGAAAGTTGCTGAGCGACAAGCCAGAGGCATGTCGCCTGCAAGCTAGAGCAGTCTGGTATTGCGTGTATGATGATATGTTGTGCAAGAAAAGTTTCTCAATTCCACTTCTAAGGTGCATCGATGGTCAAGACTGCGAGGTCGTGTTAAAAGAAATACATGCTTGTCACTGCGGAAATCACATTGGGGGGCTATCTTTAGCTCAAAAATACTCCGGTAAGGATTCTACTAGCTCGCTATGAAATAGGGATTCATCGATTTAGTCAAAAGGTGTGATAAGTGCCGGAGGTTTGCTAAGGTTCTGCGAGCTCTACCAGCTTATCTTTAACAAATGATGAGCCCATAATCTTTTACGATCTGGGGGATAAACTTGATTAGGCCTTTACCAACAGCTCGTGAAAGGTGCAAGTATGTTGTGGTCGCAGTTGACTACTTTACTAAGTGGGTGGAAGCCAAAGAGATAGCAAAGATCTTCACCATGAAAATAGAAAAATTTGTGTGGAATAACATTATTTGTAGGTTCAGGGTCCCTCAGCAGATCGTAACGGATATTGAGACTTAGTTCAGTAGCGACTAGTTCATTAAGTTTTACAAGGATCTTGGAATCATGAATAGCTTCTCAGCCATGAACCACCTTTAAGCCAATGGTCAGGTTGAAGCAATCAAAAATATCATTAAGCAGACCTTAAAGGCTAAGCTGGAGGAAAAAAAAAAGAGCTTGGGTTGATGAATTGCAAAAAGTGTTATGGGCCTACAGGATGACAGTTCGCAGCTCTACCGATAAAACCCCTTTCTCAATGGTGTATGGATCAGAGACCATGATTTTCGTAAAGTTTGAGGTCACCAACCAACAGAGGGCTACGTTCCGACCTGAAGATAATGATCAATTGCTTGCTGCAAACTTAGATCTGCTCGAGGAGGCGAGGGAGGAAACTTGTGTGAGGGTTACAGTTTACCAACAAAGGGTTGCCAGGTACTACAATAGAAAGGTCCAAGTTCGTAACTACAAGATAGGTGACTTTGTTCTGTGTCTGATCCTCTCAACAGCTCACAAAGCTAGTAAGTGAACGTTTGACTTGAATTGGGAAGGCCCCTACATCGTTAAAGAAAGTCTGGGGAACGAGGCCTACCATTTGACTAGCATGAATAGAGCTAAGGTCCCCCGTGCTTGAAACGCAAAACACCTCCGCCCATATTATACTTGATTGGTAGCTCGTTTTTGAAGTACAATTTATTTTGATAACTGTTAATGAAGTTATTTTGCATATTTTTTTATTGCCTATGATACATTCAATGCAGAAAGTGAGCTAATTAACTAGGCAAAATATTATTATCACAATAGGTCGGAGCTATTATTTCTATGCGCTAGAAGTTGCTTTTGCGATCAGTAAGCTATTATCTATTATTCTTTAAAAAATGCTTTTATGATCAGTAAGCTATTGTGTCCTGGAAGATGCTCTTGCGGCCATCAAGCTATTACCCATTACACTTTGTGATTTGCGAGCTATTTTCACATATACTCTATAAAATGCCTTGATGATCGACGAACTATTTTCACTTATGCTCTATAAAATGCTTCTGTGATCTATTATCCATTATGCATGTGATCTGCGAATTATTATCCCTTATGCACGGTAAAAAGCTTCTGTGACCAACGAGTTATTATCTGCTATGTTTTGTAATATGCTTATGTGGCCAACAAGCTATTATCCTTCATGCTTTGGAAAATATTTCTGCGACATGCGAGCTATCTTATGCGCTTTGGAAGATACTACTTGTGAGCTATGGTTTCTTGCGGTATGGAAGGTACTACCTATGAGCTGCTGTTTCTTGCGCTCTGGAAAATGCTATCGGTGAGTTGCTGTTTCTTACGCTTTGGAATGTGCTACCTGTGAGTTGCTGTTTCTTGCACTCTAGAAGGTGCTACTTGTGAGCTGTTGTTCTTGCACTCTGAAAGGTGCTACTTGTGAGCTGCTGTTTCTTGCATTCTAAAAGGTACCACCTGTGAGCTGCTATCTCATGCGCTTTGGAAGGCGCTAACTGTGAGCTGCTTTATCTTATGCTCTGAAAGACACATCCGCTACCTGTGAGTGCTTAAACTTTGGAAAGTGCATTTGCTATCGGTGAGCACTTTATACTCTAAAAGTCGTTTCAACGATCTGCATGCTATTATTATTACTATTCTTTGGAGGGCACTTCCACATTCTGCAAGTTATTATTATTGTTATGCTCCGGAAGGTACTCCCACGATCTGTAAACTATTATTATTATTATGCTTAGCGGTCTGTAAGCTATTATTAAGCTCTAAAAGGTGCGTTTGAGCTAATGTACGCAATCTATGGACACTTATCACTAATTTATTTAAAGGCACGTTCGATTGATATCCACAACCTGGCTCCTCGTTATGATCAATTGAGTCACACTTATCTTATTGATTAGCATTGCTTGCTTATGACTCATTATTATGTTAATTTGATAGCACTGATTCGTGAAATCAGTAACGCACATCTTATATACTTATGAAAAAATAAATCCAACAAATCGCAAAGTAGAATTTTATTATGACCTTGACCAGCGAGGTGACTGTTCAATACAAAAATCAAAAATAAAATCTTCGCCAAAGGAGGAAAAGTCCCAGAATTACAGCAAATAAAAGTTAAAAAACTTCCTAAGCCTGAGGAGGAGCAGCCTTGGGAGGCTGGTCTCGTGAGGCTTTCCCTGGACTTCGAGGAGCTTGAACAGCTGGAGGATCTTGAAAAGCCTGAGGACCGAAAGCTCTTGAGAAGCTGCACTCGATGAAGAAGCCTGAGTAGCGGCCGCTTGAGCTCATGAAGAAGCTGTGCCCGGAGGGATAGTACCTTGTAGAGCTGGGGAAGCGACGCTCTGCTGAGCACCTTAAGCACGAGTAGCAAGAGCTGCATACTTTTGGACTTCCGTAACTGCATTTTATCCAAAAAAATGAGAAGTCCATAGTCGGGTATTGTCTCCAAAGCGTGCATAAAAACGTACTGTTAGTTTTTGTGGCAGCGTCCTTACTTTCTTGGTCGACTAGGGCTTCGGTGCAATTCCCAGATCGAGCAATCTCCTCTTAAGCCTTAGCAAGCTTCTGTTTAAGTGTGGCCGCCTTTGGCTGCGTCAGGTCATTTTTCTTCTTTGCGACCTCTACCTTCTTTTTCGTAGCCTCAACTTTCATTTCCGCAGCATCAACTCTGTTCATGACAAAACTCAACTTGCCCTTAACCTTCCTCAACTCCTCCTCAACCTTGTTATACTTGGAGTTAAGGTTAAAAGTGATGGCCTCTCGAAAATCCACCTCGCGGGCTAAAGCGTCTTCTACCTCTACCTATCTTTCATCCGTAGTTTTCAACTTACGCTCAAGGCCCTCAGCTCGTTTCTTTGCCTTTTCAAATTCCTTTTGGAATAAGCTCATTTCATCCTGCATCTTCTTCCTTTTGGCCTCGAACTCCTCCCAATGACCTCAAAAGCTACCTTCTTATCGTCGTGAGCCCCGATCTCCCCGAGCACCTTCATCGCACTCATGGCGACTTAAAAGGGGGTTGGAGTTAGTATTCGAACGTAAGACATTAAAAGATAATAATAGAGGGAATTGGAGTTTACTAGCAATACATGGCGAGCTGCGTAGCCTATCAACTTCTAGCCCACCAAATCCTCCATATACAAGCCCTAAACTTGACCCTTCATGAACTACGACAAATACTTCAGAAGGTTATTAAAATACACTCCCATTGAGAATTGAGCTCATTCTTCAGCTCGTCCTTTAACCCGCTCTTTAGCCTACCCCGCAACTTGCTTATTTGAATCCCCTCAAATTATTACCCCCTTTTCTTTGCTAACTTTTTAGCACTTGGAGGGTGGGAGCTGGGCAATAGCTTTGTCCTTATCTTTCGCCCAGAGCTTTGGCATGGATGAGCTTCTCTTAGCCGAAGCCTTCGCTTGTTTGGGAGCAAGTTTGTCTGTTGCTTTCTTCCCTTATATAGTCTTAGGCTTGTGGGCTTGTGTTTTAAAGGACCTCGTGGTCCCGGCCTGGAGAGAAAATGCAGCTGTAGGTCATAAAGCTTCTTGTTAAACAGGACCCGATGAAGCTTGAGCTGGTTCTGCTAGATGGATGAAGGCCAGCATGGGATCCACAATCATGATGTGGGGCTCCGCGATCTCAGCTACAGCAGATAATGATGGTGCCAACAGATCCAGCTCGACCATTGTTGCGAGAGTCCTTTTGGTAGGACTAGGAGTTCCTTTTTCAAAAGCCTCAAAGACTGATGTGATCTTCTTTTTTCGTGAACTCCGAGGTCGCGATTGATGCTCAAACACTTTCTGTTAAGCTATGGGGTAAGGCCGAAAGCTCATAAAAGGTAGTTCGATGACAGCTAATCATCTAGCGAGCTTTTAACCTTAGCGAATTTTGTTAGCACCACTGCCTCCTTGTTTGTAAGCTCGACCTTACTGCTAGTAACGTTTACAAAACATAACAAGGTCGTTAAAAAAAAAAATCATGCAAGTTGAAGTTTTACCTACCTAGAGAAGGAACAAATGAAAAATTCTTCAAGTTGAAAAGAGAAGGGTAGGTGATGTAAAACTAGTTAAATTTATAATCTCCCACATTAGACTTGCCACTACCCTTGGGCAAATACTCATTATAAGGAGAAGTACAAGCTAAAAGATAGTATAACTCACCTCGTTTCTCTGCCCTACGACTAGTGGTGCCCTTAAAATTATAAAGGAAGCAAAAACTTTAAGGACTCGGAGGGGGCAGTTTATTTTTTTATAAAAATGGCGGCCAAGGAGATGATATGGGCATAAGAGTTCGAAGTCAACTAGAAAGCGGTTAGGGTCAGATCGTTCAGAAGGTCTATCAAATAACTGGGGACTGGGAACCTAAACTCAAACTCTATGTGCTGATGGTTTATTACAATATACCCTGTAGGTGGATAGGCCGCGTGGTCTTGGAAAGCTGGGACCATAGCACAGCATCCCATAAGGAGATTGAACTCCCCAACTATGGCTAGTAGGTCTTGAAGACTGATGGTTGAGTTGTAGTGATAGAAAACTTCACGAGCTTTCCTCTCGTCAGGGGGTTGATCTGATGGGGAATCAACACGTCCTATAGGCTCTTCTACGACCTCACCACTTTGAGAGGTCGCTCCTTGAGTGGTTCTAACTTGTTGTTCTGTTTGGTCTTCAGGACTAGAAGCTTCATCAGCACTCCTGATCGGTGGTCACGGTGCGTACGACCTATTATCTACAGAAAAACAAGGAATGGTATCAGGACACTGAAAGCATATCAAGCCTAGCAAGCTAAAGCAAGGAATTCCTAAATCTACTTTCCTATGCGTTAGGTCGCGCACTTTACTGCTAAAAGCAGTGGGGGCCCAATGTGCAAACCTATCAGGTTGTTATGACCCATCAAGCCAAAAGGTTTGACACCTAGAACTACAACCCTACCTCTACAAGTCATTTATCAAACAGTTTGAAGGCAAGCTATCATCAACACAAACATCAAGATCAAACCAATAGGAAACAGAAAGTCGCAATCAATAAATAAGGCATTTAAAGCGAAGAACATGAAGTGTTCAAGCAAAGTCCTGATTCAAAAAGCACAATGTGAGTGAAAAGTAGAAACAAGTCAGAAAAAACCAAAAGCTAGTTGTGGAAACTTACTATATATGCTTATCTATGAATGAAAAACTCTAGTCTCTAAAGACGTTGAATCTGAAGAGAACTGACAGAGAAGGAAAACGAGAGAAGAAAAAGTTTTAGCAGAGTCTGGATTTGAAAATAGCAAAAGTAAGAGAGAAAATGAAAAGGCTCCAATCTTATATTGGCGTGGGATTCAAGCCCCAGCCGTTTAATTTGATGGCATCCCAACCGTCTTAAATCTTATAGTGCAACGTGAACTGTGGCTTTTGGTCGTCATACACTGTTAATTGAGAGACATGCACATTAAATATGTATGGCCTGAAACGTGCTAGTGGTAGAGTAACCCGAGGAATTGCCACATGTCAAAGTAACGAGTCAGAAGTTGAAGCGACGTCTTCTGAGCTCGCAAATAGCTATTTGAATTAGTGTGCTCAGCTCTCAGTTTGCAGATTGTATTGAAAGCTAGAGGTTAGTGTTGTAGCCGTTTTTATGACATGGATAAATGAGCGTCTAAAAGTCCAACGGTTGAGCCCAATGATAAAGGGCCCAAAAAGCCTAAGTGCTCAGGTTTTAATGTCAAGCTCGCTACCTTCTTCTTCAGCTCATGACTTATATGAAATCTACCTTGATGTATCTTCAGCTCGCCAGAGTGAACCCATCAGCTCACTGAGCTCGTGCTAGACAATCTTTTAGAAGCCAGTGCTAGTCAAATCCCTTGGATTCAGACTTCCCAATTTTGTGTCGATGAAATCTCTATAGTCCCTGATCCGGAAGAGCAATTAATGCAGTGATGGTCATACAGGTGCAATTAATGCAGTAATGGCCATGCAAGAGCAATTAATACAGTGATGGTTATGTCATAGCAGTTAATGTAATTATTATTTCTTTAACGTGTTACACTTAATTGTAAATTCTAATTGTAAATAGAGGTGAAATCCTTTGTATTGGAGGACTTGAAGGAGTATTACCGTTACTTGGCCAAAAATATTTTAGAGTAATGACAATGGATGTAGGTACACTTGCTGAACTACCACTACAACAAATTTGACATAATACAGCATGAGATGAATGCTATATTAGATAATAGATAGCATTTCAACCAATGCTATCACAACCCATGCTATAATAAGTCTCGCTTCATTGATAGCAATTTATAAATGCTATACATGATGTTCTAAAAAGCAATTATTGGTGCAATCACAACTGCTTGTAAATGTTATAGTTGTGTTTCCATTGCATTTTTGAAATGCTATATACACTTGATTAAGTTAGTAGCTTTTCTATGTTATAGCTTTTTCTATATGCTATGAAACTATTTGATTGCAATTTATAAAAGCTACAGAATAATGTCCTCAATACTATTATTTTTTACATAAAAAAATCAGATTTTATTATATGCTAATTATGAACATTGAAATTGTTCTTAATACATAAAAAAGAATATAAACAAGCCATTCCATTAAAATATGGAAATTATTACATTGTCCATCATATCAATATATGGAGATTTCATGATAGCTACATATCATTTATAATCAAAGTAGCCAAATTAGCTTCTTCACATACAAAAGTATAATTCTAAACTAAAAACAAACTTGCAACCTGCCCAATACACGAGCCACTTCTATTACTCATCTTCATTTTTTCTCTCAATGGCCTTGAATTAATGTAGAGTAAACAAGCAAACCAATCCCCACCATACAGCTGTATATAACAAAAACAAAGATAAAACAACTATCAATTTCCACAAAAATAATAATAATAATAATGAATAAGCTATAAGTTCCACAAATATTACTAGTAGCAAGTATTTGATTAAATTACAATAATTGTCATAATCTCAAAAGCAACTATTAAATCAATTGATGGCATTTATCACTAGAATTTTGTAGGTTTTGTGCACTAATAAATAATTATGTACTACCAGACATCTCACATTGCAAGTGTTGTCACTATTTGTATCACAAAATGGTCATAGGATCAAACTAAATCTTTTTTTTTTTTAAAAAAAAAAAAGGAAAAAAAAACGGTACCATATATGTCTAGCTGGTGGTTAAACAATTAGAATTTACTCAACCAAGTTCAGAGGCTCAAATCTCATACTTGTTGCTCGATTAGCATATCTGATCCTGATTTGATGTTCATTGTAACCAAGCAATCAAATGAGTTTGTGTTCAACATACCACATTTTATGATTGTCTAATCTCATTTTGTTGATCATTTTTGGATTATACTAAATCACCCTAGTATCAAATTATAATTGTCAATGATGGATTTATTGAATTATTCATATGAATTACATTAATACAAAATCATTTGCGGTGATTTTGTTATAATCTCCAAATCATTTGCATCAACTCAATTCAGGATATATATATATATATATATGTATATGTATATCTTCTTTTGTAGCAAGAAAGGAAAAAAATAATAATAATAAAAGTCTTTACTCTACATATCCAGGGAAGGAGTCTAAGAATATTTTCTAGAATAATAATAGAAGTCCCCATCTTGATTATTCAATAATGAATTTCATTGGTGGCTTACTTGTCTGCTAAAAGTCTGAATCCAAAATAATAGTCAATGGAAGTAACCTTCAATGCATGTTCTTCAAAATTTCTCCTAATCAGAACTAACAATGAAAGTTAAGTGATACGGACACAATCATAATTAGACCTCAAAAACAATTTTCAAGTGAAAAGGTCAAAGATAAAAATCTCAAGAGCTAAAACTCTTTTAAATTTAAAATATGTGATTATATTCTTATCATGTAATTGGATGAAATATTATCTTGTTATCTTACTTGTATTTTAAATTTAAAAAGGAATTTCATTGTAACTTTTCTTATACCAATTATCTATTAATGCAATGGAACTAGGAGAATCAGGTTGTGTTGGTTCTTAAACCAAATTTGTGTTTTATTAGAATTTTAAGTTGGTATCAAAGCTAGACAGAGACCATCGTCCATTATTGTTATTATTTTTTCTTTCTACCTTGTCTTTTCTTGGTTGCTTTCACCATGTCAACATCATCAGCTACTTCAATGTCAGATACATCTAGACCTACTCACACCACCATTTCTTCCACAGTTCACTCAACAACCATTGATAGTTTAATTACTTCTACGGTACCTATTTCAAATCAACTTATACCCTCTGCATCCTTTTCTTTTCCCACCATACCTGCTGCTGAATACTTTTCTCCTTTTGCTGGAAAATTAAGTCATACCTCTGTGATCAAGTTGGATCACAATAATCACCTACTTTGGAAATCCATAGTCCTACTTGTAATTAGAAGGTATAAGTTGGATGGGTATCTATTAGGAACCATCCCTTGTCCACCCAAATTTCTACCCATTACCACACATGACACATTGCCTCATCCAAATCCAATGTTTGAATATTGGGTGGTGCATGATCAACTACTCCTAGGATGGCTATTGAGTTCCATGACAGAATCTATTCTTGCAAAAGTTGTAGGTTTGTCCACTTCCCATGAGATATGGCAAAAGTTGGAAACAATTTTCACAAATCAAAGTATGGCAAATCACTCAATTATCGCCAACAAATGCAACAGATGACCAAAGGATCCATGACCATTGATGAATATCTCACCAAGATGAAAAGCTTGGCTGATAAAATGGCAGTTGCAGGACATCCAATTCAAGATTTTGAACTAATAATTATTATTTTGGCAGGTCTTGATCGAGATTATGATAGTGTAGTATCATTAATTACACATCAGAAGACTGTTATCAGTTGGTTAGAGGTTGAAGCAAAACTCATGACACAGGAGAGTCGAATTGAACAGCTAAATGCTCAGAATTCAATCAGTCAATTATTAACAAATGTTGCAGTAAATAATAAAGGTAGCAATAATCCAAGAAATAAGGAGCAACAGTCTCAAAACCGTGGTCCAACTTCACAGTTTGGATCAAATTGTGGTCGTGGTAGATCAAATGGTTGTGGCAGAGGTCGATCAAACCAAGGTCAAAGTCCATCATGCCAAGTTTGTGGCAAGATTGGTCACATTGCTGCTATTTGTTTTTACAGGTTCAACCAAAATTTTAATAACCAAGAAAATTCCAATTTTTCCAACAACAATTCACATCAGAACAACAACATAGCAACCTTTATAGCCTCACTAGAAGTTGTCAGAGATCCTTCGTGGTATGCTGATAATGGAGCAACAAATCATGTTACCAGTGATTTGAGCAAGTTAATGGTAAAGTCAGATTATCATGGTAAGAAACGACTTCTTATTGGTGATGGTAGTCTCCTTAATATCAATCATATTGGCAATACTCAATTAAACACTCCTCATTCTAAGATTTACTTGAATAAAATTTTACATGTTCCCGCTATTGCAAAAAATTTATTGAGTATTTCAAAACTCACTGCTGACAATAACATCATTGTTGAATTTTTTTCTGATGTTTGTGTTGTGAAGGACAAGAAAACCTAGAAGGTCATTTTTTAAGGAAGACTTAAAGATGGACTCTATCAATTGAATTTGCCATTTGATTCAGCAATAGTACCATGGTCAACTTCTGTCAAAAATGTTTCCCAAGATTTTCAGTCTCATTCAGTCATGACAAATAAAAGTCTACATTTTATGTCTGTTCGCAATAAAAATGTTGATCACCCTGAGTCAAAGTCTGCGTCAGTTTTTGTGTCTAGTGAAGTCAGACTCAAGAATAAAATTTGGCACCAAAGATTGGGTCATCCATCTAGTAAAGTATTGCAATCGGTGTTACATGTTTGTAATGAAAAAGTTCACTTGAATAAAATACTTGATTTTTGTCATGCTTGTCAACTTGGCAAAAATCATGCTTTGCCTTTTACTCATTCCAGTACAAAAACATGTTCACCTCTTGAATTAATACATTGTAATCTTTGGGGACCAACACCAATCTTTTCAACCAATGGTTTTCGGTACTATATTAATTTTGTAGATGATTTTACTCGTTTTACTTGGATTTACCCTCTCAAAAATAAATCAGATGCATTAAATTCTTTTATTCAGTTTAAAAATCTTATTGAAAATAGATTTGATAAAAGAATTAAAATTATTCAAAGTGATTGGGGAGGTGAATATAGATCTTTTGAACCTTTTCTTGCTAAACATGGAATTGCTTTTCGTCATCCTTGTCCTTACACTCATGAGCAAAATGGTAAGGTTGAGCGAAAATATCGACATATTGTTGAACTTGGCCTTACACTTTTGGCTCAAGCATCATTGTCTTTAAAATATTAGTAACAGGCATTCTCTATAGTAGTTTATCTTATTAATAGGTTACCAACTCTTTTTTTACATGATATCTCTCCTTGGCAAAAATTATTTAACTCCTCACCTTATTATAATTTTTTACGTGTTTTTGGGAGTGCTTGTTATCCTTATTTGCGACCATACAATAAAAATAAATTTTAGTTTCACACTTGTAAATGTATTTTTATTGGATACAGTAAGTCTCATAAAGGATACAAGTGTCTGAGTCCATCAGGTCGGATTTTTATTGCTCGACATGTTATTTTTAATGAGGTTAAGTTTCCTTATTCTAAAGATTTTTTTGTATCAAATAGCCCCATTTTTTCAAAAATTTTGATCATGACATGGTCTCCATTACCGAGTCAATTGGTGTCCAATTCTTCTGAGTTTGATCCATCTAAAGTCTCTTCTGAACCAAGATCTTCACATGGGTTAGACCCATCTACACAACACTTGTCATCACACGATTCCACCTTGTCAAATGACACCAACCTAACACAGAACTTAGCTCCATTTATCACTTTGCCTTAAAATTCACCAAACCCCCCTCAAAAGCAACCCAACTTTAGCCAGCAAAACCATCTTACCCAACAGCCATGTCAGTCACAACTCACTCACCCCTCTTGTTCACCGTCACTCTTACAACAACAACATCAACATACTTGTCAGCCTTACTTGTCACCACCGACTCATACCTCTTCTCTTGGTCACGCTTCCGGTTATTTACTTATCCTCAGCACCACCAGCTCATTCAACACTCCATTGCCTCTCTCATTTGATCCAATTCCCAACATAATCACTGCATCAACTAGTTTGCACTCATACATACTCGTCCCCATAACCTCTATCAACCCCCCTATATCTCTCTCACTCGACCAGTTTACCTCTACAACAACTTCACTATCTTGCTCTGTCACCGTCGACTCTGAGATGTCCTCTCTGCCACGTTCGGTATTGCCATCTTTCGAGGTTGACGGTAACTCTACTTCCACTACTCCTTCTTTGAGCTCTTCTATTTCGGCACCAAAAGTAGTGTCTCATGTTCCCACTCATTCCATGACTACCCGCGGAAAAGCTATAATTTTTAAACCAAAGACTTTTTCTGTTAGTGCTCAACAAACTGGTGACTTGGTTCCCTCTGCGTTGGTTGAACCACATTCAATCTCGGCGACTTTACAAGTTCCTGAATGGCAACGGGCTATGGAAATGGAATTTCAGGCTTTAAATAAAAATTGCACCTGGCAGCTAGTTCCTCTAGCCTCACATTATAACATTATGGGTAACAAATGGGTCTTCAAATTGAAGCTAAAACCTGATGGTTTCATTGAACGTCACAAGGCTCGATTGATTGCAAAAGGGTTCCATCAAACCCCTGGGATCGACTTTAAAGAGACATTCAGTCTGGTGATAAAAGCTCCTACCATTCGGTTAGTTCTAACTTTGGTAGTTACTTTTAATTGGCCTGTGAGACAGTTAGACATTAATAATGCTTTTTTTAAATGGTGTCCTTCAAGAAGACGTGTACATGCAACAACCAGAAGGTTTCATTAACCCGTCTCGACCACAATACATCCGTAAACTTCACAAAGCCCTATATGGTTTTAAACAAGCTCTCCGGGCTTGGTTTGATCATTTACGGACTACTCTGCTTGCTTGGGGTTTTAAGAACACAGTCTCTGATATTTCTTTGTTTCTTCTCAAGAAGTGCTCTCTCACTATTATTTTACTTATTTATGTTGATGATATTTTGGTGATAGGCAATGACAGTGTTTTTATTTCTCACCTTATTCATTAGCTAAATGCTTCATTTGCCTTGAAAGATCTTGGTGATCTTAACTTTTTTCTAGGTGTGGTGGTTCAACGGGATCACACAAGCATGTACCTAAATCAGTCCAAATATATCCGTGAGATGCTTATTCGGTTTGGTTTTGAACATTTAAAGTCTTATACAACTCCTGCTTCACCGAGTTCTTCGGCTTCAGTAGGGGAATTCCTGTAAAATCCAACCCTATTTCGTAGTGCAGTCGAGGCTCTACAGTACTTGAGATTTACTCGACCTGATATTGCCTTTATTGTTAACAAGCTTAGTCAGTCACTGCGTGCTCTAACATCTGTTCATTGGCAGTCTGTTAAGCGGGTTTTGCGTTATTTAAAAGGTACTCTTACTCACAGACTACATTTTAAACCAAGCACACAACTAGACCTGGTTGGGTTCTGTGATGCAGATTAGGCATGTGATCCAATTGATAGATGTTCAGTTGTCGGTTACTGTGTTTTTGTAGGAGACAATTTAATATCTTGGTCTTCTAAAAAACAACACGTTGTTGCTAGATCAAGTACGGAGTCAGAATATAGGGCTTTATCAAATTTAGCAGCTGAATTATCTTGGTTTAAATCTCTATTGGCTTAATTAAAAATTCCACTGCCTAGTTGTCCTATTGCATGGTGTGACAACATGAGTGCAGGAGCATTGGCTGCAAATCCTGTTTTCCATGCATGAACAAAGCACTTAGAGGTTGATGTTCATTTTGTTCGTGACATGGTCCTTCATAAAGAATTGGATGTTCATTATGTACCTTCCTATGATCAAATTGCAGATTGTCTAACTAAAGCTCTCCCATTCTCACGTTTTGTTTTTCTCAAGAACAAACTTGGAGTGATTCAATCACCCTTACGTTTGAGGGGGGATGAAAAGGTCAAAGATAAAAATCTCAAGAGCTAAAGACTCTTTTAAATTTAAAATATGTGATTATATTCTTATCATGTAATTGGATGAGATATTATCTTGTTATCTTACTTGTATTTTAAATTTAAAAAGGAATTTCATTGTAATTGTTCTTGTACCAATTATCTATTTAATGCAATGGAACTAGGAGAACAAGGTTGTGTTGGTTCTTAAACCAAATTTGTGTTTTATTAGAATTTTAAGTTCAAGGAATAAATTACCATCAAATATCTCATCATCTTGCTTGCATAAGTCTACTGTCAATTTGAAAAGTAAAAAACAAAAGTCTAGATGACTTAAATAATCAAAATACAAAATTTTTTGTTCATCTACTATACTGTAACCAGCTAACTTATTATAATTGTTTCAAAGGTACTATATAATGTTTGGAAGTTTTGCATTGTCATATTATTAAAAATTAAAAAAAAAAAAAAGGCTTGTACATCTATACAATTTAGGTATATAACTATATATACAACACCGTTTGTTAGATGCTTTTAAGTAGAAATACAAACTGAAGCATCTATTTAGTATCAAATATAAAGATAAGTATTATGTTAGTAACAATTACCTGTCTACCTATGTGTGAAGAACTGAGCTCAGCATTGCAATTGGAAGAGACTAAAGCTCCAAAGAAACTTGTCTCCTTAATAGAAGAAATGGACTTCCCTTGTTTTGAACAACATCATAATCATAAGAGTGAAGAATATAATGTTTTAAATACCATTAGCATGCTAAGAGAAACTTTTTTTTAATAGCAATAGAATTGAAACAATATTTACAATTAAAATGGCAAAATAGACAAAACCAATATAAGAAAAACCATTACCGGTAGCACTGTACCTCTTTATGCTATAGAGGTGGTGTGCAGAGCCATGAAACTTAGAGAACAAGTGAGCTTTGCTACTTTTTTTTTATGGAGTTTTGAAGTCATGTAACAACATAATAAAAACCAATAATTCACAGGAACTATCATCAAACCACATACAATTCAAACTCCATCAACTAAACTAGCTACAGATCTAAACAATACAACACAAAATCGAAGTGACTGATGAGCAAAGCATACCATAGCTTTAGGTACGACCTTGACAGTAACTAATTTACCTTTAAGGTCACCTTTCTTGAACTTGGCAGCGCAAATGTACTAGAAATGGCTGAGGTTTGCTCCTAAAATGCTTCGAGAAATCGAAGCTCTTGTCAAAGACCGATGGCGGGTTCTGGCTTGGCATCTTCGAGAATCATGGCTTTGTTCGGCTTGACAGAGTCGTGGCGGTGTGCAAAGACGGACTTATTGTGCCTGGCTAGCAACTACGGCGAGAATGGCCGCTTGAAGAACCTCCTAGGGGTGGAGTTGATAGAGGATCTTGCCGGCGATGACTTCTTGGAGAAGTAGTAAGCTAAACTAGGAGAAGTAATCTCTTAGAAGAAGATGGAAGAATGGATGAGTGGTTCAACCAAGTAAAAGTTATTCATTAAAAATAATTAAATAATGTAATATTATTAAAACTTTACTTGGGCTTGCACCCATACATGTTTGGGTGGGTATGAAAATTTCAATTTCCCGCTGTTGCCTTTTGAATGCCCTTTTTTATATCCATTGCATATGTAAAATGCTATAACATTCAAATTAAATTAATTAATTTATTGGTTATGGTCTAACATTCATAAAATGCTATATTATTTTATTATTATTAAAAAATGATAAAAAAATAAAGTATTACCAATCATTTATCTATTATAGCATTTTATATTAAAAAGCAATTATCTATGGGAAATTTATAGCATTCTAAATTGAATGCTATGTAGCAATGCTATATGATGTGGAATTTGTTGTAGTGCACGTAAAAATCCTCTTCTTTGCATTGTTCTTCCTATTATTTCTTCACTTTTATTTGCTTTCATCTACCTTTACTATCTTTTGTTATCAGAGCTATAGTCTTGGTCTAAAATCTCTAGGTCGATTAGATTTCAACGTCAATAGGTTGAGTTTTTGTGAAGTGTAAATAGTGATTGATTTTGATCGTTTGTGAACTTGGATTGAGGGGGGAAGCATGTTTGAATGATTTAGTGTGGTCGGTGCCCTCTGTGTGTGGTCCGCACTCTTTGTTTGTATTCCGTGCCCTTGTGTGTGTTCTATTCCCTTTGTGTGTGTATGTTCTGTGCCTTTTTATTTATGTGTTCAGCGCTCTAATGGAAAATCGTTTTCTGCTTGCTATTTTCTGTTTCAGGTTCATGTTTGTGCCATATGTTTTCGATTTTTGTTTCTATTATAAGGAAATCGTCTGTTGGTGATGTACTTGTATGTGTTCATGAACTAATTGTGTGTGTTCATGAACTAATTGTGTATGTTCATGAGCTAATAGAAATTTGTTTCTCATTCTGTTTTCTATTTTTGATTGCTGTTTCTATTATGCTATTCTTTGTAGATGAGTGGTTTAGCACAGAGGCTGAAAACATCTGATAATCATTACTATAGGGGCACATAGTGAAGCGGAACCATTTGGACACTTACTCTGACATTGAGGCTGCATTAAATTCGCTGCACGACGAAAGGGTGAAGAAGCAGCGGTTCACTAATTCATGCTTTGGTCACTTTCTTTGCATGCAACGCAACATGAAGTGGTCGAGGGTCATTGTTCATGAGCTGCTTATGAAAGAGGTGCATTATGATAGACTAGATGACGAGATATGTTTTACCATGGGTGACACTGAATTTAGGTTAATGAAGAGGGAGTTTTGTTTGATCGCGGGGTTGAAATTTAGGGTCCCCAAATACTAATGCCTTAGAAGATGTGAAGAGGGGGAAGCGTGTATTCATTATAGATACTTTAATGGCAATCGAAATGTTACGATCCTAAATATCAAGATGATGGTGGGTGCTAAACAGTTTCAGGTGCCCCAGGATGCAGTGAAGCTATGCTTGTTGTTGATGCTGCAACGATTCTTGTATGGTGGGGGTTCAAGGGGCTAGGTGTCGTTGTGGTAGCTTCGTTTGGTGGACAACTTGGATGCATTTGATCGATTCCCATGGGGTATAGTAATCTACGAGTATTCTATAGAACATTGGAAGAGCGCATTCTGCGAATGATATACGGGCTTTTTAAGGAGGAAGCGAGCTAAGACGGATGACATGCAGGAGAAGTTGAACCTATATGGGTTTGCAGTGGTGTTACAAGTAAGTTATGTGGTTTATTTGTTCGTGACAACTTTATGTTTACGTTAAATATCGTGTTTTAGTATTATATTTTATTTGTTTATGTTCATTTGTTTGTAGATATATGCTTTTGAGGTTGTGCCCCGGTTAGCAACCGAGTCGGCCCCTAGGCAAAATGATATAGGCGAGGATCCATATCCTCGTATTCTTCGATGGTCATTTACCTGAAGAGCGAATGCGCAAGCAGTTAGAGCATGTTGGACTTTAGGGGTAAAACTTGCATGCTTCAGGTACATATAACATATATCATTACTGTGTATGGCTAACGTTGGTCATTTGATGTTGAAGATGCGCACAATACAGAAGTTAGTCCCTGATGAAATTGAGGCGGGTAAACCTTATTATCAGCATATCGCTAAAGGATTTTGTGCATACGTGCTAGTAGATCGGCTGCCTAGTGGCACGAATATACGTTTTGCTAGTGGGGGCCAGTGCAGAAGATGCATCACGAGCCATTCGTCCAGCAACAGTAGACTTACCTTCGCTGCCAGATGCACTCTGTCGGCACCTGATGTCTATTATTCATGTCCCACATTTTACGAAGGAGTCGTAGACGTCTAGTGGCTTAAGTGGTTCTAGCTTTGGCATGCACACACATGATGAAGTTGTGGGAACGGGAACGATGGAAGTGTGGAGAGGAACGACCTCGAAGGTTCGTGTTAGGTCATTTATTATCATTATTTTATATTCATTTTATTTATTATTTATGCTATATTTTTGTGTAGAATTGGTATTTTTAATGTGTTTAGTGTTTTTGTGTTAAAATTTAAGCTTGAAGAATAAAATGATGGAATTGGTGAATTTTTTAAGATTAATACAACTTTGGAAAAGTAAAGAAATTCAAGGGATTAATTGTTAAATTTGCTACTTGAATTCAAGTAAGAAAAAGAGACAATAATCCAATTTAATTCAAAATTCTTTTTAGTGCAAGAGTTTGAATCAGAAATGAAGATTAAAAGGAATTTGGATAAGATCAAAATTATTCAAGAAGAGTTGGAAAAGGATTCAAGAATTGTCCAGAAGTTTGAGATAAACTAAAATAAAAGGCATTGTTTCGTAATTAAATGCAAGACAAAATTGCTTCTTTTCACGTGTGAAGTGTCAGGCATTGATTTCAAGCAACTTTGGTTGCTTGTTATGGTCACTTGAAGTGGCAAAGTTGCCATAAGGGGCAACCACTCCAAGCAACTAGAACGGGCCATTGGTGCAGGGAAAAAAATGAGTTATAAGGTGCGTCTCGAAGCCGCAGCTCCCTATTTCCTCATATTTTCTGATTTATCTCAACATTTATTTTAAGTGATAATTGTGAACAATTATCAACCTGATTTTTGAGGCTTTTGCACCGAACTATCACACCTGTAAAAGGTGCATTCTCTTCACAATTTTTCACATTCATTTAGAGAGATTAGAAGGGAGAGAGATGGACATGAGCTGCAGCTTTTGGCTTTCAGTTCTATTTTTCTTGTTTTCTTTATGTAATTATTTTGTGTTATTTCAAAGCCATGTGTGGCTAATTTTTTTATTAGTTAGGGCTACTTGAAGCCCCAAACATGAATTTAATCTTTATTTATTTTTAATGAAGTTATTTATTTTTACATGATAAAATTAATGTCTCTATTTTAATTGTATTCTATTAATTTCATTTCTTTGATTGGCCATATTAGGAGCATATTTTTAGGATTATATTGTAAGGATGCAAACCGTATGTCTAACGGGAATATTCTTAATTTGTCACAATCAATTGCTAATGAACTAATTGAGAGACATTAATTCATAAATACCTAGGATTTGTGTGATGTTCATATTTTTCTAGCTATTAAAGGGTTCATATTATTAAACCTAAGTAGACTCCATTCTAGATTATAATTAGAGATATAGGTATTTACATGGATGTCATGTGATTTGTATATAATCTAAGGAATAATTAATACGACATGCAGTATGACTATTACTTTATCGTGAATGTCTTCATCATGTATTAATATTGTTGTGCTTCATTAATTTAAATATGGATTGAAGGATTGCTTAGTGATGGATAGAATGTCCTAGCTAAGTATTCTCTACTAATTTTCTTTTAAATAATTTAGTTTTCTGTTATGATTATAATTTTCAATTCAACTCCGAAACCCTTTTCAATTTAATTTAATTGTTTTCTAATTAAATAAATTTGAAATTAAAGTAAGTTAATAGTTGGTCATGGGATTGACACTTACTTATCATTGTACTCAATCAAATGATTCGTATACTTGTAAGATTTTAATAATTTGGTTTATTAAAAAATTAACCAACAATTTGTGTTGGCGAAGCCCAAGTAGTTATTTGACCTGACTTACCTACAATGTGCTTATTTAATGCATTTATATCATTAAGGTCACCTAGTTAACCATTATGTGTTAACACATGGTAGGGAGTACAGTCCTTTGTTTTTTGTTTTTTCTGTTTTTTTAAAAAACGAGTCCAGTCCATTATAGCACATTATAAAAATGAGTCACAAAATGTCAAAAAAAAAAAAAAAGAGTCACACAAACCCCAAGAATAAGGAATTGAAAGTTACTGTTTCAAAAAAATGATTGAAAGTTAGTAAGTAAATTTCGTTTAAAAAAGGGTTAGTTGTTGGATTTCATCAGATACAGCAGCGAGCGGCAAAAGGTGAGGTGACGTCGTGATAGCCACCTCACACCCTAATCCTATTTCTTAAGTCCTGTTGTTCCAATATGTACTTCTCTTTGCAATAATATAGGGACAATTTTCAAATTACTCTCCCTTTCACTTGGGAGCTTTTGTTCCCTCTTATTTTTATGAGTTCTAATCTTGGATCTCACTTTGTAACTCTAATAAAGAGGGTTTGATTTATGATTATTACACGTGTAATACATGTTAAAAATATAAATATATATATGCAGAGGGAGTACATCGAACATGAGATTTCCATTTGAATCCCACGGTATCTCCAATACCCCTCCCAACACACACTTATGGTGTGAATTGATTGACGCAAGGAAGATCAGACTTTAAATTATTACGATTGAATTTTGTCACGGCATTCACTAGTTCTTCACCGTTGGGTCCCCAGCAGCAGTGATAGATAATAAAACCATTTTACGGTCTGAACTTATTAATGAAAGGAAGACTAGACTCTAAATTATTGTGATTAAATTTTGTCAAGGCATCACTAGTTCTCCTGTCACCAAGAATCAGCCATCATTCCAATGATGAAATCTTCACTTCTCCCATGCCATTTATGCACCAAATATGTGGGTGATGATGGGCTACTGCTGTTCTCCAAACAGGCTGATGAAGAACTCGTTTGCGGCTCCAAAATCTCCTCTCCACGGGCTGTTTCGAGGTGTTTTCGCTGGCTGTCTTTGACTCGCTGTTAAGGGCTGTTATGCACTGATTTGTAGCTCGAGACCAGCCTCTAATCTCCACTTCAAAACCTGCAAAAGCTATGTCAAAACAAGACAAAACGCTGCCACAGAACTGGTTCCGAATGGGCTCAAGGAACTGCCGAAAACTCTGTAAAATAGGGGCTGTTTTGCGCTGACTTTGAACCTCAGATCCAGCCTTCGATCTTCGCGACCAAGACCTGCAAATATCACCTTCAAACTGGTATAGAACGGGTTCAAGAGACTGTTGAATATTTCTGCAGAAACTGTAGCAGTTGCGCTCAAAACCTCCCTTGAACCACGTCCGAAACTCCTCTCTTTTCTCTCCCTGTTGGTGTGCTGTGTGGCTACTGAATGGCTCCCTCAAAGCTGCGTTTCTCCTCCTAAAATCACCCTTTTATAATGACAGATTAGGGCATCAAAGGAGGTGTTGGAGGTCTGCACGTATCAAGCTTCTGCATATCAAGTTTCTGTTGTATATCGCGAACTGCGAACGCGAGCTGCACTTCGCGAAGTCGAGTCGTGATCGACCCGTGCACGCTGATTTTCTTCATGCCGGACGTGTCCAAATTGCATGCTTCTCTTCTTCTCACGTTGGCTGCATGTGGTACATTATGGGCTGGATTATTTGCTCATTGAAATTGCTCTTGGGCTGGATGCTTTGTTGAATTGTACGTGGACTGCTTTTAAGTGCTTCATGCTTGTAAATTCTTCATGGGCTGCTCAAGTTGGGCCTTGAAATTACAATATGGGCTGCATAAATTACATCTGATTGCCTGAGTTAAACAATATGGGATGAAATTTGATTTACGAATTAAAAACAAAAACAACAATAAATTATTTTAACCCATTCATGCTTTTTGGCTTGAAAATCTTTCTAATTTGCTAATTTATCATCCTATGACTCACCCAAGAACAATTAATAAAAACACATAAAAATAATCAAAATTACTCAAGTATTTACCACAAAGGCTAGGATTAAAAGCATAAAATCATAAAATCATGATATATTTTATCAAAATCACAGTTTAATCTCTTCCTCTATCAAAATATGTTATTTTTTTCTCATTTTCTTCCATTATTACAAACCTATCCTTGAATTTGAAACATTTTGACTTTGCAAATCATTATAATTGTTTTAAGCTATTTTTTGTTTTTTATCGCAAACTATATCATTTTTATACAAATTATTGAGAATAAAATATATAATGTTGTTTAATCTTAATAGGTCTTTATTTACTCATGATTATTAGTGTGTGATTTTTTTTTTTACACAAACTATTTTATATGATAAATTTCACAAATAAAAAAAAGAAAACTCATATGAGCTATAATTGTTTTTATTTTTAATTTTTATTTTATTATACTTTGCTTTAAATTCACAAATATTTATTAGATAAAAGACTACAAATGTAACTTGATTAGTAATCTTCATAATAAATATATGTAGTTTGATTACATATGTTTATTTGCAATTTAAGAGACAACTATCATTATAAAGGAGATATATTTCCAAATTATTATTATTATTTTTTTTAGTGGTATGAAATTCAAACTTCTCTCACTAAGAATAAGGGAGCTAACGTACAATCAATACACAATTGGATTACTTTTGTTTTAGTATTTGTATCAAGAACGTTATTTTTAAGAAATATTGACTACAATCTTGTATGCTTTTCATATAGTTTGGTTTCTTGACGTTATAATTATTATATAAAAGTGTCACCTCTCAAATAGATTTTTGAATCTGCCATTGTCCCCTCAGATCAATACAGGATATAACACAAATTGATGCGGAAACTCCAAGATCAAGTCTCAAAACCCCCAAAATCAGATTTGGACCAAGAACCCCAATTCCCAAAACAAGATTCAATTGTGTGAAATCTTAACCTATTGTTGTATTGCAAACAAAAACCAAGACATTCAAGAGTAAAATTGAACACCACAAAAGTTAGATTAACCCTTGATAAGTTGGATAAAAGTTCAATGAAGAACTTAGGAGAAAATAGTTTATTAATCTAAAAATCCCGTAACTGTTCATAAATGAGGCATAAACACCTATTTATAATGTTTGTAATTCATAAAGAAACCCTAAAGATGCCCTAATGGGCTTAGTTATATAGCCTACTCATCAAATTTAAATAATCAGCCCAAAACAATATAAACATGACACCATATTAATGAAATCACATGCATGGCACATGACATGTGTTACATAATGGGCTAAAATAAAATAAATTCTAGACTTTAAAATCAGGCCCATATGTGCTAGTTAGGTTGACATATTTGGTTGGCCCCTTGACTCCACTTGACGGTCCATCGTAGGCCACCATCGACGGTCCACCATAAGCCTTATCACACGCTCTCAGCTCCAAGTCAATAAAATGTTGCACAAAGCCTTGAAATGCCGTTTTTAACCTTTTTGACCTAGCTCTTGTGATTGGTCCATCGGGTATGCTCAATTCATCCTTGGATCCGGCATCCTTGTCACGTGCACCATCAACTCCAATGCCATGTTTGCTGCTCACATCATTCCCTCCCTCTTCAAAAAGATTCGTCCTCGAATCTGCATCCATGTCAAAAGGAGATAAGTCAGCAACATTAAATGTAGCAGAAACATTGTACTCACCAGGTAAATCAATCTTGTAGGCATTATCATTGATCTTCTCTAGAACTTGGAAAGGACCATCGCCTCGAGGATCAATCTTAGACTTCCTTTGTGTAGGAAATCTATCTTCCTCAAATGCACCCAAACCCAATCTCCAGGTTCGAAAGTCACAAGTTTGCGCCCCTTATTGGCTTGTTGTGCATAGGTCTTGTTCTTTTTCTCGATGTGCAACCGCGCTTTTGTAAACTCCTAGTCTCTATCTATAACCTCTTAGTGTTAAAAGAGGGATTGGAGAGGTAAAATAAATCTCTACATTAGATTAATTGAATTTCATGGCGTTAGAGATTTATCAACTTAAGATTGACGACGAAACTCATCAATTATAAAACTTAAGTAACATTACAATAGAATCAAGTTAGTGTTAAGCTAAATCGATTTATCAATTTCGTGAACGTCATTCTAGAGTTTTACAACAACCAAATTAGCAAGAAAAAGATCAATGAAGAGTAAAATAATTCATCCATAGATAAGAGACAAGTTAAAGAAAATAAAATTTTGAGTGCACGATTAAGAAAATTTTTTTCATTAGTTGTTTGTAAGTAATGGACAATTATTAAGCGATTTAAATAAGAGATCGATGATAATCAAAATAAATCAAGGGACAAGCTTGATATTCCATAGAATATTAATAAGATATATAATCAAGACACTTAGAAGCCAAGTGGACAAGTGAAGAATGCAAAACTACCATAAAGATTAAAAACAAAAGTAAATTCTGTATAGAATAGAGGATGAGAGAAAATGATGGTCAAACAAATTAAAAATGAGACTTAAGTGCCATTTTTATGAAGGCTAATTATATATATTGAACATTTAGCAAGATTTCAACAAGAAAAGATGAAAATAGGTGTGAATCAAAGGAGAAATCAACAGCTGCCAGAAAAGAAGAAAAAAACTGGACAACAATGCAAATAAAAGAGAATTTGAGAGGAAGTTGTGTGAAATTAAAAAGAGATGGGGTAAGGATGCAAATTAGAGAAGTATGAGTAGTATATAAGCAACACTTGGCTGAAAAATTTTCAGCAAACAAGACCAATTTTCGTGCCTTCCCTCAGCTGAAGAAGTGAATCACCAGAAGAAGACAGCAAACGTGCACACTGCAGGGCAGAAAAGGCAGTAAGGAAAAGTGGAAGAAGACAGCCCCTTTCCAGCCCATCCAAGCTTCAAATCTTCTCTTTAAACCCTCTCCCAAGTTTCTCTCAACTCTTTAAATCAAGAACCAAGTAAGAAATTAGCTTACTCTTCCTTTCCTTTACAAAAAATTCCAACAGTGTGCTGAATTTGTTTTTGCAAAATTTTGTGGTATGTTGTTAGAGGTTTTGCACTAGAAATGGTGTCAAAACCTAAGTGATTATTATATAACCTTAGAGGAGATGTTTTTGGGTGTAAATGGTAGCTTAGGGTTTTATTTATGGGCTATTATATGCTTGAGAATCATAGAAACGAAAATCTATTTTCTCACACACTAACTAGTTGATGAAATGTGTGAGTGAAGTTTAAACCTTCAAATGACCAAGTTAAGTTTATATGTGTATTAAAGACTTATAGGGCAGTAAGTAAACTTTGAAATTAGGAGGTTTTGAATCCAAATTTGAGCATAAAAATTATTAGAAAACGATAGGAAAGCATGTGGGAATAAGAGAAGCTCAAGAGAGCTATTTTGACAATATTAGTGATTCCCGAGCTCAAATTTGAGTTAGAGGAGACCTGACCATATTTGGCTTATTTGGGGGTGTTCTACACCTCAAATGATGCCTAGGAACCATAGAAAACCATAGGTTTTGGAACGGATCAAATCCGATAAAAATTATGCAAGTTATGCACAAAATAGTGCCGTTAGAACTCTGAGAAGTGAAACGGCTATCCTAATACAATTTTTATTGCATGGTTTGAGTTTGGTTCATCATTATTAGTTAAATGAAGCTTAGCTATAGAAGAAAAACTAGCGTCGCTAATCCGAAACGAAAAATATACAACACACGCACTAAATGTGCTAGAAAATGCCCGAAAAATGGGGGTTTTCCTTAGATTTGACCTAGCAAATGATAATATTTTCCAACGAAATTTTACGTGTGACTAGAATGTGAGATAAGTGAACCGTAGGAAAAGGAACGAAGGAAAACGGAGCCTCGAGCAGCAGGTTATCGCTTGTTCTGTCAAGGGCTGTCCATTTTAAATAAAATTGTGATTTTTCGTTTTAAGCCTCCGACAACTAAACGGACCGCGTGGGGTGATCCCTAAGGGTCAAAAACTAAAAATTTTACGCAAAAATCGGGATTAGAGAGCCTCGGTTGAGTAGAAACAAGTTAGGAGGATATATAGAGAAAAATTGTCTTAGTTGAGATTCTTGACCTTATAGTTGAGAATTGAAATTTTTGTCACTAGTAATGATGAGGAATGTTGCGTAGGTGACGAGCGTGGGAGCGACATCCACGAACCTTGTAGAGACACTTGACGCGGAGTGACGCGGCTTCGAGGTAAGTGGTTCGCCACTTAAGATCTTTTACAAGTTCATGTTAATTCTTGATTTTGGTAATGAATGTAATAATTAAGTAATAAAAGAAAATGAAAATGATCTTCAATATCAAGTTAAAGTTTGAGTATATAGGGTCCTATGGAACCTATATAGAAATAAAAATTGATGCTAAGTAATTATGAAAAGAAATTGAAATGAGAAAGTTTCTAAGATCTCTAAACTAGTGAGTTTGTGCTTTTGGCACTAAATAAATATAGTTTTAAAACCCATGTATGTTTCTTAAGATATAATGAGATTTAGCGCTACATGACGACGCAGTAAATTCCATCCGTAGTCGTTCAGAGTAGAGAAAAGTTAGCACTATGCGACGACGCAGAAAATTCCGTCCGTAGTTGCTCAGTTTCATAGAAAGTATAAGCGCTACGTTGCGATGCAGACAATTCCGCACGTAGTTGGCTATTTGTATAGTTTGGAACTACGTGGCGATGCAGTAAATTCCGCTCGTAGTTGCCCAGAGTTTTAGCATTACAATTGCGATGCAGAAAATCCCGTATTGTAGTTGCTCAGTGATAAGCTTTAGCGCCCTACGTGCGATGCAGTAAATTCCGTAACGTAGTGGTTAAGATAACTTAGTAAGCTTCATGTTGGCGTTAGTTATAATCGTCCGTGATGGTCAGAATATTTAAAGGATATACATGAGGATTTTGAAAGAAATCATAAAACAAATGGTAAATTGTTATGTTAGTGTATGTGATATTATATCTTCGTTGCATTAACTTGTTTGTTTATTTTGTAGCTATTTATAGTTCATTGTGTGCCACCGCGGACGACAGGACGTCATCATTTTGTTGTGTATATATAGGTGGGCGATTTATGACATGTGATGATGTAAAACTTTATGTATGAGATGGATATGTAATTGAGAAACACATATTCAGATTTTGAAATTGTATATTTGTAAATATTCATGCATTTTCGATATATGATGCATCTAGATATATTCTACATTAGTTCGTACTTATAAATTGAGAATTGAGTATTGATGTTGCATGTTTGTGGAAAAATGATGATGATTATTACATGTTTGGGAATAAAGAAGTTGGGAGGAATTGAGGTTTTAATCGAAGTGTAAATTTCTTGACAGGTAAATTTTGGTTTATCAAAAATGCAGCCGTTATGCTGCTGAAAATTTAATAAAAATATTTGAAACAAAAGTTGCGAAAAATTTTATCACTCCCAACTAGTTTAAAAGAAAACTGAATTTCTGAGTTTAAACGAGTAAACCGGTTGAAGAAAGTTAGGGTTCGCTTCTCGGATTTCTTCGATCCAACAAGTTGGTTTCGATAAGTCCGTTAAAGTGCCCGGCAGGATCCTTCAGACGAGAGCATAGATAAGGTCTGGGAAGGGTCCTGTCAGCTTTCTCATGAATGGTTTTAACCAATTCAGCCTTCTTCTGATTATCTAAGCTTGTAACTTCATTCAAAGGTAAAGACATCAAATCTAACACAGTTAAAGGATTAAAACCATACACAATTTCAAATGGCGAACAACCAGTAGATGAATGCACACTCCTATTATATGCAAACTCAACAAATGGCAAACAATTTTCCCAAGTTTTCAAATTTTTACCAACAACAGCACGTAATAAGTTTCCTAAAGTTCTATTCACTACCTCTGTTTGTCCATCAGTCTGTGGATGACAAGTTGTAGAATAAAGCAACTTAGTTCCTAACTTACCCCACAAAACTTTCCAAAAATAGCTTAAGAACTTAACATCCCTATCAGAAACAATTGTCTTAGGAACACCATGCAAACGCACAACCTCCCTAAAGAACAAGTCAGTAATATTTGTTGCATCATCAGTCTTATGACATGCAATAAAATGCGCCATCTTACTAAATCTATCCACAACAACAAATATACTATCTCTATCCCTTTTTGTTCTAGATAAACCCAAAACAAAATCCATCGAAATATCAACCCAAGGGTTCGTAGGAACAGGTAAAGGAGTATACAATCCATGCGGTAAGACCGTTGATTTAGCTTGTCTACATGAAATGCATTTAGAGCATATTCTTTCTACATCTCTACGCATATGAGGCCAAAAGAAATGTTCATGCAATATGTCTAACGTCTTAGCCACACCAAAATGACCCATTAAACCTCCACTATATGCCTCACGCACAAGCAATTCCCTCAAAGAACATGTAGGCACACACAATTTACCTTCTCTAAACAAGAATCCATCATGCTTATAGAACTTTTGAAAAGCTTTATGCTCACATGCATTATACACATTAGCAAAATCAGAATCAGTAGCATACATATCTTTAACTTGTTCAAATCCTAAAAGTTTAGAACTCAAAGTTGTGATTAAGGCATACCTCCTAGAAAGTGCATCAGCTACCACATTCTCTTTACCTTGCTTGTACTGAATGACATAAGGAAAGGTTTCAATGAATTCAACCCATTTTGCATGACGTCGATTCAGCTTACTTTACCCCTTCAAGTGCTTCAATGACTCATGATCGGTATGAATCACTAATTCCTTTGACCATAAATAATGTTGCCATGTTTCCAATGCCCTTACCAAAGCATAGAGCTCTTTGTCATATGTGAAATAATTCAAGGCAGCTCCATTGAGTTTTTCACTAAAGTAAGCAATGGGTTGTTTGTCTTGCATGAGAACAGCACCTATACCAATACTAGAAGCATCACATTCGATTTCAAATGTTTTAGAAAAATCTGGTAAAAGAAGCAAAGGAGTAGAACTTAGCTTTTCTTTCAACGTGTTGAATGCGATTTCTTGCATTTCACCCCACTTAAATCCTACATTCTTCTTGATGATCTCGTTTAAAGGCGCGGCAATGGTGCTGAAATCTTTCACAAACCTTCGATAAAAACCAGCGATGCCATGAAAGCTCCTCACTTCTGTTGTTGTTGTTGGCGTGGGCCAATCTTTGATGGCCTTCACCTTTTCTTCATCAACTTCCACACCCCTGACACTAACAACAAAACCAAGAAACACAACTCTATCTATGCAAAAAGTGCACTTCTTCAAGTTAGCATATAATTTTTCATGTCTCAAAGCTTCAAACACACATCTCAAGTGACTAATATGATCACATAAGCTTTTGCTGTACACTAAAATGTCATCAAAATAAACAACCACAAATTTGCCTATAAATGCACGCAATACATGGTTCATAAGACGCATAAATGTACTAGGCGCATTAGTCAAACCAAAAGGCATAACCAACCACTCATATAAACCATGTTTTGTTTTAAAAGCAGTTTTCCACTCATCTCCCTCTTTCATCCTAATTTGGTGATAACCACTTTTAAGATCAATTTTAGAAAAGATAGTGGATCCATGTAATTCATCAAGCATGTCATCTAATCGAGGAATGGGATGTCGATACTTTACCGTTATTTTGTTGATAGGGCGACAATCCACACACATCTGCCATGTTTCATCCTTCTTTGGCACCAACAAAACAGGAACGGCGTACGGAATCATGCTTTCACGAACATGTCCCTTCGCCAAAAGCTCTTCAACTTGCCTTTGAAGTTCCTTTGTCTCTTCAGGATTACTTCTATAGGCTGGTCGGTTTGGAATAGCAGCTCCGGGTAACAAATCAATTTGATGTTCTATCCCTCTAATTGGTGGTAACCCCTTCGGTATATCTTCAGGAAAGACATCTTCAAATTCCTGTAAAAGAGCAACAGCAACACTAGGCAAAGAAGTGTTAAGGTTAAAATCATTTAAATAAGCCTCTTTGTACAAGAGTACAAATATTGGCTTGTTTGCAAATAAAGCACTCTTAACATCTCTTTCTTTTGCATACAAGCTCACTTTACTCTCTTTCTTTTTTCCCTCATTTTGGACTGTACTCGCTTTCTTTTCAATTTGACACTCGTTATTTTCACTCAAACTCATTTTGCTCTCAATCTCAAAATCTCTCTTTTCACTCTTTTCAACTCCACTCTTATTCTTCTCATCAAGAGCTCTCTTAATCTTTAACTGATCCTCATACACTTGCATTGGAATTAAAGGAGCAAGTGTAATCTTCCTCCCATCTTTCTCAAATGTGTATCTGTTTTTGTACCCATCATGAAAGACACGTCTATCAAATTGCCAAGGCCTACCAAGCAATAAATGACCAGCATGCATAGGCACCACATCGCACAACACCTCATCCTTATACCTTCCAATGGAAAATGAAACTAATACCTGCCTATTCACCTTAACTTCTCCACACTCATTTAACCATTGCAATTTGTATGGCCTAGGATGTTTCAACATAGGCAAATTCAATTTCTCCACTAAAGTGGTACTAGCTACATTCGCACAACTACCACCATCAATAATCATACTACATGTTCTATCATGGATAAGACATCTGGTGTGAAAAATATTTTCTCTTTGAACCTTATCACCATCATTCTTTTTCACCTGCGTATTCAATGCACGTCTTATAACCAAAGCATGACCCTCCATGGCATACTCTACATCACTAGCATCATCTAAAGGTGGCATAGAATCACTCTTATCATCCTCAGTCTCTATATCCCTATTATCACGCAAAATCATTGCCCTTTTGTTAGGGCATTGAGAAGCAATATGTCATGTCCCCAAACATTTAAAACATTTAATATCTCTATTTTTTTGAGGATGGGAAGTGTTTTTACCTTTCTCTTTGCTGTCCCCATGGCCTTTATGCTTGATTTCATCTTCCTTGGGCTTCGAAACAGCTTTATCATCTTTCTTTCCCAAATTAGACCTCCAATTGGAACTTGAACCTGAACTTGCATTAAACCCAACTCTTGTTGCCCCTTTACGTTTCAGTTGCTTCTCCACTTTCATTGCCATGTGCACCATATCTTCTAACTCCACATAAGGTTGCAATTCAACTATATTGGCAATATCTCGATTCAGCCCACTTAAAAATCTAGCCATAGTAGCCTTTCGATCATCTTCAATGTTTGCTCGAATCATAGCCATTTCCATCTCTTTATGGTAATCCTCTACACTTTTAGAGCCTTGTGTAAGACCTTGCAAACGCTGATAAAGCTCTCGATAATAATGACTAGGAACAAAACGTCTCCTTATGACAGCCTTCATCTCATCCCAAGTATCAATAAGCCTCTCACGGTTTCTCCTCCTGGTCAACAACAATTGATCCCACCAAACAAGTGCATAATCAGTGAATTCAACCGCAGCAAGCTTCACCTTCTTTTCTTTGGAATAATTGTGGCATTCAAAGACCATTTCCACCTTACGCTCCCATTCAAGATACACATCAGGATCATTTTTGCCTTGAAAGGATGGTATCTTCATCTTGATACTACTAATGTTGTCATCTTGTCGATTCTGACCTCTATAATTTCTATTGCCATCTGGTCGATTCTGACCTCTATGATCTCTTCGTGCTCTTCGTTCTTGCCTTCCACCTTGAGGCATATATCTACCATCATATGCGACCTGCTTTTCTTCATCTTCAACATCTTCGGATATCTCATCATCAAATTCCTGTACACGTGGGAAAACAGCTCGTCTCGCATGCCTTCTACCATTTTGAGCTTGCATAGGTGGCTCCCTTCGCAAGTTAGCTATGACAGCATCTTGCCTATCCATTCGGTCCCTTATTTCACCAAAAACAAAATTCATTCGTTCAAATTATTGTTGCATTGCTCGAATTGTAAAATTCATATCCGGATTGGCATTTTCACTTTCATGATTAGACATGTTTATATACCTGCAAGAAAATGTTAGTACTAAAAAAAATTGACCTCACCAATCACTCCCTCACGTGTTTACATTCAATTGAATGTCACTCCAATCTATTGTGTTTCACTCTTTTTCTATGACCTGTTCTGTCACTCTTTTTTTCTTTCTCACTCTCTATTTTTCCTTGAGTTCTTTAAAGAACTAATCACCAATGCAAACCAAGAGTCACCAACTTGTAGTAATTCAATTAACTCAAGACAATGGCTAAACAAAGAAAACAATCAAGGAAAACGAACAGCAACACAATTTGAGGATTTAGAGTGAATTTAAACAAGATAGGAAGCAATATGAAAACAAACTGACAAGAAGAAGAATCAAGGAAAGATATGCACGAAATTCATATAATGGATGGTTCAATCGATGTTCTAATGTCCTTAAAACAGTGGAAATCAAGAACAATAGCAAATCCCCAAATTTAAGGTTAATTAGACACCAAATAAACCTTAACAGCCCTAATTCCAGATGTAATTTGCAAAGTGCAATTCAATGAATACTTAGGCTAAAATCAATACCAAACGAACATGGGAAGCAAAAAGAACACAAATTCAGCTACTTGATTATACTAGCTGCAAACAATTCAAGGTTCTATAATTTTTTTTTCCTTTTTTTTTTTTTTTTTTTTTTTGCTCTCTGTTACTTTTTTTTCTGTTCTTTTTATTCTTTTTTTTTTTTAATAATATCACCAATTCAACAAAATTGCAGAATTTCGATTAACAAAACCATGGAAGGAAAAGAAAAACAAAATTATAATAAACAAGGTGACGAAACGTAAATAGGATAGAATAGAACCTGTTTGAGCCAAAGCTCTGATACCAAATGATGCGGAAACCCCAAGATCAAGTCTCAAAACCCCCAAAATCAGATTTGGACCAAGAACCCCAATTCCGAAAACAAGATTCAATTGTGTGAAATCTTGACCTATTGTTGTATTGCAAACAAAAACCAAGACATTCAAAAGTAAAATTGAACACCACAAAGGTTAGATTAACCCTTGATAAGTTAGATAAAAGTTCAATGAAGAACTTAGGAGAAAATAGTTTATTAATCTGAAAATCCCGTAACTGTTCATACATGAGGCATAAACACCTATTTATAATGTTTATAATTCATAAAGAAACCCTAAAGATGCCCTAATGGGCTTAGTTATATAGCCTACTCATCAAATTTAAATAATCAGCCCAAAACAATATAAACATGACACCATATTAATGAAATCACATGCATGGCACATGACATGTGTTACATAATGGGCTAAAATAAAATAAATTCTAGACTTTAAAATCAGGCCCATATGTGATAGTTAGGTTGACATATTTGGTTGGCCCCTTGACTCCACTTGACGGTCCATCGTAGGCCACCATCGACGGTCCACCATAAGCCTTATCACGCGCCCTCAGTTCCAAGTCAATAAAATGTTGCACAAAGCCTTGAAATGCCGTTTTTAACCTTTTTGACCTAGCTCTTGTGATTGGTCCATCGGGTATGCTCAATTCATCCTTGGATCGGGCATCCTTGTCACGTGCACCATCAACTCCAATGCCATGTTTGCTGCTCACATCACAAATCTATAAATAAGATCATCAACATCCCTGATTTGGCTATATTCTTCTTGATATTTCTTCCAATGTTTGTCAAAGGCTTTCCAGTCTTTCTTTAAAACTGTGTTATAAAGTTGTAGTTGCAAACTCCGTTTTCTATTTAACATTGGAAAAAAAAAAAAAAAAACCACTAATCAAATGAAAAAGCTTCTAGGGTTTCTTTCAGTAAAGGAACTTATAAGCTTGGTAAGAAGGTATTGTGGTTTCTCATGTATATAATATAATAGACAAAGAGAATTGGTTCAACATTTCTTTGATTCTAAAAGTTATAGGATTTAAATTTCACTTTTGCTTTAAAATATAAGGTATGAATAATTTTTTCTAAATTTAATCTTTTTTTTTTTTTAGTTTTTTTCAAATGTAATCCCCTTCTCACCATAAAAGAAAGAAAGAAAAAAGAAATGAGAGAGAAAGAGATTGAGAGAGGAGTGAATGACTGGTGGTGACTAGTTACATATAATGCTGATGAAATTATTCAAATCTGGTTAATCCAGCGATGTCAAAGTTTGACTAAGATATTAGTAGACCCTACTAGTATTGAAAATCATCATATAGCTCTTCCAGATTTGAAATATTATATTAGTAATGATATTTTGGCTAAGTTGGCGCCTAAATTTGGAGTTCAAATATTATGGTATCTAAAAAGGTAGAAAAACCTATCAATTTTATTTAATTTTTTAATTTTTAAAGATATCACATTATGACATTAATTAATAAAATAACATTATTGTATAATAAATCTTTCCAAAAATTAATCAGAATAAGTTGTCTGAAGTTTGATAAAAATTTGTAAAACGCTTATTGTTCAGGGGATATCTTTATGATCTAGTTTTCTAAACCTTTCTCACCTCAAGGGTGTGCACTACTACTCCTCCGATATGGTGGGATTTAAAATCCTATCATACAATTATCAATATGTGTGTGGAGTATCCTAGGTATTTTGTATAAGTATATATCTTATGAAATTATAGAAACAAATGTCCAATTATTTGATATAATTCTTATTCTTAATAAATTATGATAAATCCTGTGTTCAATTTAAATTTTAAAAAAGAACTATATCACCATTATTATTTTGACTATAATTCGACCAAATTTTAAGAAGATGGAATCTTTTTTTTTGGCTGTGGAATGAAATTCATTTATAAATGGAAAATGAAAGAGTACTATAACAATAATCACATATAATGTTGGCTGTGTGTGTATTAGACAATAAAGGCTATACCTCTAATACTCATTTAGTTTATTATTTTTATTACAATTATTATTATTATTATTATTATTATTATTATTATAAGTGTGAATTTTGAAATTTAGATGAAGTAGTTCACAAACAAGGAAATAGTTAATGCATGAACTAATCCAAATTTGTGAATAAAATTTTTTATTAAAAAAACTCATTTTTATTACACTAAATTTAATGCTATATAATCATTGAAAATTTCTCTACTTCCATATATATTATATAATTATGAAAATCTAAGTCAAGAAAATGTAAAATAAGAAGTAACTAGAGAGAATTGATGGAACCTTTCATCGATCAGTAAAGTGTTTTTCAATCATTCATTTTGTGTGAAGCAAGACACTATATATAGTCTGTTACAAGAGAAAGAATAGACTAATAGCTGGCTCTTTCTTATTGGATGAGAAACAGTTGAGGTGGCAAGTTAGTTATAGCTCAAATAAGTGACCAACAGATCAAGGCTTCAGCTTCCTATATATGCACATATAATATAAGTCAGTTCAACAAATTAGAAGGAGATCTTACACATAATTTTGTGTGAGAACTCACATTTGTATAGATATTTTAGTAATTTATAACTAAAAAAATTTGGATGTTCACACTTTATTTGCAGAAATCCTACTGGTGATAATTTAATATATCTAAATTATATAAAAGATTAGAGTGATTAAGTGAAAACTCTTTTATATTATTTGTGGGATCCTACTAATGATAATTATTATATATATATATCTAAATTAGAGCATTTTCCTTTATATTGTTTGACTCTCATTATATATTTATTAATATATGTGAAAAATTCTTTTTCGACTATGAAAAATATATACTGTTGTACGGTTGCAATAGATTTTCAACTATCATGTAATTAGATTAAAAAATAGTACACGTTTTATACAAATACTCACCTTGCACACATAGGGGTGGGCGTTTTCGGGTTCGGGTTCGGGTTGGGTTGGGTTGAAAATCCCTCAACCCAACATGGGTTGGGTTGAAAATTTTTCAACCCAACCCAACCCAATCAATTCTTCAACCCAACCCAACCCAACCCAATAATTATCGGGTTGGGTTGGGTTAAGTCGATCGGGTTAGCACCTCGCTCAAATACAAAACATTCCTATTAATCAACTTGTTTAAATGCAAAACATTTCAATTGATTACATAATAGATTTAATACAAATAAAGTTTAAGCCATTACATAATTTAAAAAAAAAAAGGTTCAATTCACCACAAAAAGGCATAAATAAATAAATAAATAAAATCTAGGACAATAATCCTAATAAATTCATCAACTTGGACAAGCTGTACCAAACGAAGTCTTAGTCTTGGTAATTTGATTACAAATAAAATAAATATAAATAAAGATCCAATTATTGTAAATAAAAGAGTAAATTCAACATAAACGTTGTCCTTAATCTTTATCCTGAACAAATGTTCTTCTAGAAAGAAGAAAAAATCTTGGATTTAGAATTAGGGATAAACATTTGTCGGGTTTGGGTTGGGTTGGGTTGAAAATTTTTTAACCCAACCCAACCCAAGTTAATTTTCAACCCAACTCAACCCATCTAATTTTTTTTAAGATGTAACCCAACCCAACCCAATAAAAAATGGTCGGATTGGATTGGGTTTGTCGGATTGGATTGGAGATGCCCACCCCTAGCCTAACCATCACTCACATTGGACACTAATTCATGATATAACATGCAAGAAAATTCTCACACGTTCTAGGACCGTAAACCACATCTACACGGCCAAAATTTTTCTTTGCGCAGAAAAAAAAAAAAAAAAGAAAAAAAAAAAGATATAGTACATCAGTGATGTATTTGGTGATAGATTTGCTGAATTTTCAAATTTATCTTAAGAAGATATTCATTGCAAGGAAAGTACTGTCATTACGAGAAAATGAAACTTTTGCCGATATACATCTGTCTGCAAATAAGATTCAATGCATTTAGTATATTATACACTGCCTCTCTTAAATTCCCACTGCTAGATGCAACAAACTTGATGTACCCAGCTTCCCAATTATTTTCATGAACATAGTCAGTCATCACCAATAAATTTTCTAACCTAAAAACCTTGACAAAACAAGTCAACAATCTCTTATCATGTCAATAGAAGTGTGATTTATATCTCTTAATACAAATAGTTATATACTTTCTCATTTATTAATGTGGATTTTTATCATGCTAATTTATACATTTATATGGTTAGATTTCTCCTTTTATTATAATAGTAGTTATCATGGAAGTAAATATCTTTTTTTAAAAAAAAACAATATAAAAGTAAACATTTGTGCTAGATAAATAATAATTAATTTTGATAAATTTTTGACTAGTTTGATAAATGATCTATTACATAGTAGTTAAAAAAAAAGGGTGATCAGAATCATGAAAAATTATTCATTAGGTTGGTCGACATAAACTGATAAACTGGAATCATAAAATATTATAAATTTAATATACTATTTAAAGAAAAACTTACCGTCCATGAAACTTGAATTTCCGCAATCAAAATCAAAAAGAAAACGGAAATTAAGAGGGATGAATAATGGTGAAGTTGCTGATGGAATTTAATATGCGTAAGCGTAGAGCGTCATTACCACGTGTCATTAACGTTGGTTGGGATCTCTGACCAGTCATTGGTGTGCATTCATTAGGCAATGGGCACCGCAATTATTGAGGGTAAGAGCTTTTAGAGTGTAGTTGGTAAGCCGTACTAGATGATATTGAATTCAATTTATTTTTTTTTGGTTTGGGAAATCAGAATACGGTCGCGAACTTAACTCACAATGAATTCGAAACTACTCTCTGAATCTCAGCTTTTAAAAGATAGGAATGATTACTACAGAAAAATGAAAAAATTATCCATATAATAACGAAATTTACGAGTGAAACCATTGACCTTATCATAAATCCAATTCATTTTGCTTGAATTCAATTTGATTATATCGAATTTAATGGAATTAAATATAACACGATCATTTGTTTGATACATTATATATGGTATTAGATTGTATTTTATTATATTTATTATTTTAATAAAATAATTTATCTTAAAAATATTTTTAAGTAAAATAAAATAATTTTTATTTTTAAATAAAATAAAATTCATATTATATATTGGTAAAATAAGACTATCATAATTCCTCAAAAAAAAAAAGGAGTATCATAAATTATTTTCAGATAATATAAACATTATATCATAAATTATTTTCAGATAATATAAACATTACTTTCAATTAATATTTGCAAATAATATTATTTTAAGTAAAATATAATATTATAAATTATTTTAAATAAATTAAAATAATTATAACATAAAATAAAGACAATGAGAAGAGACAGGAAAAAGTGAAGAGATATTAGGAGTACAGTTTTATTTTTTTAATTAAAAAAAAAAAGTCCAGTCCAATTATAACACATGATAAAAATGAGTCACAATATGTCAAAAAAAATAAAAAAAAAAAGAGTCACACAAATCCGAAGAATAAGGGATTGAAAATTACTGTTTTAAAAAAATAATTGACAGTTTGTATTTAAATTTTGTTTTAAAAAAAGGTTACTTATTGGATTTGAACAGATACAGTAGGGAGCGGCAAAAGGTTAGATGACATAGTGATAGGCACCTCACATCTATACTTTATTTCTTAAATCATGAGTTCTATGACACAATTTTCAAATTATTCTTCCTTTCACTTGGAGCTTTTGTTCTTTCTTATTTCCATGGGTTCTAATTTGATCGCACTTTAGAACTATAATAAAGAGGGTTCGATATATGATTGTTATATGTATAATACGTTGTAAAAAAAAATATATATATATATATATATAGAGAGAGAGTGCATCAAACATGAGATTTCCATTCGAATCCCATGGTATCTCCAATCCCCCTCCTAACACACTCTTTATGGTGTGAATTGATTGATGCAAGGAAGATCAGACTTTAAATTATTATGATTGAATTTTGTCACGGCATTCACTAGTTCTTCACCGCTGGGTCCCCAGTAGCAGTGACAGTTAATAAAAACATTTTACGGCCTGAACTTATTAATGAAAGGAAGACTGGACTCTAAATTAATGTGATTAGATTTTGTCAAGACTTCACTAGTTCTCCACGGGTTACCACCGGGTCCCCAGTAAACAGTACATATATGGGCTAGAAGTGTTGGATCTATGGTCCCATTTATTTTACACAAATTATGATATTTTCTTGACCATCAAATTTCACTCTAAATTATTGAATCATTTCTCTTTTCGCTAACTGTATTGCTCATTTACCCTTTATTAATTAATTATTTAATATTAAAAATTCCATTTTTATAATTTGGTATTACTTCAAAATTTCACTAATTTATTATCATAAAAAAAAGAGCCATAATTTTTATCACTCGTTTCTCTTGCTTTGTCTGCCCGTCACGGGTGTTAGTGGGGTTTGAGCCTATACAGTTAGATCAATTCTGTGGAGTCATGAATTGCTGGTGATCACGTTGACGACCATTAGCTGAACTTTTTGAAGATTTTTCTTAAGAAGATGTGACCAGGAAATACATTCGCACGGCAACGTGCATCATACATGCCGAGGTAATAACCTTGCCATTGTCACGCATACTGAGGATGAGCAGACGTTATTTTGATAGGACAACTGCGCGATATATTGCAATTAATAAATATATTTATGACAAGATTATTGATAATTAGAGATGGCAAAATGCAGGTTTGGACTGCATCTGATCCAGACCTGCATTGGATCCTTTTATTTTTCTTTGGGTCTAAACCCTATCCATATCCTTAAATTAATTTGAAGGTCTGGCTTCAAACCTGACCCATATATTTAGTGAGTTTATTTAGACTTGTATCACACCCGAATTTGATTAGGGTCATATTCGAGTAGATCGGGTCAAACCCAAATTTCACTGGGTTGATCCGATCAAATCCAGGTTGACTCGAATTTTTTTAAAAAATTCCAAATTTTTTTAAAAAATATCTTTATGGACTAAGAAATTCAATAGGTCCAGAATTCCAACCTGATTTTTTAAGTGAGTTTTTCTTTTTAAGTTTAATTACATCTATCAGGACCATTGTGATGAACACAATGGTACGACCTAGATCATAGATCTCTATTCAAGGGATTTCTCTGCAATTTACCCACTCACATAGAGGGGTTTGATGGAAATTGTTCGCATTACTACGGACAACACTTGAATTTGCGCTCTTTCATATGAACTGCAATTTTTTCTACTAAACCAAAACAAACTAATTTCATATCACATAATTCATTCCATAATCCTTCTTACTAAATTTTTCAAAAAACAACATGCCATAATCAAAATCAAACATAGAATAACATTAAAAGTTAAAATTTACCCTTAATTTACATCCCAAAATAACAAAAAAAATAAAAAAAATAAAAAAATAAAATCAAGATAATGATGACTCTTCTTCATCTTATTTATGATATATTTCTTTTTTCGAAACATCACCTAATAGAACAAATTAAGTGAAAAATTAAAAATTAAATTGATGACTACGAATAATATACCAAATGTAATTAAATTTATAACTGCTTTTATATCTTGAAGTGAAGTCCATATCCAATTTTATGCACACATCAATGCTTTCAATGTGTTTGAATATAATCTCCTACGATATAAACTCATGAATCTACCTCTAATACTAAAAGTGGACTCAGAAGCCACCATAGACACAGGAATGACTATGATGTCTTTGATAGTTTTAGCCAAAACTAGGTATTTCCCTTTGCTTCCTTTTGACATCACATTCTTTTTAGAAAGGTCAAAACAATCTACTATCACTAGTTTTTAAAGATCAAATCAAACCCTAAAAAGGACAACAAAAAGAAAGAAACTTTAGACACTAAATAAAACACAATGAAGAAAAACCAAACGAGAGGGGTGTGACTTTTTCCAAAATCATCAATCTATGTTTTAACTATGGGAAGAAGAATTCCATTAAATGGTGATGATGATTTTCAGCTAATACATCCTATGTTAACATTGACATTAATAGTTGCAGGCATGGCTGCCACCATTAGTATGATCATGGCTTTATGTATACGGCGAAAATCATCATCACCACCACCACCACCTAATACATTATCAACATCTTCTCCTGAGTTTAAAACATCAGAGGTTGCATCATCAGGATTGTAGATTGACAATCCTCAACAACAACCGACTATGATAAATGGTGAGATAACAACAATGGCACCACCCACCGCATAAGCCACATCAACATTAGAGTCACAAGATAAAACAGAAAATGATGGGCTGCAAAATAAAGGATTGCCATTACCACCGGCTATGATGACATTGAAAGAGTCACAATCTAGCAATAACTTGACAATCTCTAATGTAGGTAAATGATAATTTATATATCCTAACTGTTGAAAGTGTGAAACAGTAAACCTACTGTATATGTAACCTACAGTAGCATAGAACATAGAACATCTAGAACATTAAACAAACACAATGACTAGATAAAACCAATCCCTACTCAAGTAAATGCACAAAATTCATGTAACAAAACATAAAATAAAAAGCAACCCAATTCCCTTGTCAACCTAAAATTACTGTAGAGAGTGATGCAATCCAACAAATAGAATCAATCAAACGTCACACATAGATCACAACAAATAAATGACAATCAAATCCTTAAAAAACAAAATACCTAAAAATAAAAATTGAGAGTTGATGTTCACGTACTTGAGAAACCCCATATAAAAAAATAAAAAAAACATAGCCGTTTTGGTGGAGAGAAAGATGGAGATGTTCTGGTGGTCGATGTACTTGAGAAACCCCATATCAATAAAATTAAAAAAAAAAATCAAAGTAAAATAGTGCAATGAGAAATCTAAAGATCCAGAAAAAGAAGCGAAATAGAGAGAGAGAGACGACGGCGGCGATATCATAGTTTCGAAGTTGACACGGTGGCAATGGAGAAAGATAGAGATGTTCTGGTGGTCGCGTAGCAAATGACACAGCAACAATGGAGAGGGAGAGGCACAATTGAGAAGAGGAACAACAATGGAGATTGGGGGGAGGGGGAGAGAGAGAGAGAGAAAGTTGAGAGAGTTTCATTGTTTTGTTTTGTTTTGTTTTTTTTTTTTTTTTAAGGGAAACAGGTAGAGGGTATATAAATAACGGGTATTTTGTGGGTCTGATGGAAACCCACAGATAGACTTATATCCTAGTTGTAATTATACAAGTTTTTTCAGATCCAATTTTTTTAAGGATCTTTTAAAAAGCGGTTTGGGTTTGTACCCGCATCATAACGAGTATGGATAGGGTTTGCAGACCCTGTCCATTTTGCTAAGCCTCAGTATGTCATTTTTTATTTTATATTTTCAATATAGGATAATTTTTTTTATTATTATTTTATGTGTGAAACTCTTTAATAAATTGGACCTAGATTTTTTTTTTTTTAGCTATTTGTACCTAGATATTTGTATATGTTGCAATGACTTATAACAAATTATTATCAATTAGGGGTGGCAAAATGGGTCAGCATGTCAAGTCGAATTGAATTCCATTTGATTCGTTTATAGATAAGACCAATTCGATACGAGTTCGTTTAACAAGCGAGTTGGCATTTTTGGATTCGATATGAATTCTTTTATAAACGAATAATACGATACGATATGATTACTTCATTTATTACTTGAGTCATAAAAGATCCAAATTCATTAATTCATCAACCCGTTAATTCGTTTAACTCATTTGACTTGTTTAACCTGTTTAACTCGTTTAACCCGTTTAACTCATTTAACTTATTTAATTCGTTTAACCATGTAATTCATTTACCTAAACATGAACAATAGATAAAATCATGGTTTCAACACATATCCAATATTGGATTGAAATTTTGAGGGGAACCATAGCTAAACAAATAAATCTTAAAGTTTCAAATACTTATAACTAAGTTCAATAAAACTTTTATATAGAATAAATCACCAAGTAACAATTCTAGATCAATCAAGCACACCTAATAAAATGATGGTATGGGTTTTGGTGAGCAAATTTCTAGTACTTAGCTAGATATGCAATCATTTGTTTTGGTTTCATTTTATTATAAAATAAAATGAAAACAAGAATCAAAATATAGAGAACAAATGTTTTAGGAGATGGAGGTGGTGGATCTGGTGGTGGATCTAGTGGTGGAGATGGTGGATATGGTGGTGGAACTGTGGAGAAAGGGTAACCGTGAGGAAGAAACGGCAACCGTGAGGAGAAATGGCGGCAACTGTGAGCGAGAGATGACAATCGTGAGGAGGACCGTTTTTAGGAGACGAAGGTGGTAAAGATGGTGGATCTGGTGGTGAGGATAGTAGATATGGTGATGGAGCCGTGGATAAGGGGTGACTGTAAAAGAGAAACGACAATCGTGAAGGAGAAGGGGATGAGTGGCGGTGACTATAAGGGAGAAGGAGCGGTGACCATGAGGAAGAAGGGGAAAAGAGGCGATGAGGACAATCGTGATGGAGAAAGGGTAGTGATCGTGAGGGAGAGTGTGTGGTGTGATTGGGTGTGGAAAAATGAAAATGAATTTTAAATGGGTTAGGTTTAGGGTTGTGTCATATATATGTGTGTGTGTGTGTATGCATAATTACATACTAATCCTTAAATATGTTAATATTACGATTTTATCTTTAATTTAATCGTGTCAACTTACGATTTGTTTAATTAAACCTAATTTGATTCATTTAATAAATGAGTTAAGCGGATTGACACGATTATGATATGAATTCATTTAACTTAAACCCACACTTATTTATTTTTCATGAATTAATGTCGATCCGTCGTGTCGTAATCTATATTGCCATCCTTATTATCAAGTTCCCAATGAACTAAAGGACAACACAACGGAAAACAACAAAAAACTCAAGTTTGTCAAAACACATGAAAAACAAACACATGAGTAGTACTATATCTTAATAATATCACCATGTACGTCTGGGCACCTAATTGCCACATATCATGTTTACGTGGGCTAGATTCTTTAATCTCAAACTTGATCAAACTTATCGAATGTCGTGTATTGTTTAAAAAATCAACCGAATTGACTGATTTCTCATCGAGAAATTACCGCTCGGCCGATTTTCAAGCTGAGAACCACCAGATAGGGGTTCAACTCAGTTTTTATGGAAAATTGGCCCAACTCAGGACGACTCGACCTAGCTTGGCCTCGACCTACTCGGTTATTTTTTTTTTCAAATTTTTTTTACTAAAATAGCATCATTTTGGCAAGCCAAAACTACTCCATTTTGGCATCATAAACTTAAAAATATATGACGCCAAATGGCGTCATTGTGGAGCACCAAAATGACTTCATTTTGGCATCATCTATATAAGATATCAGAGGCATTTCTTCTTCAGTTCTTCAATCTTTTGCTTCTGTTCTACACTTCTGCTTCTGCCAATCTGCTCTGTCTTGGTTCTGCTAGTGGTGTGTGAGCTTTGCTGCTGTCATCTTTTCATCCCCGTTCGTCATTTCGTCCGTCGCTCCGTCCATGATCGTGAGTTATTATTATTTTTTTGTTTTCGTTTTTTTTTTTTTATTTGTTTTTTTTTCTTTCACCACTCTTTTTTGTTTTTCACATATATTTGTTTAGAGTTGGATGATGAATTGATGATTGATGGATTATACAACCTATATTTGTTTAGGGTTTTATACATTTGTTACATTGATGGAAACATGAGATTTAAATTATTGTGTTATGTGTTTCAAATTTCAAATAATTTTATGATGTTGTGTTCTATACTATTTGCTTTGTAATAGATGTTAGGCATATTGATATAAACATTTGTAATAGATGCTTGATAATTAATGTTTGTTGTATAAAAGTTTTCATGCTTAAACTGTTAAAAATTTGCTTCACAATTAGGTTATTTTATATTCATCAATTATGGATAATGAATCTTCGGGAGCTTCCATTACCTTATCTCTCAAACAGAATTCAGGTGATGTTGGATGGGATTATGAGAAGTTGGTTGATCCAAACGTTATAGAAAGAGTGCAGTGTAAATTATGTGGGAAGATTACGTCTGGAGGGATATATAGATTGAAAGAACACGTGGCTCACATATCAGGAAATATGGCTAAATGTCCAAAGGCAAAACCGAAGAATACAAATAGATGTAAGAATGCACTTAGGGAGTTAAAAAAATAAAAAGAGAAATAAGATGATTGAAGAGAAATTGAAGAGAGGAGAAGTAAATATCGATGAATCAGAGGAGATGGAAGAAGTAGATGTAGGAGGGGTAAGGAAAGAGCCTCATCATCTTGACCCAATAGACAGATTTACAAGACCTATTAATCCAAAGTTGTCACAAAATTCAAGAAAGTCAATAAAGCACTTTTTAAAGAGAGACTTGATCATGTGTACAAATGGGTAACAACTTGGATGTTTAATCAAACCGTTCCATGATATATTGTTGTGAATGATGATTTCATGCGTGTTTGTGAAGCAATTGGTTAGTTTGGGCCTGGTTATAGGCCTCCAAATTATTATGAAATCGGGGAGTGATATTTGCCAAATAAGGTAGAAGAAACCAAGTTATTGTTGAAAAGGCAAGAAGAAGAGTGGGCTAAAAATGGATGCTCAATTATGACAGATGTTTGGATGGATAAGAAAAGAAAGAGCATAATGAATTTGTGTGTGAATTGCAAGTATAAATTTCATATAATTTATCTACTATACAATATTAGTTGCATATTATATTCTTTAATTTATGTTTGATTGATATTTGATTATTGCAGGTTAGGAACCACTTTCCTTTCTTTCAAAAAGTGTTCTGTTGTGGCACATACTGCGGAACACATTTTCGAATATGTAAATGCATGCATTGAACAAGTCAGTCCTGCAAATGTTGTTCAAGTAGTAACCGATAATGCTAGCAACAATTTGGCCGCTGCTAAGATTTTGAAGGAGAAAAGGCCAAATATATTTTGGACCTCATGTGTTGCTCACACCATTAACCTCATGCTTGAAAGTATTGACAAACTTTCGAGGTTCAGCAAGTATATTGAGCAAGCAAAGCAGTTGACAATCTTTATTTATGCTCATCACAAGATTTTGGGAATGATGAGGTCTTTACAAAAAAGAAGGATATAATGAGGCCAGGAAAGACTAGATTTGCATCCGCTTTCTTTACTTTGCAAAGCTTGATGGATAAAAAAAATGCTTTGAAGACAACATTTGGTAGTGAGGAATGAGAGAAGTGCAAATACTCAAAAAATAAAAAAGGAAAATTAGCCTACGAAACTGTTATAAGTTTGATATTTTGGAATGGTGTAGCATGTTATTTAAAGGTTTTTGCACCTTTGATTAAAGTGTTAAGATTGGTGGATGGGGATCGAAAGTCATCAATGTCTTAGTTATATGGAGAACTAAGAAGGGCTAAACAAGAAATTAGAGAGGCCTTGAACAACGTGGAAAATAATTATCGACCAATTATTGAAATCATTGATGAAAAAAATAAAAAATCGATTAGATTCTCCGTTACATAAGGTGGCATTTCTATTAAACCCATATTACCACTACAAGGATTCAAACATTTTCGATGAAACTGAGTTGTTGAATGACTTTATAGAGTGTGTGGAGATTTTTCATCGTGGTGATATAGCCTCTCAAGATGTAATTATCATGACTGAATAACCACTGTATCAGATGAAGGATGGACCTTTTGAGAGACTGTTAGCCATTAAAGGATGTGACAGTAATTCTAAGTATCTAGGTAAAAAATTGAACATTCTAATTCATATAAATTATTTTTAGTTGTTTAACTTGTTTACTAATTTCTACTGTAGACTATATTTTTGGCATTGTATTTATGCAAATATATCTTCAATAACTAGTTCTATATTTGATTATGTTTTATGGTGTAGTTACTTGATAGAAGATGTTTGGAAGTCACACACCTAACATGCTTAAAATGGCAAAAAGGATTCTTTCATTGACAACCAGTTCATCGGGATGTGAAAGAAATTAGAATAATTTTGAATGGGTAAGTGCAAATGTAACATGCTCTCCCGACATCTAGGTAACCACTTAAATTTTATCATTAAATATGGAATAATAAAACTATTAAAATATTCAAATTCAGATACGTAATTAAATTTCGTAAAAATTTCAGGATGAGTTCGGGGTAGGTTTATGATTTTAAAATCCAAAAATTTATTAAAACAAATGGACTCAGATAATTAGTAGAATACTAATGAAGTTTTCGAAATTGAAATTGGACTTTAATAAAATTTTTAAATGGACCCGAAAGGATTACGAATATGAAAAGCACATTTTAGGAGCTTGGAATAACGAAATAATTCAAGTGGTAAGGAGATCGTGTTTGGGTGATACTTGTAAAGCGTGTAAGTGAAATGGATGACAAGTGAATAAGGATTAAATGAGATGGAATGACAAGAATAAGGTATTAAGTTAATAATCAAAATAACATATATATATATATATATATACAAATTGAAAGAGAAAAAAAAAACAAAACAAAACAAAACATAAAGCAAAAGCAAGATGAAATGTTAACCACATACTCGATCAACATCCATTTTCGTTCACTCATTTTTTTCATTCTTCTTTTCTTACCCGAACACACATTCTCTTATTCTCTAATTCACTTTCACACTTGGTTCTCTCTCCATTTGCACGGCAATCTCTCAAGTTCTCTCATCCTCTCTTGGTCTCTCATCTCCAATCTCAGGGTTCCATCACCATTTGGTTCAAGTAAGCTCTCATTCTCTCATTTTAGCTCACATCAATCTTATTCTTTCTCATCTTTACTCTTGGTTTTCATCATTTTCATGAGCTCATCTCTCATTTTCCTTTTAAACTCACGATATCCTCTCTTAAATACTCTTTAGTTCTTGGGTTTGAAGGGGATTCAAGGAAACAAAAGACAAGAAGTAAGAGTGACTCACGGCTAAGGAGGATAGTTTTTGGTCGAACCCATGCTTGAAGTGATGGAGGTAGTTTTGGAGAAATAAAACACATGTAAGAAGTTTGAAGTCCTTTCAAAAGTATTTTCAAAAATTTCGAAAGGTAAGATTTAGTTTCCGAATAATTTTGATGAGTTTTTGGAAAGACACTTGTGAATGCATGATTGGGTCTTAGGAATTATCACCTCGTTAGTGCAGAGGTTGGTTTGTGGATGATTTGGTGTTGGATTGATTTCGAAAACAAAAATACGTATATTCTAGTTTCGAACATGAAGGGGTATTTAGTCATTTAAAAATTATTTCGATTGATAGATATAATTTTAGGGAACTTTTGAATGCTAGGATAAGCTGGGAAATCAAAAACGAAATCATTGAATACTAATTGGTCACTTTGTGATATAATGTATCGTAATTATTTGGAAGTGATATTTAATGGTTGTAAGTGAAATTAGTGTTGAATTCTTGATGTGTTCAAATGTTAATTGATGTAAAAACATAAAAAGAATGATGATAAGGCTACGTATGGAATTCAATCAAGCAAGGAAGTGTTAGTTCAAAATTTTCATTTAAGTGCGTTTGTGTGAATTTAATCTTGAATTAAAATAATTATAGTGTTTAAACAATTAAAATTGCGAACAAATATTAAACTCGAGTAATTGAAGTTGTCGACGTGATTTTCTGGTCGACGAGAATTCAATACTCAATACCTGCAATCAATGCGAAATAACACAAAAACCAAGGAGAAAACAAAAGCAAGATGGTCAAGAACACAAATAACACAGATTTTACGTGGTTCAGCGAGTGCGCCTACATCCACGACTGTCTCTCTATAATTCAGCAGAGTGATAGTATAATATTGCTTAGATGTCAGTTACAATGAATTCAACCTCTATTTATAGAGGAAAGGTTGTTACAGTTTTGGAAGAATTTAAATAGATAAAGAATTTCATAATCAATACACTTTCTAATTGGTTGGAGCAAAATCAGGAAACTGTCCCGAATATCTTGAGATTATGTTGACTGAATTTGAATTTGAATTTATTTCCGTTTCTGATGAGAGAATCACGATCAGATTGAGTAACTACCTATTCTAGAAGATTTTATAGTAATTGGTCAATGAGCGAGCTGTCTACTGCTTTGAGTTACCTTGAGTTGGACCTCGCTGATTAGCAAGTTATGCATAGAGCGAACTGCATAATGATCTGTAACCTGACTGAGAAACGAGCTCACTGGTGCGAGCTAAGGAGCTCGTTGGGGTGAGCTGCAGAACTCGTTGGGCTTGGAGTTGATAACTGGGCTTTGTCTGCTGGGCCTTTGCATTGAGTCGACTTAATGGACTTTTATTAGGCTTTTACCAGCCCAATTGCTTGGTTCAGAAAATACACATAACATCAGTCCTCCAGCTCTCAGTTCGTTCTGCGAATTAGGAGTTCGAGCTCGCTGGTAAAAGCAAACTTAAATTTGTCGTTTCGTGCCTTTTCAAATTCACTCTTATCAGTTCTAATACGTGGTAGTTATATAAAGGGGGGAATTTAATGTGCACATCTTTCAATTGACAGCTGCATGATTATAGAACCGTTACTCGTGCTGCACCGTCAGATGCAAAACAGTTACATACTCTCCAGATCTAATGGCTGAGGCTCGAGCTCGATCATTTATATAAACTGGTGGAGCCCTTTCATTGCCCTGTTCACTTGTCATTTTCTTCCAGCCACCAAACTCTTTGTTGCAGCGCTTTTCACCCATTTTCATAATAACTTCACTTCCAATCGCCGTTTTTCACCATCTCATAAGAGATTCACGGTAAGTTTTTCCATCTAACTTCAAGTCTTTAGCTTTTTAGTTCATATTTGTTGAGTTAACGTTATATTGTGCTTGCGTTTTGCTACTGTTGTCCAAAATGATTTGAATACGTTGTGTTCTTGATGTCGAACTTTTACTGTTCTGGGTTTCTTATCGAACAAGACTCTTTATTTTCTTCTGGTTTGATCTTATTACCTATCTGTTTGTGATCTGATTATTATTTATGGCCTGTCATGCATGCAAACTGTTAGATTGGATATCTGTAGATGACTAGCTCGTAGGTCGTTTCTTCATAGGTTGAGCCCCCCACTGTATGAGTGATAGGAAACTTAGAAAATTTTTGGCACTTCAGTAATCTGTTCACTACAATCTGAACATACTCCCTTTGTATAGATGTCCTCAAGTGGAGCTCCCAACGTTAGTGAAGCGACCCAAAGAAAGCAAACTGAAGCTCGGGTCGTCTCTGAATCAACTCGACTCGTAGAGGCGTAATGAGCTCGTGAAAAGAGGGAAGCTCGCAAAATGTTCGCTCATTATGAGTCTTCAATAGATGCTTTCAAGTTGGAGAGACTTGGTCTTCAATACCATATTCCCAGGAACTGCTGTATGATGGCACCGGCTCTGGAAAGTTATGCATGCTATCCTCCTTGGGGGTACGTCGCTGTCAGCACTCAGCATTTAGAACACGGGCTAAGGTTCCCAATCCCTCTTTACCTGATCAAATTCCTGAACACGGTCAAGCTCGCACCGTTCTAGTTGATACCGAACTCATACTTGCAGCTGACTTCGTTAGCCTTAGCTTTTCTCAAAAACAACCTTCCTCCCCCAACTACAAAAATCATCCAACATCTTTACAGTATCAAGGCTTTGAGCATCTTAAAGGATGGAAAGTGAGATTGCATTTATTATCTCGCAGCTCACCAGTCGGAATACAAAAACCTCTTGCCCCAAGGAAGTGCGAAGGGCAAATCCAATATAGAAGCATACAAGACGGACTGGTTTATCGTCTTATGTCCTTCTTTTACAGGCCTTAACAACTTCAGCTTTGTCTTGAGCTCACGTATGTGGAAGGGAGTCTTTAGCGAGCTATGATTTTATTTATTTATTATTATTTTTTGAACATTTTGCTATACAAAGCTGAAAATGGACAAGTCTCCTTTTAGCAGTGAGGAGAAAAGGGCTCTCGAGGTACTTGCGAGATCGAGTGCAACGGGCATCAATAGTGTTATGCCCGTTTCCTCGACCTAGAAAATAGGCTAGCAAGAGCCCAAATTGGACGTGAACAGGAATCAAGGCCTAGAAGACCCAGGCCCTAATTCGTTGTCACGAGCTCAATCAGCTTGCGAGGTCACCCAGATCGTGAGCTCGCAATGACCTCCAGATCGCATGAGCGCGTCCCCTATCCATGTCAGAACCTCTCTAGCTCGCGTGGTCCGGCAGATCAGTTAATTCGGCCAGGGGATGTCTTATGCAATAAGCTATCAGAGCCACAAACTCTCATGATTTCACGCCGAAGAATCACCCACACAACTATCGAGAAGCATTCAATGCGACGATTTTGCATTTAATGAAGGGAAGACTTCTTTTGAAACATTAAATACAAACGCATACGCAAAAAGGATAAAAATTGTTTTTGTAATAAATAAAGCATGACTGTGTTAGGATTAGTTGAAATTTTTCATCAACTATAACGTGTAACAGACTCCTTTGTATTCCTCCCCTCTTTATAAATAGAGGAAATTTTACTATACCAAAAACAGATACTAGTATACCGTCACTCTGTCGGAATTTAGTCACGGTGACCCGTGGACGTAGGTGTAGTCGCTGAACTATGTAAAAATCCTTATCTTTGTACTTATTCTTCTCCCACCTTTCTTCATCAACCATCTCATTAATACCAGCTAGTGACCATGACCAACTTTCCTTCACCTTCATTATAGTCCACCTACCTTAAAACACCATTTACTTCACATTAACTGTCTTTATCGCTATTAATTACCTCAATCGCAGTCTGGGCCCCTGAATCTCTGGGTTGACCACTTCCTAACGTCGACATCTTTTGACGCTTGAAGGAGGGCCCAACAGCGACCTGGTAATTTCTTCTTTGTTTGATTTTTCTTTGACCATTTGTACTTTGTCAACACTATGACTAGGATAAGAGCAACCAGGAGTGTTGACGTGGCTGAAGAACGACCTGAAGCTCAAAAAGACCAGCAGAGCACCTTGCTTTCCAGGGAAGAGGTCGCTCAGGAGTGGCAACAACGCCAACGAGCTCTGGAGGATACAGTGAGGCAGTTGGTAGAGACAGTCAGGGCGTTGGCGGAAGTTTAGACCCGCAATGCACAGAGGCAGGTGGAGGTCGTGCCACCTAGAAGAGCTCATCAGCAGCTCACAGAAGAAATCCCGACCCCAGAGGGAGTAGTTGCCAGGGATTGGTCATTATCAGAAGAATCAGTTCGCTCCTCGAGCCTGAACCCCAGGAGAGAGAGACGAAGAAACCAGCAGAGAGAGGCCTCACCCCACCCAACTGATATAAGAGTGAGGGTGAGCCGTGAAGGAGATCGGCATGTCAAAGATAGTTGTGGGCATAGGCGATCTTGCGGGCACCGTACTGGGCATGAGACCGAGCCACGAAGGGTCTCTAGACAGGTAGAAGATTTCACTGAGGAACGTGGGTCACGAGATCATTACCGAGGAGAACAGGAAAGCACCGGTGGACGAAACTCAAGCTGGCGATCTCCCCCTCAAGGATCCGATGGTGGAGGAGTTATTGCAGAGGGTTCGGCAACTGGAATCTCGACCTGGACCGCAGAATGGAGAGGAACGAGAAGATCACATGGTACCATTCACTCGGGAAATTGAGACAGTACCTCTGCCGCCCAAATTAGAACTCCCCAGTATCCCTCCTTACAGTGGTAGAGGCGACCCCTATGACCATCTGGACACCTTCAATGTGCAAATGGATCTCTAGACGGACGACTCGCTGGTGAAGTGCCGAGTCTTCCCAGTTACTCTAGGGGATGCTCCACGAGCTTAGTTTAAGGGCCTCCCAGCTTGTAGCATAGGAAGCTGGAATGAGTGTCAGAAGAAATTCCTAGATCAGTATAAGGCCCTGAGAAAGCAGCTAGCGCTTGCATGCCACCTTGCTACCATCTTTCAAAGGCACAATGAATCCCTAAAAGACTATATCACCCGGTTCAGAGACGAGGTGAGTAATGTCGAGGCGCCCTCAGAGGAGAGTATATTAACAGCCATTTCCACAGGACTCAAGAAAGATGGAAAGCTGTACGAGAGCATCTACAAGTCCCCAGTAAAAGATCTGGGTGAATTTTACGAGAGGGCTGCTAAGGAGATTAGATGGGAGGAAGCTTTCGGAATCAAGAAGCCCGATGGTCAACAGGGCGAAGCCAATAGTTCCCATCACGAAAAGAGAAAGAGCCACGGTGAAAACAAACAGGGCGAGCATAGACATCAGTCTGCTCATGTTGTGGCAAAGCGAGCTAGGCCCGAGTCAAGAAGAGAGCAACCTCGATGTCAAGGTTGGTACGGAAGTTACAGCGTCCTGTCAGACAGGCAAGATAGGATCTTCGCTACTTAGAGGAACATGGAGAACTTTGGAAAGCCACCTCCGATAGGAGTTCCCAGCAAACACCAAGACCCAAGGAAGTATTGCGCCTACCACAATGAGAACGGTCACAATACCTCAGATTGTTGGCAACTGAAGGATGCTATCGAAGAATTGATAAGGCGAGGTCATTTGGGGGAATATGTTCTGCGGCCTACGGGCAGACAGCCTCAACATTATTGACCTCAGCATTAAAAGCAGTAGCCTGAGCAGCAGCAGCAACAGCAAGCTCCGGAACCTGAGCACGAGCACGCTGTTAGAACAATCCTCATTATCTATGGTGGCCCCCACATAGTAAGTGCTTCGAACAGGTCACATCGTAGGTATGTAAGGGAAGCCAACCATATACTGTTGGCGAGTTATAAAGGGGCAGAAGGGCTTGTTAAGAAAGCCAGGACGTCTTCAGATGGCATCGTGTTCACTAAGGAAGATGCGAAGGGAGTGCACTGGCCCCACAAGGATGCCATAGTCATCTGAGACCAGATCAGTAACGTTGAGGTGTGGCGAATAATGATTGACATAGGCAGCTCGGTCAACGTGATGTATAAGGATTGCTATGACCAGATGGGGCTGAGAACCGAGCAGCTAATGCCCTAGCCAGAGCCTCTTTATGGCTTCATCAGAGATGCAGTAATAGCAGTGGGCTAGATCAGACTGCCTCTCACCGTTGGAGAGCCAGGTCGACAAGCTATAGTCCTTACAGATTTCCTGATCATCAACAGTCCGTCAGCTTACAATGTGTTCCTAGGACGACCTTCGATGAACGATCTGGACATGGTCACCTCAACCAGGACGGTGACAATCAAGTTCCCAACCCCTAACGGAATAGGTTGTATCAGAGGAGAGCAGCAGCTGGCCAGACGGTGCTATGAGGATGCGGTGAAGATGGGGGTCTGGGGAAAGAAGGTGAATGTGGTTTCGCGTGGCGAACCACAGACTGTTTCCGAAGCTGGGACGAGCAGTGATCTTGATCCTCGAGAGGTAGACTCAAATCGAGCCAATGGGCCTATTGAGGAGCTCGAAGACCTGCAAGTTAGCGAGGCAGATCCTGAAAGGTGCTTGAAAGTAGGGTGAGACCTACTGCCAGAGGTCAAAATTGAGCTCGCGAACTTTCTGAAGAGGAACCTTGACGTATTCGCCTGGAACCACGAGGACCTGTATTGATTTCACCGACCTGAACAAAGCCTGCCCAAAGGACAGTTTCCCGTTGCCTAGAATCGATCAGCTTGTGGATGCAACGGCCGGACACCAACTCCTAAACTTCATGGACGCTTACTCGGGATATAACTAGATCCTCATGAGTCCGGAGGACGAGGAACATACCTTTTTTGTTACCGATAGAGGATTATATTGTTACAGGGTGATGCCCTTCGGGCTGAAGAATGTAGGGGCCACATACCAACGTCTGGTAAATGCCATGTTCCAAGAGCAGATCGGGAGGACAATGAAGGTCTATGTGGCCGACATGTTGGTGAAATCCTAGTGAGCAGCAGACCATGTCCGTGACCTGGATGAAACCTTCAAGGTCCTTAGGGGCTACCGGATGAAACTAAATCCACTGAAGTGTGCCTTTGGGGTAGCATCTGGAAAGTTCCTTGGATTTATGGTGAACAACAGAGGAATATAAAACAATCTGGAGAAGATCAGGGCGCTTGTGGAAATGAGATCCCTAACCCGAGTCAAAGAGGTGCAAAGTCTCAACGGCCAGGTCGCAGCCCTCAGCCGATTCGTCTCAAAGGCCACAAACAAATGTATGCCGTTCTTCGAAGCTATAAAGCAGACCAAGAACTTTGAATGGACTAAGTAATGTGAGGAAGCATTCCAGAAGCTGAAAGAGTATATAGGCTAGACCTTCCTCCTATCAAAACCGAGAGAAGAGGAGAAGTTGTTCTTGTACTTGGGAGTGTGTGAGCATGCCCTGAGCGCCGCCCTAGTGAGGGAAGAGGAGAGGATGCAGCTACCAGTATACTATGTTAGCAAGAGGCTAGTGGATGTAGAAACCAGATACTCGCAGATGGAGAAGCTCGCCTACTGCCTAGTGATCGCTTCGAGGAAGCTACGTCCTTACTTCCAAGCCCACTAGATAGAGGTGCTCACGCAATACCCCCTTAGGCAAGTCCTTTAGAAGGCGGATACTTCAGGCAGACTGCTCAAGTGGGCCATCGAGCTCTCACAATTCGACATAGAATACAAGCCGAGGACGGCGATCAAAGCCCAAGCCCTTGCAGACTTCATCGTCGAGTTCACGGGGCTAGTGGAAGAACATGATGAAACAGCAGGTGGCTTGACCTGGGAGCTGTATGTGGATGGATCCTCTAATGAACATGGCTCGGGGGTTGGAGTGATGCTGATCAGCCTAGAAGGTCACAAGATTCTCAGTGCCTTGAGGTTCGGATTCCAAGCGACCAACAATGAAGCCGAGTACGACGCTTTACTCACTGGACTCCGCCTAGTAAGGAAAGTACGAGCTGAGCAGGTGAAAGTCTTCAGCGACTCACAACTTGTTGTTTGCCATGTGCTAGGGGAATACTAGACCAGGGGACAAAATATGGGAGAATACCTACGAAAGGCCAAAGAGTTGTTAGGGACCTTCCAAAAAGTCGAGATAAGTCAGATTCCTCGAGCTCAGAACTTTCATGTAGACGCTCTAGCTCGTCTAGCGACCACCCAGGATGCGGGCTTCTTGGAGTCTATACCCGTGGAGTTTTTACCAGCCCCAAGTATTGAGGAGAAGGATTTAATAATGATCATACAGGTCCGACCTGACTCTTGGATGAGCTCGTTGTTGGACTATCTACAGAAAGGGAAGTTGCCAGAAGACTGATTGGAGGCGCGCCGCCTGCGAGCTAGAGCAGCCAGGTATTTCATTTATGATGACAGACTATACAAGAAGGGATTTTCGGCTTTGCTGTTACGATGCATTGATGGTGAGGACTGTAAGGTGGTGCTGAGAGATATTCATGCTGGTCACTGTGGGAACCATGCAGGAGGATTGTCCTTAGCCCAGAAAGCACTCAGGTAGGGGTTCTACTGGCCGACCATGAAACAGGACGCCACAGATCTGGTAAAGAAGTGTGACAAATGCCAGAGATTCACCAAAGTCCCAAGAGCTCCACCAACCTATCTTCAGCAGATGGTAAATCCTTGGCCAGTCGCGATCTGGGAGATGGACTTGATCGGACCTTTACCAACGGCTCGGGATAGGTGCAAGCATGCAGTAGTTGCCGTGGATTACTTCACCAAACAGAGGCTGAGGAGCTCGTTGAGATCTTCACCTCGAAGATAGAAATGTTTATATGGAACAATATCATCTACAGGTTTGGATTCCCCCAGCAGCTTGTGACAAACAATGAGACTCAATTCACTAGCGAGCAGTTCATCGACCTCTGTAGCGAGCTTAGGATAGTGAAAAGTTTCTCAACTGTGGACCACCCTCAAGCCAACGGTCAGGTCGAGGCAGTGAACAAGATCATCAAGCAAACCCTGAAGACCAAGTTAGAGGCCAGGAAGGGGGCTTGGGTAGATGAGCTACAAAAGGTTCTCTAGGCATACAGGCCATGGCTTGCAGCTCCACCGGTGAGACTCCATTCTCCATGGTTTATGGAACAGAGGCCATGATCCCGGTAGAATTTGAAGTCACCAGCCAACGAAGAGCCTCATTTCGACCCAAGGAAAATGACCAGCTACTCACTGCCAGCTTGGACTTAGTTGAAGAAGCAAGAGAAGCAGCTCGCATGAAGATGATAGTATACCAACAAAGGATTGCCAGCTATTACAACAAGAAAGTGCGAGCTCGAAGATACAAAATAGGTGACCTCGTCCTGAGATTAATCCTTTCAGGAGCTCGCAAGGTAAGTGATGGAGCATTCGGACCAAACTGGGAGGGACCCTACCTCATCAAAATGAGCTTGGAGAATGGTGCCTACCACTTGGCCAACATGGATGGATCAGAACTCCCACGAGCTTGGAACACTGAACATCTGCGTCCTTATTACATTTAACACTGTCAACTCGCTTTAAATCTCTTTTACAATAATTCTTTTTGACAAATTTTCTGTAAAAGTGCTTTTTCACTTGTGTGCTGTTGTGTGTAAAGTGTCCAATTCAGAAAGTGAATAAGCCGAATATTTAAAGTGCAATTATCACAAAGCACAAAGCTGCCAACTATTAGCTCTTAATTGTCGAAAATGCACTCTCAAATATCTAGTAACTTGCCCATGCACAAGACACGCGTATGAGCGATCTCAAAAAATCACAAACTATCTGGCCAGTTCACCCATCAGTTATATTTACAAGGGCACTTATGCCATCGACTTTAACATTTTCTGACATCTATTACTCTATGAGACTTCACACCCGCGGTCAGCAAGCTCGAATCTTACATCCTCCCAAGCTGAAATCTTGGTTGAAGGACGATTATCGCAAGTGCACCTCATAGTGCCTGCTTAGTCTACTGATGTACTTCCCTATGTTCGCTAAGTCATGAGCTTAGTGCTGCGCCCTCGCGATCTGCAAGCCGTCTTTATTAACTAGTTCGCTAAGTGTTACGTTATTTAGCAGCGCTCGATCTGCACGCTCTCAAGATATTCTCTGAGGACATTACTTATCATAGGCTCCCTTGTGGGTGATCCTATGAAGGGTGAGGCTATCCAGATATGACCCGCGGAAGGAACTACCTTCTACATGCTCTGAAGGGAATTATCTAGGGGCTTTGGTTGCTGCGCTCTAGAAGGCTATTGCCTGCAGAAGAAGTTGCAATGAGGGTCTCGCCTGTGGAAGGGGCAGCTATCAGCACCCCAGAGGGCATTACTTGGGACCTGTTAATAGTACTTAAGGTCTCACTCGCGGAAGGGGCTGCATTGCCCGTGCCCTAGAGGGTTCAACTGAGGACCTCTAATCCATCAAAGACTTCGGGAAGAGAGTGCTCCGCGAACTGCCAATAAAGCACTCGTCGAGGACACGACATATGAAATTGCCTCGCAACCTGCGAGAGGGGCTACGACTCTCAAAGTATAAGAAACACCACAGACTGAGATCTCAAAATTCGGGAAAATGCTACTCCAAACACACCAAACTTTGGCGCAACGCATACTTAAACGACTTTGATTAGAATGAGCATCCCACGAACCGTGAGTATTTTTCCGTTTGTTAAAGATTACTCGATTGAGCTTCTTACTAAAGTCTGACACTCACATACTGCCATGCTATAACTGATATAATTGACTGCAGGTTATAAGCTCATAAGTTATAAACTTATCATCACGATTGTGATATGTTTGTTAATCTTATTTACTTTTATTACAATATGCTCATTATTAGAAATTGAGGATGGCCCATTGTATATCCAAGAGTGTTAGGCATATTCCACACTTCGTCAAAAATACTGAAATTTGCAGGAAAAATTTTAATCTTAAGCTACAAGCTCGCTGTCTAACATCTATCAACAAACAAAATCAAAACCCCTATAGTGGGGGGAAAGGTTTGACCATTACAACTAAAGCAAGAAAAAGAAGAGAAAATTTAAAAAATCCTCCTAAGTATTGGCAGGTACATCAGGTGAAGCTGGAGGGTCAGAAGAAGCTTCTACTGGAGGCTCTGCTGCAGAAGGGTCCTGAGGAGCTAACAGTCTTCCAAGAATGAAAGATGGATCTGGAGAAGGACCTAGAGGAGCTAGCTAATCGGCAGAAGGAGCTGAAGGAGTACCACTTTGCTGAGTACCCTAAGTGTTGGCCGCGTGCCGTGTGAACTTATGAATCGCTTCAACAGTAGGGGGATCGAAGAACGAGTAATGCAGGTCTGGGTATTGCTCCCAGATTGTAAATAGGAAGGCATTCTCATTCTCTGAGGTGGCTCGATCCCGTTCCCGAGTGATCCGGGCCTCAATGGGCTTCTCAGCTTGAGCCATCTCTTCTCGAGCCCTAACAGCCTCCTCTCGAGCTCTCGCGAGTTCCTCCTGAACAGTGGCCACCTCTTGTTGTTGTTGATCGACTTTCTTTTCAGCAGATTTTGCTCTCTTCAGGGCAACATATAGCTCGCTCTTGACATTCATAAGCTTGCTATGAATCTTGCCAACCTCCAGAGTAGCTGCTTCCTTACGAGCCGCCTCCTGAGACACAGCCGCATCAGCCTCCTTGAGCTTGTCCTCTAGCCTTTGGTGCTCCTCCTGGAGAAGGTTCACCTCGCCATGCAGCCTCTTCCTTTCCTCTCTGAGCTGCTCCTGGGCCATTCTAAAGGCAACCTTCTCACCCATTTGATCCTCAATCCTTTGCATCAGCTTCATGAAAGTCATGACCACCTGAAAGGATAAGGACAGTAGATCCAAAATAAATGGGATACAGAAGAGATGAAAGAAAAAATGAAGAGACTTGAAACTTATTAGCACTGCATGACGAACTTCATAGCCTACCAGCTTCCTATCAGTGAGATCCGACCTCGGAAGCTTCGGAATGCGGTCCTTCAAAACTTTTGGGGCACAACTGAGGAAACTATTGAAGTATTCCATCTCTACTACCCTATCAGCCTGCAGATTAGGGTCCTCAGTCGTCTTATCCTCAGCCCTCTCAGATTGCTCTGAGGTCTGGGCACTCGGGCTCATTCTGATAATAATAGCCTCAGGTTTCCTGAGTTCCATTACCTTCTTGCGCTTGGGGGCTAGAGACTCTGCTATGCCCTTACCCTTTCTCCTAATCAAGGGCTCCTGGTTAGGGGAAGCTGAACCCTTTCCAGTAGGAGTCCTTGCTCTCTTGGATGCAGATGGAGCAGTCTGTTCCCGACCTTTAAACTCGGAGCTGGCACCCCAGCAGCAGCATCAGTAAGAGGTGGAGGCTCCTGACGAGGAGGATCTGGAGAATCGTCATCCACCGTCACGACCTCCGGCTCCCCAGGTGGAGCAATTGCCTGGAGGGGAGGAACCTTCAGTGAAAACTTACGCATACTGTCCAATGAAGTGTTGGTAGTGGAAAGGCTCTCTGAAGAAAATTCGAGTCCGAGCTCGGGCTCGAGCTCAAATTTGGGCTCAAGCTCAAGCTCCGGATCTAGGCTAAGGAGGGCTGCAAGAATTGAATGGACCTCGTTTTCCTGTCCGCTGATGGGTAAATTCCTAATGCACTAATTACAATAGGTCGCGTGCAAGTATACACGGTCACAATGTAATATAGTAGCAAATCAAGGTCGTTCTCACAGGGACAATTGCTAATTTTACGTACCAATTACCAAAATTGATCGATAACAATTTTATCCAAACGATCAAAACTAAAAGAGAATTGAATTAAATAAAAATAAAATAATTAATAGAAGTAAAGAAAGAAAATCAAATAAACAAATTAATTGATGGAATTAACAGCAGATGAGTAGATCTAAGACACAATTTCACCTTTTTATTTCATCAATCTATTCTCATTTTATTTACAAAAATAATCACTTTTATATTGTATTTAATCGGGTAACTCTAGATTAATTACCAGCCTCTTTCGAACGGTCAAGTAATAATACTCAGGATAATTAATCTACTATATGTCTATGCAAATTAAATAATCCTGAATTCGTTAAGCTTTAATTACCCACATATGATTACACAATCTCTACATGTATATGTCTATCCTATATGGATTATGTCATTCTATTGACGTCTAACACATGATACCTTTGTCAAGCGCATCATAGTCACAAGATCTATCAATTAACAAGCCTTATTTAATTGATAGCATTAAGTTCCAATAGAATAGAATACAAATATAAAAGAAATAATAATTAATTAACATAAAAAATCATTGAATAGGCGATGAAATAAATTGGCTACATTGTAGCCTTAAAAATTAAAATTAGTTCAACATAATGTAGAATAACACAGTACACAAAATTAAAATAAAAATATTCGACATTGAAATAATCAAACAAAAAGATGAAATAGTCACTGTGTTGTTCTCTGAGGTGTTTCTTGAACTTGAATAACTGGAGCAGGTTGAATTCTAGCAACGTTGAGAGTGTCTGCAACTCCTGGTTCTCTCAAACTCTTCTACTGCCGTCCAAAAAGAAAATAGAAAACCCTAAAAACCAAGACAAGCTGAACCCCTTTCTGAGCATGAAAAGAATGAATTTATAGGAGGAGGGAGAGAGATTTTTTCTAGCATCAAATTTATTTCCTTGATTTTCTCCTCATTTAATTCCATGATACTTTCCCAATTCAATTCCATGATACTCTCTCTAAAGTACCATAAATAATTCTCTTGAATCTTCTGCATTAAATGTCATGATTTTCCTTTAAATAATCATTAAAGCTTTGACTTTAATTTCCTTAAATAAAATATCTTCTTCCATGCAATTAAATTCCTTCCAAAATGGGATTAAAAGCTTTTAAAGCATGTATTAATTACTGCCCAAATTACTAGATATGCTCCCATTAATTTTGGTGCAAGAATCTCTCCCATTAGGCTTCCAAAATTGGCTCGTAACAATTTGCAAACAGGCCCTCAACTTTTATAAATTATACTTTTGCCCCAAAAATTACACTTCAGACCCTTCATTCAAATTCTGCACAAAACACTCAGAAAACATTAGTACACCCCTAATTACTCGAGTTTTCATCACAAAAGCATAGACTAAGGATATAAAATCGTGCATAATTTTAGCTCGATCAAATACCCCCAAACCTAGCTTTTGCTCGCCCTCGAGCAAAGATCTAAAGAAAAACCAAAAACAATAAAAATAAAATCACATCCACTTTTGTAGGTAAACACGATGGCATTTAGCATATGCCACAAGCCTTTAAACCTCTAGGTGTCCCTAGTAGGAGGAGTTGTGTCTCCTGAGGGTTTACCAGCTACGATACCCACAAACGCAAAATAATCAAGTTCGAACTTAACAATAAATCTTCCAGTGCTATCTTCAAGAAAAATCACTCCACCTGAGATCTTGAACCTCGACTAAAAATAAGTCACTAGTAATCCTCACACAGTCATCCATCTTCTCTAACTTATCACCCAGCACTCGAATTTCGATAATATTACGCATACATACCATGGCCTTATTTCGCCTCGACTCTACACCTCACTAGAAATCACTCATCATATTTTATTCCTCAGAATCCTAAGGTGATACTCTCACAACATACAAGCATTTAGGAGTTTATGCATCAATAAGAATTCAAGTCTTCATAATGCTTGTATAATAAATTATGAATTAAAAACACTAAGTACAAATCAAGTCTCTTGAAAGAATCAGACATCTAAAGACAGTGCAACACCTATGATTCTGGCTCTAAGTAATCATGATCTCCTATTAATCAGCAGGTCTTCCAAAATGGTGTAATGGGGCTTAGGGTTTTAGCTCACAAAGAACTGGAATAAGGTCTACAAAGAGGAGCTTGAATTTTTCTAGAAATTATTCCTGGCATCTCCAAAGTTGTTGCAATTGACATCGAGCTCAAACTCTTCAATTAAACCTCATCTCCTTTATTTCATCCTCAAATGTATATATATATATATATATATATTTTTTTTTTTCTTTTTTTTTTCTTTTCATTGGTCGACTTCCTTGTTTAACATCTTCCCCCAAACCTGAGTTTTTCTACACCCAACACTCCCTTCTTCCATCCTTTAGCACTTTTTCTTTAAAATCCAAGCTCCTAGGGTAAGGCTTATCTTTTAATTTGGCTAGGACAAGGATAAATCGTACGGACGAAAGAAAATAGAGGCTAATATGTGTTTGGCTTCAAATTGGTTTTAGATGCACACATAATTTAGGTTCGGTAATTTTGGTTTCTTAGCCTTTTTCTGGAGTTAATCACACACATGTGCCTGCCTCATGTCAATAGGTTCACATAACGACTCAAAGTTTCAGAAATCGTAAAGAATTGCAATGATTTTCTGCCCTTAAAGTCCAAACAAAGCCTAAAGAGACCAACTAGTCATGAAAATTTTTTTGAAAAGTATTTAAGAGTGAAAACGAATAAATTTTCTCTGAAATGAAACGATATGGCTCAAAAGTTCTCACACAGGTAGTCTCCACTAATAGATCACATCTATGCATGCACAATATCTCTACATTCTCCTACTAGGTTTAAAGCTTTTGATAACATCAAACCATGTTTACGACTTTCATGGCTCATCCTTAGTCAAAATTACCAATCATAAAGCACAATAATTCTCTTGTCAATAGCACATGGTCAATTTATTAATCAAGTTTGAAACATGAATGTTTACACCCCCAAACCTAGTCCAAACATTGTCCCCAATGTTTGAAAGAAACTAAGTCTAGGAGGACAAAAATAAATAAAAAATAAAGAAAAAATAAAACACACTTAATTACAAAAGAAAAGAAAACAACTAAATAATCTCAAAACAGTAGACAAATAGAAAATAACAGGCAAAAGATAAAACAAAACAAAAACAAATAAAAGAAAAGTAAACAATTCGAAAATAAAAGGATTTACTTGAAAACTTGGGTTGCCTCCTAATAAGCGCTAGATTTTAAGTCTTCAGCTTGACTTCCATCCAACTTCAATTGTTTTGGTCCACCAAGGTGATAGTGGATTTTTGACGATCCACTTCACCACCGTAATACTGCTTCAATCGTTGACCGTTGACCTTGAACAATTCTTTCGTCTTTTCATCTTCAACTTCCACTACTCCATATGGATATACTGTTTTCACAATGAAAGGGCCTGACCATCTGGATTTCAACTTGCCTGGGAATAATCTTAACTTGGAATTAAACAATAACAACCGTTGTCCTGGTACGAACTGTTTGACTAGGATTTTCTTGTCATGCCATTGCTTTGTCTTTTCCTTGTAGATGCGAGCATTCTCATATGAATCCAATCGTATTTCCTCTAGTTCATTCAATTGAAGAAGACACTTATCATCGGCTTTCTTCAAATCAAAATTCAAAGCCTTAATTGCCCAATATGCCCGATGCTCCAACTCTACTGGTAGATGACATGCTTTCCCATACACTAATCGGAATGGGGACATTCCAATTGGTGTTTTATAGGCAGTTCGATAAGCCCAAAGTGCATCATCCAGCTTGATACTCCAATCCCTCCTTGATCTGCTAACAGTCTTCTCCAAAATACCCTTAAGCTCCCTGTTTGAGATTTCCACTTGTCCACTGGCTTAAGGGTGATATGGGGTTGTTATCTTGTGAGTAACCCCATATTGCTTGAGTAGACTTTCAAACTGACGATTACAAAAATGAGAACCACCATCGCTGATAATGGCTCGTGGTGTTCCAAATCTGGTGAAAATATTCTTCTTAAAAAACTTGGTCACAACCCTTGCATCATTTGAAGTGGTAGCTACAGCTTCTACCCATTTCGAAACATAATCCACTGCCACCAAAATATATTGATTTTGAAATGATGACGGAAAAGGTCCCATGAAGTCTATACCCCATACATCAAACAACTCAATCTCTAAAATATTCTGCAACGGCATCTCATGTCGCTTTGAAATATTTCCTGTCCTCTGGCACTGATCACATAGTTGGACAAATCGTCGTGCATCTTTAAAAATTGTCGGCCAATAAAACCCTGCCTGTAGAACTTTTATGGCAGTTCGTTCTCCACCAAAATGACCCCCGTAATCAGATGAATGACAATGCCGTAAAATATCTTCAGTATCTTCGTACGACACACAACGCCTCAACACCTGATTAGCACATTGCTTGAACAAATATGGGTCATCCCATACATACCTTTTCACATCATACAGAAATTTCTTCTTTTTCTGAAATGATAAGTCAGCGGGAAGTACATTGCACACTATGAAATTAACAAAATCTGCATACCATGGTACTTTTTCATTACTGCAAGAGAAAGGTTGCTCATCAAGGAAGGTCTCGTTGATGTTTGTCTTATCATCTGCATTACTTCCTTCCAATCAGGATAAATGATCAGCAACTTGATTTTTTGTCCCTTTTTTATCTCTTATCTCCAAGTCAAACTCCTGTAATAGCAGTACCCATCTGATCAGACGTGGCTTAGCATCTTTCTTGGTTACAAGGTACTTAATGGCAGAGTGGTCAGTGTAAACTACCACTTTAGACCCAATCAAATAAGGTCTAAATTTATCAAATGCAAAAACTACGGCCAGTAATTCTTTCTCTGTTGTGGTGTAATTCATTTGAGCATCATTTAATGTCTTACTGGCGTAGTAAATAATGTGAAAAATCTTATCTCTTCTTTGACCAAGGACAGCTCCCACTGCAAAATCGCTTGCATCACACATTAATTCAAACGGCATGTTCCAATCTGGAGCTGTGATAACTGGAGCGGTTACCAATTTCTTCTTCAAAATTTCGAACGCTTGCAAACAATCTTCATCAAACTTAAAAGGAACATCCTTCTCCAACAAACTACACAAAGGTCTTGATATCTTGGAAAAATCTTTAATGAATCTTCGGTAAAATCCTACATGCCCAAGAAAACTCCGAACTCCCTTGACTGATGAAGGCGGTGGAAGTTTCTCAATTACTTCTATCTTCGCTCGGTCCACTTCGATACCCCTTGCTGAGATCTTGTGCCCTAAGACAATACCCTCCTGAACCATAAAATGACATTTTTCCTAATTCAAAACTAGGTTAGTCTCTATGCACCTTTTCAACATCTTAGCAAGATTCTGTAAGCATAAGTCGAACAAGTCCCCAAATACTGAAAAATCGTCCATGAAAACCTCCATGAATTGTTCCACCATCTCAGAAAAAATTGCCATCATACATCGTTGAAAAGTTGTAGGAGCATTACATAATCCAAATGGCATCCTCCTGTAAGCAAATGTACCATAAGGACATGTAAAAGTAGTCTTTTCTTGATCCTCGGGAGCGATGGCAATCTGATTATACCCAAAATACCCATCCAAAAAGCAATAGTATTCATGACCAGCTAGCCTATCAAGCATCTGATCAATAAAAGGTAGTGGAAAATGATCATTCCTCGTAGCTTGATTCAGCTTCCTGTAATCCATACAAACCCGCCAGCCATTGACCACCCTTGTTGGAATAAGTTCATTCTTCTCGTTTGTCACCACTATTATTCCTCCTTACTTTGGAACACATTGGACTGGACTGATCCAAAAACTATCAGAGATAGGATAAATGATACCCGCATCTAATAGTTTAATTATCTCCTTCTTCACCACATCTTTCATAATTGGATTCAGTCTACGTTGTGGTTGAATGGTTGGCTTGTAGTTATCCTCCATCAGGATCTTGTGCATGCAGAAAGATGGACTGATACCCCTTATATCAGCGATTGTCCATCCTAAAGCCAACTTGTTTTCTCTCAACACCCTTAACAATTTCTCTTCTTGAACATCGTTTAAATTTGCAGAGATGATAACTGGCAAGGTGGACACCTCCCCGAGATAAGCATATCGTAAATGTTTCGGGAGTGGCTTAAGCTCTAGGCTTGGTGGCTTCTCTATTGATGGCTTAAGTATTGACGATGCCAAAAGGGGCTGAGCATTATGCATATTAACACCTCATACTTTGGGGCTGCTTCAAGTATTTCTACATAATCTTGGACCTCTTGACGATTTCCCTTACTTGAATATATTAATGCAGCTTCTAAAGCATCCAGTGGAGTTTCTTCATTGCGTACCTCCTGAATACAATCATGCAACACTTCCACTCTATTGCATTCGTCGATGTCACTAGGAAACTTCAAAGCATTGAAAACATTAAAGGTGACCTCTTCATCTTGTACCCTCATTGTCAACTGACCCTTCTGAACATCAATCACAGTCCTTCCGGTGGCTAAAAAGGGTCTTCCCAGTATGATAGGAATCTCTCGATCTTCTTCCATGTCAAGGATGATGAAATCCCCTGGGAATATAAACTTCTCCACTTTCACTAGAACATCCTCAATTATACCTCTCGGCCTTTTCACAGACCGATCTGCAAGTTGAAGAGTAACTGATGTTGGCTTGGCTTCCCCCAAACCTAATCTCTTGTAAATGGATAAGGGCATTAAGTTGATGCTTGCCCCCAGATCGCACAAGGCTCTCCCTTCAAAGTTTTCTCCAATTCTGCACGGAATGGTGAAACTGCCTGGATCCTTTAATTTTGGAGGTAATTTCTGCTGCAGGATTGCACTACATTCTTCCATCAATGCCACCATCTCAAACTCCTCCAACTTCCTTTTCTTTGACAGGATCTCCTTCATGAACTTTACATAACTAGGCATCTGTTCCAGTGCTTCTGCAAAAGGTATATTGATATGCAGCTTTTTGAATACCTCTAAGAACTTCGAGAACTGCTTATCTAGTTTTTGCTTCTGAAACCTCTGCGGAAATGGTAAAGTTGGCATTTGAGATGCTTTCTTTTCTCCTATTGGCTTCACTGGTACTTCTTTGTCATCTTTCTGCTCTTTCTTGTACTCTTCCTTATCTGCAACCACCTCCTCATCCTCTAATGGTTTAGGCATACCAATGGATTTTCCTATGTTTTGATTCAGCTCCTTACCATTCCTTAAAGTGATGGCCTTGCATTGCTCATTGCTTTCCCTCCTGGGGTTTTGCTCCGTATCGCTAGGTAAGTTTCCATATGGCCTGTTGTTGATAGAATTAGCAAGTTGGCCTAGTTGCACCTCTAGGTTTCGAATTGATGCGCTCTGGTTTTACAGTTGAGCTTGGAATTGATTTTGCTGATTCTGTTGATTCTGTAACATATTCTGTTGATTTTGCATGAGAGAGTAAGTTTTTGTCATGAATTGCATCAACATTTCCTCCATCAATGGCTTTTTAACTTGAGGTTGAACTTGTTGTGGCTGACTCTGAAAACCAGGTGGAAATGCAGGCTTCAATTGTGATGTCTAATCTTGATTTTGCTTCCATGAGAAGTTGGGATGATTTCTCCACCCAGGATTGTAAACATTCGAATATGGATCATTGAGTGGTCTATTATAGTTGGCCACAAACTGTATCGACTCCTGATTGCTCGAACAGCTATTTGTTGCATGATTGCCTCCACATTCTTCACAGCTAACAACTGAGCTTTGAATTACATTGACACCACTTGCACCCATATCACAAGCATCCAATCTCTTTGTCAAAGCGAAAACCTGAGCTATTAATGCCGTAATAGCATCCAACTCATGAGCACCTGACACTGCTTTTATGTGTTTCGTTCTCTCAGAAGGCCATTGATAGATGTTGGAGGACATCTCTTCGATCAATTCAAATGCATCCTCTGCATTTCTTTTTAGCAATGCTCCACCTGCTGCAGCATCCACATTAGATCTTCCAACCTCTGATAATCCTTGATAAAACGTTTGTATTTGCAGCCATTCTGGAATTCCATGACGAGGACACTTTCGAAGCAACTCCTTGAATCTCTCCCAAGCCTCATATAATGATTCCCCTTCCTTCTGTGTGAATGCGGTAATATCATTCCGCAATTTCGCTGTTTTCGCAGGAGGAAAATACTTAGCTAGGAATTTCTGTGCCAACTCGTCCCATGTTGTGATAGATGATTGAGGTAGTGAATTCAGCCAGCTCTTTGCCCTATCTTTCAATGAAAACGGAAACAATCTCAACCGAATGGCATCGTCTGACACTCCATTGTACTTGAAAGTATCACAAATTTTCAAGAAGTTTGCAATGTGCTCATTTGGATCCTCATGAAGTAAGCCACAAAACTGCACTGCGGATTGAATCATTTGAATGGTTGCCGGTCTAATCTCAAAGTTGTTTGCTTGAATGGCCGGTCTGCGAATACTTTGGTGAATCCCTTCCACAATTGGTATAGAATAATCTCTGAGAGGTTTGGAACCCTCCGGGGCTGCCTGATTATCTCCCATGTTTACTTTTTCTTTTGCCAAACGTCTAGCTTTTCTTATTCCACGAACTGTTCTCTCGATTTCCTTGTCGAATGGCAATAACTCAGCACTTTTAGACCTTCGCATAAAATGTTTACTAACACCTCAAAAAGGAAAAATAAAATTGTTTGAAGTAAAATTGTTTCAACTAGTATTGATATTGATACTGTAAAATGACACGTTGTCCCCGGCAACGGCGCCAAAAACTTGATGGGTAAATTCCTAATGCACTAATTACAATAGGTCGCGTGCAAGTATACACGGTCACAATGTAATATAGTAGCAAATCAAGGTCGTTCCCACAGGGACAATTGCTAATTTTACGTACCAATTACCAAAATTGATCGATAACAATTTTATCCAAACGATCAAAACTAAAAGAGAATTGAATTCAATAAAAATAAAATAATTAATAAAAGTAAAGAAAGAAAATCAAATAAACAAATTAATTGATGGAATTAACAGCAGATGAGTAGATCTAAGGCACAATTTCACCTTTTTATTTCATCAACCTATTCTCATTTTATTTACAGAAATAATCACTTTTATATTGTATTTAATCGGGTAACTCTAGATTAATTACCAGCCTCTTTCGAACGGTCAAATAATAATACCCAGGATAATTAATCTACTATATGTCTATGTAAATTAAATAATCCTGAATTCATTAAGCTTTAATTACCCACATATGATTACACAATCCCTACAGGTATATGTCTATCCTATATGGATTATGTCATTCTATTGACGTCTAACACATGATACCTTTGTCAAGCGCATCATAGTCACAAGATCTATCAATTAACAGGCCTTATTTAATTGATAGCATTAAGTTCCAATAGAATAGAATACAAATATAAAAGAAATAATAATTAATTAACATAAAAAATCATTGAATATGCGATGAAATAAATTGGCTACATTGTAGCCTTAGAAATTAAAATTAGTTCAACATAATGTAGAATAACACAGTACACAAAATTAAAATAAAAATATTCGACATTGAAATAATCAAACAAAAAGATGAAATAGTCATTGTGTTGTTCTTTGAGGTGTTTCTTGAACTTGAATAACTGGAGCAGGTTGAATTCTAGCAACGTTTAGAGTGTCTGCAACTCCTGGTTCTCTCAAACTCTTCTGCTACCGTCCAAAAAGAAAATAAAAAACCCTAAAAACCAAGACAAGCTGAACCCCTTTCTGAGCATGAAAAGAATGAATTTATAGGAGGAGGGATAGAGATTTTTTCTAGCATCACATTTATTTCCTTGATTTTCTCCTCATTTAATTCCATGATACTTTCCCAATTCAATTCCATGATACTCTCTCTAAAGTACCATAAATAATCCTCTTGAATCTTCTGCATTAAATGCCATGATTTTCCTTTAAATAATCATTAAAGCTTTGACTTTAATTTCCTTAAATAAAATATTTTCTTCCATGCAATTAAATTCCTTCCAAAATGGGATTAAGAGCTTTTAAAGCATGTATCAATTACTGCCCAAATTACTGGATATGCTCCCATTAATTTTGGTGCAAGAATCTCTCCTATTAGGCTTTCAAAATTGGCTCGTAACAATTTACAAATAGGCCCTCAACTTTTATAAATTACACTTTTGCCCCAAAAATTACACTTCAGACCCTTCATTCAAATTCTGCACAAAACACTCAGAAAACATTAGTACACCCCTAATTACTTGAGTTTTCATCACAAAAGCATAGACTAAGGATATAAAATCGTGCATAATTTTAGCTCGATCATCCGCTAACTCCCAAATCTTGATGTATGTCCAGAAGTTGACCAATAGCAGACGGGGCAAGACCATAGGTAACCCAGGTCGGAGCTCAAGGGGAACGAGTCATCACTCTCATCCTTGTATCCTGCGAAGGTCTCCAAAATAGCGGTCTCCTCATTGGTGAGCTCGATCTTACGGGCAGAGACCTCTGCAAAAAGAGAGCAAGCTCGTTAAAAAATAATAATAATAAATTAATTAAAAATTAAAATTATTGCGGGCTGGCGTCCATCGACTATCAGGTGGGTAAACGAAAGAAGTATTATCCAGATCAACAACAGAGAGACAGGAGACTAGGATCCAGTGGGCCTTGTACTCGCCCACGTTGGACTTCATACACTTATGGGGAGGATATTGCTGACACCGAGGATGGTGGCATGACATGTAGTATAGCCTATCCCTGTACTCGACCTCACGACCATGAATCCCTTTGAAGCTATACAGGTAACGGATAATGCGAGGAGTGGGAGGCTAGAATCCATACTTAATAAAGGAAGCAGTTAAGGTGGTCAACTGGGCATAAGAGTTGGGGGTGAGCTGGAACGGGACCAGTCTCAGATCATTCAACAAAGTCACAAGGTAGTTGGGGATAGGGAACCTAAGTCTTAGTTCCATGTGCTTGCGACTTACTGCTACAAAACCAGGAGGAGGGAAAGCTTCACGATCATCCGCCTGTGGAACATTGGCCCTACATCCTAAGGGGAAACTAAACTCTCGGGCCAAAGTTCGCAGATTCGAAAGAGTCTGGTCGGAGACAGTGTGGCAGAAGGGGTTTCAAGCTTCTTTCTCCTCAACCTTAGTTTGAGAAGTAAAAGGCCCAACTCGCCCAGCAGGATCCTTCACGACCTCGCCACTCTGCGAGGTCGCTCCCTGCGTCGCCCTAACTTGCTGTCCTACTTGCTCCTTAGAAGCGGAAGCTTCATTACGAGCGTGACGACGACATGAGCGACCTGACATTTATAGAACGAAAAGAAAGACGTCAGAACGTCGAGAGCAAACTGAATCCAGCAAGCTATAGTAAGGGATCCCTAAGACCGTTATGCTATGCGCCAGGTCGCGCGCCACACCACCGGAGATGACGGGGGCCTAAAGCTCGGGCCCACCAGGTACAATTTCTTCTCAAAGTTTGAATTTCTAACCCTACGGTTGCAGGAAACTCTATCAAACAAATGCAAGGATAGGCTGCTCTACGAACCTAGGCTACATGAACAGGTAATGACAGGCCCAATCAATCCGAAATCACAAGTAACATCTACTATGCACCACCATAGACACTATGATTCATTAGCGGTGAAGATTATCTAATGACCAAGCAAACCCAGAAAACCCAAACAGCAAGCATAACAGTTCTCGAGCATAAAACAAACAAACAAGACTCGCGAAGATAACATGGAAATAAAAAACATACATTGCAAGCTAGAAAAGTCATCAGAGCATGAAGGAACAAGGTCGGAAATCTTACCGTATATGCTTGAAGTTGAACCTAGGCTCGAAAACAATGAAGTCTGAAAGAGCTAACGAAAGCATGGAGAAGACGAGGGAGACGAAACGCTGGTGTCTTCTTGAAAGTGTGAAAACAGAAAAAATCGAGGGAGATGTCTAGCTTAAATGGGTTCCAGCCATTATTCCCTAGCCATTCAATTCAGCAGAAAGGTGTAACCGCCACAGATCTGACGGCTCGGTGCATGTCCCGACCCCTTACCATCATGCAGTGTCAGTTACAAGACATGCGCATTTAATGCGTATGGCCCGAGACGTGTTTTGTGGCTCCAAAGCCTGCATGAGTGCCACGTGTCGACGGTTATAAGACAAAGGTTGAAGTGACACCGAAAAACTCACGAACGAGCGCTAGATTGCATATTTTGAATCAGCTCTCAGCCCGCAGACCGCACTGAGAGCTGTGGGGCTTGTGTTATGCCCGTTTCCTCGACCTGAAAAATGAGCTAGCAAGAGCCCAAATTGGATATGAATCGGAATCAAGGGCCAGAAGACGTAGTCCTTAATTCATTGTCACGAGCTCAATCAGCTCGCGAGGTCACCCAAATCGCGAGCTCGCAATGACCTCCAGATCGCATGAGCGCGTCCCCTATCCATGTCAGAACCTCTCTAGCTCGCGTGGTCCGGCAGATCAGTTAATTCGGCCAGGGGATGTCTTATGTAATAAGCTATCAGAGTCACCAACTCTCATGATTTCACGCTGGAGAATCACCCACACAACTATCGAAAAGTATTCAATGCGACGACTTTGCATTTAATAAAGGGAAGACTTTTCCTAACACATTAAATACAAACTTGTATGCAAAAAGGATAATCATTGTTTTTGTAATAAATGCGGCATAACTGTGTTAGGATTAGTTAAAATTTATCATCAACTGCAACGTGTAACAGACTCCTTTATATTCCTCCCCTTTCTATAAATAGGGGAGATTTTACTGTACCAAAAACAGACGCTAGTATACCGTCACTCTACTGGAATTTAGCCAGGGTGACCCGTGGACGTAGGCGTAGTCGCCGAACCACATAAAAATCCTTGTCTTTGCACTCATTCTTCTCCCACCTTTCTTCATCAACCGTCTCATTAATACCAGCTAGCGACCACGACCAATTTTCCTTAACCTTCATTATAGTCCACTTACCTTAAAATACTATTTACTTCACATTAACTATCTTTATCGTCATTAATTACCTCGATCACAGTCTGGGCCCTTGAATCTCTAGGTCGACCACTTCCTAACATTGACAAGTACAAATTTGACACTGTCCTTCTTCAGGCTCACTGTCCTTCTTCAGGTTCACGGCCTCGCTCCCCTTGAAGATTCTCCATTGATAAACAACAACAAAAACATAGGGAAAATTGGAGATGCTGATCTCCTTTCTGTCTTCAAAGTCCCTGTCGAGGAAGAGGATGCACTTGCTCCTTGATCATCTCCAACTCCTGCTATCACTTCGTGAGCAGATACAATAGCTCTTATCTCTAGCTCTCAGGTAGAAACCACAGTTCTTACTCCAGCTCCAGCTCGGGCAGCTCCAGTCGTACAAATTGATTCTTCCCCTTTTCCACGTTGCACAACTGTTCTAGAGGCTCCGTCTGCTCCAGCGGATTCAGCACCCATTCTAACAGTTCCAGCATCTACTGAAAGGGCCTGGGCTCCAGCTCATACTTCAACAGCAGGTGCATCTAGAACAACCATTTCTTCAACTTCTGCTTCTTTCTCTGGGCGAGCTCCAGCCAAGAGGAGAAAGCTTACCCTCCTGGAATATTCTTCAAAGCGACCTGCTAAAACTTCAGTTTCTTCAGCTTCCTCAAAACGATCTGTTGATGCTTCAGCTCCTTCAGCTCTCTCAAAACGATCTATTGAAGCTTCAGCTTCTTCAGCTCCTTCGAAACGACCTGCTGAAGCTTCAGCTCCTTCAGCTCCCTCGAAGCGGCCAAAGCGACCAATTAAGGCAAAATCTCATTCGGTCGCTGCTCCTAGCGAGGTGCCATGTTCATAAGCAACAATAGATCTTCCTCAAACTCCAGCTCCTAGCTCGTAACCTGAAGTAGGGAATGCTCCATCAGAGGTTCCACCTCAAGAGACCCAAGCTGGCACTAGTAGGCATGGAAAGAGTCGGGGTAGGCACTCTACGGGACATGTCTATTGGGATACAGAGCCTGAGGTCGTAGAGGCTGAAAGAACTCCATCGCCAACCATGCTAGACCTCGAAGGTGGACTTAGGGGAAGATATCTGAGGTTCTTCCTAGATAACTGGTCAGACATGATGCTGACTCATCCAAGAATATTGGAAAATAAGTCTTTTAAGGGAACGGACCTGGACGAATATGCAGCTTGTTATGCCATGCTGGTAATTCATTTTTCCCTTATCCCTTAGCTTCTTTACTTTATCAAATATTAACTTGTGAAATTTTAGTCTGCTCTTGCATCAATAAAGCGAAGAAGATTGACCAGATTCACTAAAGATCGAATGAGGAGATTGGAGAGCGAGCTGGAGAAAGCTAATGAGGAGATAACATCCTTGATCGAGAGAGTCTGAGGTGGGAGAAGGTTTGTCAAAGGTCATGAGGCAATACTAGTTACAGCGAACATAGCAAAACAGACAGCTGAGGAAGCTTTAGCGCAGTTAAAAGGTGATTATGAAGCCACTAGGTCGCACCTTACTGCCTTGCTTCGTAATTGTGAAGATGAACGTGACAAGACAAAAGACGAATTGAACAAGGTGAGGGTCGAGCTGAGGCAATCTGAGCAGCTAGCCGAATTGACCGAAAAACGGGCTGAGAGAGTGAAGGCTGCAGTACAGCGAATCAAGGAGGTCGAGCAATGAGCTAGGATTACAGAGAAACAAGTCGAGGTACTCGGCCAACGAGTTGAGGCTACAGTGCAGCGAGCTGAGACTATTGAGAAGCGGGTTGAAGATGCTGAACACCGAGCTGAGGTGCTCAGGCAACAAGTGGGGACTACAGTACAGCGAGCTGAGATCGCTGAGCAACAGATGGAGAATGTGCTATAACGAGCTAAGGTTACCGAGAAGCTAGCTGAGGCAGCTGAACAAGTAGTAGAGGCCATGAATCAAGAAGTTGAGGTCGTTAATCGCCCAGCAAATGACGCCTTCAAAGAGTTGATGACTTTCAGAGAAATATCTATTCAGGAAACGGAGGAGTAAGTTGCTGAAGCCAAAGATGAGACTAAGGAAATGATAGGTCTTAACTTCCTTTACACGCTATGGATGTCCCATTTTGAAATGGACTTTTCTATCTTTGGCGATGAGGGACTCCAAGTTGTGGAAGAGTTCAAGGTAGGGACTACCTTGTCTCCAGCTAATGTAGTTCCTCTAGCAACGCAGGTTCTTAGCATAACTCCTCAGGCTGAGCCCATTGGTGACCTCGAATCTTCCAGCACGTCTTCGAGCGAAAATTCCTTTTTAGGGCCAGATTCTCCTGTTCGAAACTAGCAGCTTATTTTTTGCTTTTTACACTTACATTTTTAATCTTCAATTTGTAAAGGATTTTTTAACTTAAGAAAAATTTTTTCATCGTATCTTCTGTGTTGAACGTACTTGAGTTATTGCGTTTATTTTAATACATTTCATAGTCTTCATTTTATGAGTTATAAAACTCTATGCGAGCTAATCATCATGATGTAAACTTGCCCGTAATTAGATGTAATAACTCAAGTGATTACTTAATTCACTAGTTAATAAAATCTTTTGATATAGGTAACAAGTCGAAACCTCATTTGTCATATTGAATTGTTGACGAGCTATGCAAAGGTTCGTAATTTTGCCTGCTTTTTAGACCATTTTTATTTTAACGAGCCATGCAGGAGTACGTAACCTTGTCTGCTTTTTAGGCTCATTTCATTTTAGCAAGTTATGCATGGATACATAACCTCGCATGCTTTTTAGGTTTTTTTTTTTTATTTTTATTTTAGGTGAGCTATACAGGGGTACGTAACATCGCATCCTTTTTAGGCTCATTTCATTTTAGCGAGCTATGTAGGGGTAAGTAACTTCGCCTGCTTTTTACGCTCTTTTAATTTTAGGTGAGCTATGCAGGGATACATAATCTTGCTTGCTTTTTAGGCTCATTTCAATTTAGCGAGTTATGCAGGGGTACGTAAACTCGCCTGCTTTTTAGGCTCATTTCATTTTAGCGAGCTATGCAGGGGTACGTAACCTCCCTTGCTTTTTAGGCTCATTTCATTTTAGCGAGCTATGCAAGGGTACGTAACCTCGCTTGTTTTTTAGGTTCTTTTTATTTTAGGCGAGCTAATCAGGACGGAACCCGCTGGCTTATTAACTTAGGAGATTTGGACTCATGAATCATTAAAAATAAGCAATAACACATGATGTGAGGGAAATGGAGTCTTTCATTAATCATGATAAGATTGAATTACAAATTAAATACATGAAATAAGTTACCGATAATATGATCGAAGATGCTCGGCATTCCAAGCTCGAGGGACCTCAGCTCCATTCATGTTGGTTCAACGATAAGCTCCATTTCCCAAGTTTGCTTTGATGATGTACGATCCTTCCCAATTTGGGCCTAAGGACTTATCACTGGCTTTGCGGGCTCCAGGTAGAATAAGACGCAGTACTAGATCTCCTGCATTGAAACTGCGAACTCAAGCCTTCTTGTTGTAGTACCTCGCAATCCTCTGCTGATAGACTGCCACTCTTAATCGTGCTGCTTCCCTTGCTTTTTCAAGCAAATCAAGATTGGTTTCCAGCAGCTGATCATTGTTTCTTAGATTGAAGGTCACTCTACACTACGAGATAACTTTCAGTTCTACTGGGATCATGGCTTTAGATCCGTACACCATTGAAAAAGGGGTCTCGCTTGTGGTGTTGTGAGTTGTGGTTCTGTAAGCCCGTAACACCTTCTGAAGCTCGTCTATCAACGCTCCCTTCTTCGCTTCCAGCTTCATCTTCAAGGTCTACTTTATGATCTTATTCACAACTTCAACTTGGCCATTAGCTTGTGGATGGTCCACTGTTGAAAAGCTTTTAACGATCTTCAGGTCGTTGCAGAACTTGAGGAACTGGTCGCTACTGAACTGGGTCCCATTATCCGTCACAATCTGCTGAGGGACCCCAAACCTATAGATAATGTTATTCCACATAAATTTTTTAATCTTCATAGTGGAAATTTCAACCAACTCCTTAGCTTCTGCCCACTTGGTGAAATAATCAACTACGACCATGGCATGCTTATACCTTCCACGAGCTATTGGTAGAGGTCCGATCAGGTCCATTCTCTAAATTGCAAAAGGCCACAGACTCACCATTTGTTGGAGATAGGATGATGGAGCTCGCGGAACTTAGACGAACCTTTAACACTTATCACACTTTTTTACCATGTCAATAACATCCTGCTTCATCGTGGGCCAGTAGAAACCCTGTCGAAGTGCCTTATAAGCTAGAGACAGCCCCTCAGCATGATTATCACAATGGCCTTCATGTATCTCTTTCATCACGATCTCAGAGTCTTGGCCATCTATGCATCTTAAAAGTGGAGCTAAAAACCTTTTCTTGTACAATACGTTATTGTAGATGTAATATCTAGATGCTCTAGCTCGCAACCACCGTACTTCCAACTTATCACTTGACAGCTTCCCATCCTACAGATACTTCAAAATTGGTGCCATCCAAGAGTTAGGTTGCACGGTTATGGTCATCATCGAACTCCTCTTTTCAGTACTTAGAAGGGTTAGGAATTCTACTGGGATCACTCTAAGGAAATCTGCATACCGAGTTATCACCAGGTGAGCTAGTGCGTCTGCATGCTAATTCTGAGCTCGTGGGATCTGCTTCACCTCGTACTTCTGGAAGGCACTTAGCATTTCATGAACTTTCTGGAGGTACAGAACCATTTTTGGTCCTTTGGTCTGATATTCCCCTAGTATGTGGCAAACCACGAGCTGTGAATCATTGAAGATCTTCAATCGTTCAACTCGCATCTCCTTAGCCAAGCGCATGCTTGCGAGTAGTGCTTTATATTCAGTTTCATTATTTGTAGCCCGGAAACCAACCCTCAAGGCACAAAGGATTTTATGGCCTTCAAGACTGATTAATAGAATTCCAGCTCCAATTTTCTATTCGTTGGATGATCCATCAACATAAAGCTCCCAAGTTGGTCCTTTAGAAGATTTAGCTTAGTTATCCGCAAACCTTGTAAATTCTGCAATGAAGTTTTCCAGGGCTTGACCTTGATAGTCGTTTTTGGCTTATACTGGATATCAAACTGCGCGAGCTCAATTGCCCATTTTAACAAGCGACCTGAGGTGTCCGTTTTCTATAGAACTTGCTTTAAAGGATACTGGGTGAGAACTTCGATCGTATGAGTTTGAAGATAAGGTCACAGCTTCCTTGATACGACTACCAAGCAGTAGGCAAGCTTCTCCATCTGTGAGTACCTGGTTTCAGCTTCCTACAATCATTTACTCACGTAATACATTGGAAGCTGCGTTTTCTCCTCTTCTCTTACCAAAGCAGCACTTAAAGCCTGCTGCGTCACTCCTAAGTACAAAATGAGCTTCTCCCCTTCTCTAGGCTTGAAGAGGAGTGGAGTTAGCTCCATATATTCTTTCAGCTGCTGGAAATCTACTTCGCATGTTCGGTCAACTTGAAACTTTTTACCTTCTTCAAAATATCAAAAAATGGGATGCATTTAACTATAGCCTTCGAGATGAACCTGCTTAGTGTTGCGACCTAGCCATTAAGACTTTGTACATCCTTTACCTTGGTTGGCGATCTCATGTCGATTAGTGCTTTAATCTTTTCTGGATTGGCTTCAATACCTCTACTGTTAACCATGAAGTCTAGAAACTTTCCAGAAGCTATCCCGAATGCGTACTTATGTGGATTCAGCTTCATTTGGTAGCTCCTCAGAATCTGAAATGTCTCCCCTAGGTCACGCATATGATCACCCATCTGCTTGGACTTTACTAGCATATCATCAATATAGACCTCTATGGTCTATCCAATATGCTCTTCAATCATCATGTTTACCAAGCGTTGATAGGTCGCTCCTACATTTTTCAACTCGAAAGGCATCACCTTATAGTAGTATAGTCTGCGATCTGTCATAAATGAGGTATGCTTTTTGTCCTCCGGATTTATTGGGATTTGATTATAACCCGAGTATGCATCCATAAAACTCAAGAGCTTATGACCAACTGTAGCATCCACGAGTTGGTCTATCTTGGCAGGGAGAAGCTATCTTTAGGGTACGCCTTGTTCAGATCAGTGAAGTCGATGTAAGTTCTCCACTTCCCATTTTTCTTCTTCACTAACAAAAGATTGGCGACCCAGGTCAGGTAGTAAGCTTCTTGGATAAACTTGTTTGCTAGCAGCTTATCTACCTTTTCTTTCAACGCAAGATAGTGTTTTCTTGTCATTGCTCTCATCTTCTGACGAACTAGCTTGTGATGAGGATCAATATTCAGTTTGTGCGACATCACCTTGGGATCTATCCCCACCATATCATTATGATTCCATGCAAACACATCCAAGTTTGCCTTTAGGAAGTCAGCGAGCTGAGCTCTTAATTCTGGAGCTAAACCTCTTCCTAGCTTCAAGCATCTTTCAGGATCCACTTCGCTAACTTGAACGTCTTCCAGCTCCTTAACTGGCCCAGTAGCTCGCTCTACATCCACTTCGCGGGCTCGAGATCATGGCTAATCCCCTTTTCAATTATAACTCATGGTTCGCCCTCTGAAACCATGTTCACTTTCTTTCCTCTTGCACCCATCTTTATAGTGTTCTTATAGCAGTAGCGTATGGCTAAAAGCTGCTCTCCCGAACACATCCGATGCCGTTGGAAGTAGGAAACTTGATTGTAAGGGTCCTGGTTGAAGTAACTGCATCCAGGTCATTCAATGAAGGTCTCAATAGGACCACATTGTATGTTGATGGGCAATCAATTACAAGAAAATCTGTCAACACAGTAGAATGGCGACCTGCTTCCCTGAGCGTAAGTGGTTGCTTAATTTGGCCCATTGGTATAACAACATCTCCAGTGAAACCATATAGTGGCTCTGGTGACGATCTCAACTGTTTTGCTCCCAATCCCATCTGATTAAAACAGCTCATGTACATCACATTCACCAAACTCCCAGTATCTATCATGATGCGCCGTACTTCCATGTTATTGATTTTAGCTCGTATAACCAGTGCATCATTATGTGGCCAGATTACACCTCTAGCATCATTTTCAGTGAATACAATTTCATCCAAGGTCGTCCTCGCCTTGTTTGCAAGTCCTTCCGACCCATTGACTTGAAAAGTATGATTTGCTTCTCGAACGTACCTCTCGTGCGACCTCTTCGAAGCACCTGCGATATGGGGGCCATCATGAATTGTAAAAATAGTTCTTACCACTAGCTCATGCTTTGGCTCGAGAGTTCGCTGGGACTGCTGTTGTGTTGGCTGTTGCTGTTGAGGTCGTTACTATGGAGGTCGCGAGTCTGCAGGTCTCACTACGTACTCTCTCAGGTGACCTCTCTTGATTAACTTTTCAATGGCATCCTTCAACGCCCAACAATCTGAAGTATTGTGCCCGACCTCATTATGATAGACACAAAACTTACTCTTGTTTCTGTGTTAAATAGGGGCTCTCAAAGTATAAGGCTTTCCAAAATCTTCCCTTTTTTTTTCCACTACAAAGATCCTGTCTTGCGAGTCTGACAAGACGTTGTAACTCTCATAGCGACCTTGACGTTGAAGTCGCTCATTCCTTGGCTCCCTCCTCGCCTTCTTAGCGATTTGGTTGTTTGAGTCACTGTTTCTACTTTCTTCATCCCTGCCATTATTTCTTTTTTTTGTCCGGTTGGAACTGCCTGCTTCATTTTTCTGGTTGGACTTCTTCAGGCCAAAGGTTTCCTCCCACCTGATCTCCTTTGCAACTTGCTTGTAGAATTCTCCCAAGTCCTTCACATGGGACTTGTAAATGCTCTCATAAAGTTTTTCATCCTTGTGCAACCTAGCTGAGATCGCTGTTAATATACTTTCATCTAATGGATGCTCAACATTCGCGACCTTGCGCCTGAACCTAGTGATGTAATCTTTCAATGACTCACCCTAACGTTGAAAAATGGTGGCCAGATGACAGGATGGTGCGAGCTGCCTTCTTAACGCTTTGTATTGGCTAACGAACTTCTGCTGGTATTCTTCCCAACTTTCTATGTTGCGAGTTGAGAGATTCTTGAACTAGGTTCGTAGAATATCCCTTAGAGTGGCCGGGAAGAAGCGACAGTTCACCAACGGATTATCCCTTTGCAAATCCATCTGGGCATTAAAAGCATCGAGGTGATCATAAGGGTCAGTGTCCTCGTTATACTACTGGATGCTAGGAACTTTAAATTTGTGAGCAAGAGGTTGCGTCTCGATCTCCATGTTATAAACGGAGTCCTCTCCCCACAATGCTCACACTGACCCTAGGCATTAGGTCGTGCCTCAAGCTGCTGAACCCTCTGAAGGAGTTCTTCCACCTATGGATCTCGGGGCTCGTATCTTCTCTTACAATCGCGATCTGGAGAGTAATGCTCTGGTTCATACCTCTGACTTACTCTGACCGAGTTGCCAGCCCGGTGCGACCTTGCATGTCGCTTATCCACCTCGTCTTTATACTGAGATACAACTCGGCCTCTATCACGACCAGCTTCTACTCGTCTGCTTCCATCCTAACTTAACCTAATCATCAAGTTTGTAGGGCGTGTGACTTCTTCTCGGACAGGGCGATCTCCAGCCCTAAAGCGTGCATTGGAGGAGCGAGTTGAGTCAGTAGGTCGTTGCACCTCTCTAACTGGCCTTTCTGACCTCTGTACTCCATGCTGCGGCGATGCTTGCCCTGGGACTACAGCTTCGACTCTGGGCACATTCTGTGCTAGAGCTTGCACCAACATATTGATAGCCTCTGTAAACTGTCGAACTGTGAGCTCCAACGCCTTTTGCCTCTGATACCATGCTTGCTATCTATAAGCTGTTGGAGCGATAGGAACTGACTGGCAAGGTGGCAAAGGTGGTATCCCTGCTATGGCACCTACTACTTGATCATACGACGGGCCTGCTGCATGCATGGGTGCATCGTCGATCTACTGCGCATTGCGCTGGTGCTGATTGGTCTGGCTCTCTACTTGATCAGCCTGTGAGCCCACGTACTTGGTTTGTTTAGTTCATGCCATGTCTGAAAACTAAGATCGAAACAAAGCAAATTGCAGTTTGGGCCCTCCTTCTAGCGCCAAAATGTCGACATGATTTTCTGGTCGACGAGAATTCAATGTCCAATACCTACAATCAATGCGAAATAACACAAAAACCAAGGAGAAAACAAAAGCAAGATGGTTAAGAACACAAATAACACACAGATTTTACGTGGTTCAGCGAGTGCGCCTACTTCCACGACTATCTCTTTATAATTCAACAGAGTGACAGTATAATATTGCTTAGATGTCTGTTACAATGAATTCAACCCCTATTTATAGAGGAAAGGTTGTTATAGTTTTGGAAGAATTAAAATAGGTAAAGAATTTCATAATCAATACACTTCCTAATTGGTTGGAGCAAAATCAGAAAACTACCCCGAATATCTCGAGATTATGTTGACTGAAATTGAATTGGATTTATTTCCGTTTCTGGTGAGAGAATCACGATCAGATTGAGTAACTGCCTATTCTGGAAGATTTTGTATTAATTGGTTAATGAGCGAGCTATCTACTGCCTTGAACGATCTCGAGTTGGACCTCACTGATTAGTGAGCTATACATAGAGCGAACTGTATAACGATCAGTAACCTGACTGAGAAACGAGCTCACTAGCGTGAGCTGAGGAGCTCGCTGGGGCGAGCTGTAGAACTCGCTGGGCTTGAAGTTGATAACTGGGCCTTATCTGCTGGGCCTTTGCATTGAGTCGACTTAATGGACTTTTATTAGGCTTTTACCAGCCCAATTGCTTGGTCCAGAAAACACACATAACAGACGCTAAAATGAATTAAAGTAGAGTGGTTCGAGATACTTGATTGATTAAGTATTTCATTGGTTGATAAGTAAATTTATTCACATGCGAATTATGTTAGTCGTCACATAGTTTGGAAATAGATTACAAAAATTTGTAGGTTATTCAGAGGTAAAGTGAAATATCCCATTGATTAGAGTAAATAGCGAGCTAGGAATCTAGATGAGTGTCCTAATGAAAATGTTTTGAGATGAGATTATTTCTATTCACATTAAATTTTTATGTTAATATATATATTCATGCTATTGATAATTGTAAATTGAATTTTATATAAAAAATGAGTTTTTCGAACGAGAATTAAATTGCATGAATTATTAAAGTTTTCATGAAATGTGAGTTTTGAAATGAGAAACATGTATTTGAAATGATTTATAGCATATGGTATATCTTTGTTATTTCTGGTTTTGGTAGAGTACCTAAAGGCGATGTAGGATTCCGTTCCCTATAGGGTACGTTTTGAGCTAGTTTACTACTTGAGACAATATAGGATTCTACTCCGTAGCAATATAGTATTCCGCTACGTAATACCGGATACATATGACCTGAGACAATATAGGATTCTGCTCTACCATACGACATGACCTGAGACGATGTAGGATTCCGCTTTACCATGCATTTATTTTCGAATATCATATAAATTACAAACGACAGTGATTGACCTGTTTTATGTAAAAGTTTTTCAAAAATATAAATTGTCATCACTGATATATTTTAATAACAAGAAAATTGAATAAAAGTGTGTGAAATATTATGTTATTCACATTTCATTATTCGAAAGGCTTTGATAAGTAAATGTTAATATTAGAAAGATGACTTTTCAATTTACTATTTCGAGTACAGTTTATAATGCATATATTGTTATAAATGATTATTCATGTTTTAATATGTGGTTCTCAAATTGTTTACTTAGATTTCTACAACATGATTTTAATTAGAAAATGAGTTCACAAAATGTTTTTAGGGAGGAAAACTTTGAAATAATTTGAATAGAAATACCTGACACTTATTGAGCCTATTTCGCTCACTTATAGTTTGTTATTTTAAATAAAAACCTCCCAAGATCAGGTACATGTGCAGATTCTCCAGTAGCCGGGACTTCACACCCAAAGTAATAGATTTTTATTGAGTGCAGCTATGTTTCTTTTGGAAATACATGTATGACATCATGTTTTTAAATCATGTGAAATATTGTGTCTAAATATATTCTACTTTTGAACTATGTATATATTCATGCATATCATGTTTTGGAATATAAAATAATTTTTTTTATGATACATGTTTGTGAATGATTGTGGATTGTGAAAAAAGGGCCGGAGGCCTAGTAGTTGAGAAAATGAATGATTTTGAAGTGTATTGGTATTTTTAAATATGATTTTACAGGGTGGTACTTTCAAAAAAATAGTCGTTGTGTTGCCAAAATTTTTATAAAATTTTGTTTATAAACGTAAATTTTAAATTGAAAAAGTTCCCACCCATTTTCGCTAGAAAATAAATATTAAAAATAGATTTAGAAAGAGATATTCAATAATTATATTAAAAAGACTTAACTCCATAGGAACTTTTTAGTCGTAGGGGATCTTGATTGGAAGGCCACCGTAGGATGCCGGACGGGTCGCCTGGAGAGGAGTCGGGGCCCGTCAGCAAATGTGCAATATTCATAACTTATTTTTAATGTTTTAAATTTTAAGTATTTACTTATTTATTTAATTCTTACATCTTATGTAGATATATTCGAAGAAAAGGAATAGATTGAATACAAATCGATTGAACAATTTGGTTTTTGTTAATTTCAATTCATAATTATCAAGCAAAATAAACAAACAGGTTGAGAAGAATGTTGATGTGATACTAGCAACTAATGCTAGTGCTGCTGATGAACAAGGATGGCTTGTTCTAGAAGGTGATGATGATGATGATGAAGTAGGGGCCGGTTTGGAGCGACCAAGGCAATTTGATGAAGATGATTTTGATTCTGGAGAAGAGGAGAAGGAAGATGAGGAGAGGGGGGGAGAAGAATATTGATATAGAGTTTGAGTCCGACAATGAACAAGTTATGGAAGACGTTTATGGAGATGATGAAGATTGGTTGCATCTTCCTTCTTGCCCTTAAGATTTTAAGGGCCTTAACTCCTTAACATACTTTCATGAACTTTTCCCTTTGATGGCTATTTTATTCTTGAGTTTTTGCTATGTTATTATTTACATATTATATATGATGTTGGTTGTGTACTTGTGTTTGAGAATGAAAAAAGAATGAGAAATTTTAAGTAGTTTAGATGTGATGGATTTTTGAAATGTTGTTATTTTTGTGTATTATAAGTGGGGAACTGTTGAAAAAATAATCGTTATATCACTAAAATTTTTAAGGTTGTAATTATGTAATTGTGTTAAATGGTTTTGGAGATTGCATGATAGATTTTAAAGGTTTTTGTGGTCATATGATTATATTTTAATCATACAAAAAATCTTTAAATTTTATTTTTTACAGGTTTGACCGTGGGTCAATGGGTTAACCATTGACCGATGGTCAAATTGAGTACTCGCCAAATACTCTTCGAGTTGCCGAGTACTTGCTACTCGCTGCCTCGCTAGTCGAGTTGCGAGTAACGAGTTTTGAAACACTTTCACATGACAACCATAAGTTGTCCTTGTTTGTGATATATAATCATCAAAACATGTATTGTTTTAGTAGTTCGTAGCTGGCGCCATTTGTTAGTATAGTAGTTGCCTTATGTCAACAGTTTGGTATGGTTCTATACCCAAGAGAATCAAGATAAAATATTCCTTCACTTTTATGTATGGATAGTCCCCCCTTGATATTTAATGGGAGAAAATCATCATTAATTGTACTTACTAACAACCAACAACTATATTCTCCCTTCACATGTGAACTTAATAATAAGTAGGAATTCAAATGAATTAAAAGAATAACTCAATGGAAAACAATAAAAAACTAATCAACTCCAAGTCGACCAACATTCCAACAAATAGTGAGTCCTCAACTATTCAATAAGTAGTCGATTTGATTACTGATCAACGAATTACCGTCAAACCTAATCAAATATGTAAAAAAAATAAAATAAAAAAAATTCCATCAGGTCAAAATATAATCACATGAACCTAAAATCTAACAAATTAATGAAATCACTCTCATTAATTTACCCAAAAAAATAATAAATTATGTAAGATAAAGAAAATAACAAGCCATCAACATATTAATAATTAATATAAAGCAATTTCCATACCATCAGTACCATTTTTTATTCCAGGTCCAGTACAAGTGAATGATATTAGGTATACTTAAAAAGTATAAAATAAATATTATTCTTAAAAATTTAATATTAATTGGCTAGATTACTTTGCAAAAACTAACTTGAATATTTTATTTTAAGGTTAATCTCTTTTTCCCTCTTATAGTTTGAATTACTACTCAAAATCCATCTTATTGGAATTTTGAGTATTAATTCAAATTACAAGGTTCATATAAAAAAAAAAAAAAAATCAAACTAGAGGGTGGAAACACTATTTTTTTTATTTTAAAAAATATTTAAGTATTTTTACTTTAAAGAAAATATATTTAAGTATTTTTAAGCAAATTTTATTTGATCTAAAATTTTAAAAATAACTTTGTCGACGTTCAGAATCAGTCGACCTAGAGATCTAAAGGCCTAGACTGCGATTCTAATAAAAAATGATATTTAATATGGTTTAAAGTTGGTAAATGACAATAAAAACGATTAAATGCTGGTTAAAGTAGATGAGTGATAGTAAAAGAGTAATTAATGACAAAAGAAAGAGAGAAGGAAGAATGTAAAGACAAGAATTTTACGTGGTTCGACAAGTGTGCTTACGTCCACGGGTCACTTCGAATAGATTTTAACAGAGTGACGATAATACTAGTGTTCAAATTGTTTTACAATGGATTTCCCTTCTATTTATAGAGAATGAGGGATACAATTGAATATTTTACACGTTAAAAATCATCATTACTTTCGATTAATCTGATTCAAGTCATACTGCATTTATTGCTACAACAATGATTATTCTTACATGTCCACACTTGCATTAAATGCTTCAGAAATTGTAGAGATTGAGTTGACGTGAAATTTGGAAATCAGGATCATCTGGCATTGGCTTCTCAAGACACTACCTGGAGCGAGCTCATCAACCTGTTTACTTATGCGAATTGAAGATAGGTTGAGATAAACTTTACCGTGGTCGCAAGCTGAGGAATGGTAAATCTGACATGGGCACGGGCTGATCATGCACCAAAACAGATTGGTTGTTGGCGCAAGCTTGAGGGTCCCGCGAGCTCGTAGTCATGACCTGAAAAGTGGGCTCTTTGGACCTTTCGCTACTGTACACGTCATTTAAGCTTTTAGTGGCCCATTTGTCTAGGTCGTGAAATTGGTCATCACAGTAGCCCCCTAACTTTCAATGCGGTCTGCGGACTAAGAGCTGATTATGATGATTCAAATAACCGTTTGCGAGCTTGAGAGGCGTTGTTTTAACTGTTGACCTATTACTTTTGACACGTGGTGATTGTCTAAGCATCGGTACCATAAGCATGTCTCGAGCCACATGCATTTAATGTGCACGTTTTGTAACTGACAGTACACGATGATAAGAGATCGAAGTTCACACTGAACCGTTAGATCTATGACCGTTACGAAGCGACCGGATCAAATAGTTAAGATTAGAGGCCCACGCCTATCTAAATCTGGTGCCTTTTCACTTTCATCTTTTACTTTCGTCATTTTAAGAGAAAAGTAAGCCGAATTTTTCCTCACCATTTCTTCTCCATTTCTTTTTCATTCTCGTGATAGTCTTCTTCAAATTTAGCATTCATAATCCTGACCCCATCTCTAACAGACGAGCATACACAGTAAGTACTTCGAACTATTTTCATATTTTCTCTGTTGTTTCTGATTCTTGAGTATGCGTTACTTTCTTTAATGTGCTGCTTAACTTCGAATTTTATATGCATATTTTGTGTTTCAAATGCTTTATGTGTTGCTTGACAGTTTTTTTTTGTTATTTTTTGGAATGAGTTTGATGCTTGTGGCTCTTGCTGCCTGTTGGTGAAGTTCTGTTGCTTGTGGTTGAATGTTGTATGCGATGTTTGTGGCCTTTTTGGTTGTTCGCTGGAATGACCCGTTATTTGTGCTTAGCATGGCTTGCATACACACTGTTTGATAGATGTCCTGTAGCAGTAATGTCATAGCTTTAGGTATTAGACCTTTTAGCTTGGTAGGCCAATGTGACTTGATGGGTTTGCATTCTGGGCCCTTACCACTTTTAGCAGTGAAGCGTGCGACCTGACACATAGGAAAATAAATTTAGGAATTCCTTGCTTTAGCTTGCTAGGTTCAGTATGCTTTCAGCGTTATGATGTCATTCCCTTTGCTCTGTAGATGTTAGGTCGTTCGTGCAGTGATCATTAAATTGGCAACGAGGCTTCCACCTCTGAAGGACAAATAGAGCAACAGGTTAGAACCACCCAGGACGCGACCTCTCAACATGGCGAGGTCACAGAAGAGCTTGCAGGGCGAGCTGAGCCCTCGACATCTCAACCTCTGGCCAAAGAGAGTACAACTCGAGAGCTTTTCTTTTGTTATACTTCCAATCTAGGCAATCAAGTGTTGAAGGTCTTGGCTAATAGATATGATTTCCCCTCGGGGTGCCGCACTAACGTTGCACACATTCATGACCACGCGGCCTATCCGCCCAAGGGTTTTGTTGCGATAAGCCGAGAACATGTCGAGCACGGATTCAGGTTCCTAGTTTATAACTATCTATAAACTCTGAATGACCTAAAATTAGCCCCTTTCTAGCTAACTCCCAATTCTTATGCTCAATTACCTCCCTGGCTACTGCCTTCATTAGGCATAAGCTCGACCCTCCTAGCCCTTGCATCCTTTGTAGCTTATACAATTTTAAGGGCACTCATGGCTGTCAGGCGAAGCAACGAGATGGGCTGTATTATATTTCTGCCCGTAATTCCCCTTTTAAGAAATTTTTGCCTAAAAGTAGCATTAAGTCCAACGTGGGAGACTACAAATCCCACTGGATTCTTGTTACTTGCACCTCTCTTTGTAACTTGAAGAACTTCTCATTTGTCCTGACCTCAAGTAGGCATGGATTTAGCTCGCACAACACCTCGGGTTTTGTTTTTTTTTTAATGAGCTCGTTCTGTTTTGCAGACATTTCTACCAGTAGGGTCAGACTTACTAGGGAGGAGACCGCGGCCTTGGAGAGATTTACCTTGGCAAAAGATGATTTTGACGACCAGTTCCCTTTAGATTCCGAGCTGTGTGCTTACGGCCTTGCCCTACAACTCGGTAGCAAATGTTTGAACATACATCGCGATCTCAGAGTTTGTAGGAAGAAAAAGGTTGCTTCAGTTTTTGAGTTCTCCCCAAAAGAGAGCTCAAGTCCAACCACAAGCTTCTCTGAAGAAATAGGTAGGTTGACCTTAGTAGTGCCTCCGTCTTGAGCTCCGGCTAAGCCCGTATAGCCAGATGTCATGATATTAGACCCGATCCCGGTAGATTCTATCCGGTAGGTTCCTCATTAGCTCGTCGATACAGTTGCTTCTCAGGCCGAGACAGTTGTGGCCCTCAAAAAGCAAACCCCCAAGCCCAAGGGTACTCAAGAGCCAAAAAAAGCGGGTCAACCTACGACCAAGAAGGTCAAAGCTCCAGTTGGAGGGAGCTCGACTGCGCTAGAGCTAGAGCCCACAATGAGAGACAAAGGGAAGGGTATAGCCCAACCTCCACCTTCCAAATGCCAAAAGGTCAGGAAAGGGAAGGTGGTCGTCATTAGAAATGACCTAAGCTATAAACCCTCGATTGTGATTACGGTTTACTAGTATCTCTCCAGTAGTAGTCTTTAAATTTAAATTTATTTTCACTTCGCAAATGAGATATTGGTTAGAGGACCCAAGAGTATTAGAGAATGATATGAGAGAGTATAGGGTGAGATAAACTCACAACCAAAGTAAAAAAGTTATGAAAGTTCATCCAATGAGAATTAGCCAAGTGTGATAGAATTTATGATGTTTGGGGAGCCATTTGGAATCTTTTGATTGGTGGAAGAATTAATGGGTTTAAGTGGTGAAAAGTGGGCCAATTAGCATTAAACTTATCCATTTAAGGGTCAAAATGGAATTAAGTAAAGTTTAAGGGGGTAAGTGATGACAAGTGGGTTTAAGTTGTAATTTTCCTCACTATAAATAGTTGATTTTATTGTATTTCTTCATTCACTTTCTCGTTGAAAAGGACGAAAGGGAGAGAGAGTGTGTGTGCCATCCATGAGCAAGGGGTGAACCAAAGGATTTCAAGCAATTTCATCAAGAATCTCACCACCAAATTGATTCTTGTTCTCAACCAAAGCTTTAGGGGCAAATTGGGAGTAAGATTGAAGTTAAATAGGTGACTTTCATTGTCTTAATTCACTCTAGATGAGTTAAAAACCTATTCTTCATCTTGCTTCAAATATTGTTTTAAGTTTATGGATTGAAACTAGGTGGATTGGTGATGATTTTGGTGTAGTTAGTGTGATGAAAATTAAAAGTTAAAGGTTGGGGTATGTAGGGGTGATTCACGACCAAGTTAGGGTTTGATGAGTCCATTTTTTATTCCATGTTTTGAACTTAAATCTAAGCATATTTGAGGCTAAGAAATCTTATAGAAGTGTTAGAATTGAATAAGCAAAAGTATACAGATAAGTTTAGTGAGCTTAGTTAAAGGGCATTAAGGAATCTCATGTAAAAACACTTTTTTGATGCATGAAATGAACATGTTTGATCATATTTGAGTGAAATAATATTAGATGTGAAAGAAATAAGTTGATTGTATGCTTTAGGTAAAAATATGCATGAAAAAATGTTGAAAAAAGGTAGTTTTTGGCTAGGAACGCCCACCCGGCGGTCTTTTTTTTTTCAAATTCACTTTATGGTTAACCTAAAGGAGAGTTAGGGGGATGATTGGAGTGAAAACGGAATGAAGAAAACCTAGGGATTTCTCCCTAGGTAGCATTCAACTAAAGGTGGTCAAAATCAGGGATTTTTCGTTCCAAGCTTCAGAAAATTATTTCAAGTATACCGGAGTGTTCCTAGGTGATAATAAAGAGGATTCGTAAAAAGAAATCAGAATTCAAAAGCCTTGAATAAGCTAAAACTTAGTTGAGAAAATTTAAGCATAAAAAGGCTTTTATAGAGTTAATGACCTTAGAAGTTATTTATAGCTTTGTATTAGTGAGTTTAGTGATTCTAAATGAGTATTTGGTGTTTTAGGGTGAAAGCGGAAAGTGTCAGTGGCTTTTGGAGGAAATTCGTCATCTATCGGAGGGCGTTTTGTGAGTAGAAAGTTAGTCATTCAAGTTTTAATTTATTTGTTTCTTGATTGTTGTTATACATGAATGAATTTATTTTATTTATTATTCATATGAATTTATTTATTATAAACTTAAGTGGTTTATTGAAGTTATACTAAGATTCTAGCATGTGAGTTTTGAGTTGAGTATATTTTTATACCGAGAATGTGCTAAAATAAAAAATTTTAGGCTTTCTGCCTTAAAAACGAGTTTATTATAAAATGCTGAGAAAAAGTATTTCAGTACACTTATGATTTACCCTAGCTCCAGTTGAATACCCTATGCGTGTACTGTAGATGTAAGAGAGTCACTAACTGAGAGTGGAGTCTGGACGATTCCTAAAAGAGAAAGTCAGTTGAGTCACCCTCTACACGTATAAGGGTAATGTAGATCAGATCAATTGCGAGAGGGTAACGCGTGCCTAGAGTTTACGCATCGGCGACTACACAGGGTAAATTCCTAAATTCCTAGTGGCAAGCGAGAAAGTTTATGCTACTACAACAATAGTAGTTTCCCTGGGTTACTATTAAGGTGAGAAAATGAAAAAGATTAATCAAAAGATTGTAAACGAACTTGAAAAACAGTTTTCGAATGAGTTGTGAAAAAGTATTTTAGAGAAAAATGAAACTGTTTTTTTTTTTTAGTTTTATTTAATTGTAATTTTCACAGAGTTTTACTCACCATTTGTTTCCAATGTGTCTCTTAAAAATCCTCTCTCAGGTGCTGGAGCAAGTAGCACAGGAGTGAGCCATCTAGCAGACGAGGCTTGGACAAACGTGTGGATTGACTGACGGACGACTTTTATCACATTGTATAGCTCATATTTTTTCATACGCATATTTTGTATCAAAGCATGGTGTAAACTGTAAATGTAAATACAATTTTTTAGATTTGTATCTTTACAAAGATATTTTGATAAGAAAGTTTTAGTTTTTCTATCAATTTTCGTGATTGTGGTTTTTATGTTAGAATTGATTTTGGGATGAGGGTCGGAGGCCCTTGGTAGTTGAGAATGAGTGTTATAGAAGTAATTTTAAATTTGTAATTGAATTTACAGGGTGACATAGTTCAAGAAACAACTGGTATACTATCGGATTTTCATCAGAAAAACAAAAATTTTTTACCCTTGCCACCTAGTAAATATTTAGAAAACGAGTTTAAACTCAGTCCCGGTGCTCCAACGAGATTTCATTGGGCCAAAGTTAGGGTTCGTTGAAATTCTGTCAGGGTGCTACGGGGTCCTCATAGATTCAGAAAAGGGATTTGGGAAGGGTCCCGTCTCGCTCAGGCTTCAGGGCAATATGAGGATTAGGATGAGGAGTTGTCTGAGGATAACCCTGAGGAGCAGGATGAGGAGTTGTCTGAGGATAACTCCGAGGAGCAAGTTGAGGCAACAGCGGAGCTGGCGTATTTTACTGACTTTATGAACCTTTTGTCGTAGGTCCTGAGGAACCATACCCCGAAGCTCCAAAGGGAGGATTTTACAGATCGGAAGTTGGTAGGCTATGGAGCTCGCCACGCAGCGCTAGTAAACTTCAAGCTTATTCATCTTTACTTAGTATATTTAGTTCGAGCTTTAACCTTGTCATTCTTTCAGATTAACATGACCTTGATGAAGTTGGTTAAGGAGGTTGAAGAGTAGCTAGGTGAGAGGGTTGCTTTCAGGCTTATTGAGAAGGAGTTTGAGGCTGAGAGAAAGAAGTTGTAAGACGAGGTGAGCTTCTTCCAAGAAGAGTATCAGAAGTTGGAAGGAAAGTTGAAAGATGCTAACGAAGCTCTATCTCGTAAAGTAGCTCTGTAGGAGACCATGACCTGTAAATTCAGCAAGGTCGAGGGGTAGCTAAAGAAAGCAAAGGACGAGCTGAATGCCACCATGGCGTAAGCTGAAGTCGACAAAAAGAATGTTGAAGCTGCAGAAAAAAGGGCTGAGGTAGCAAAGAATCAAGTTAACCTACTGCAGCAGGAGGCAATTGTATTCAGGCAGGAGTTCGCACGGGCATAAAAAGATTGCCTAAGTAGAGGGGCGTATTTAAGCTCAGGTCACTCAGGAGCGGGAGGATGCTACTTTGGAGATCGAGAGCGCGTTCTTGTATATGCTCTGGCTGCATCATCCGGGCATGGACTTTTCATTTTTTGGGTCGGAGACGGTTAAAGAAGTCCAGTCGTTCGCAGATCATGCTGCTAATGCTCAGGGCGCATAATAGGGTGATACTTCCTTAGCTCCTCCAGCCACCCAACAACTCCTCAAGGTCCTTTACCAGATTTAGCTCCAGAAGGGCTTTCAGCTCCCTAAGATCCTTTAACGGCTGAGGCTCTAGCAAAGACTTTATCGGGTTAGCCTTTCTCAGATGCACCTGTCAAGACTTAGCCAAATTTTAGTTTCCTTTACTTTCCCTTGTAATCATTGGACTCCCCCTCTTTTGTGAGGATTTTATTTTCTTAGTTTTACCGTGTATTGGACAACGATCTCACAGATCCATATCTCTTTATGAAAATTTTCCCTGCAATTTGCTTCAGTTTTTTGGCTAAGTGTGAAATATGCATAGCGAAAATAACAAACTAATACTCATTGATAAATAACGAGCTATTGTCAAGAATCTTTAACCAATAATATAAGCACATCACAATCATGATAGCACACTAGATCGCAAGTATTTAACTTGAAACCAAATCAATTGCACCTTTTAAATAAATGGACAAATACTTACAGCTCGCGGGATGCCCATTCAAATACATCTCAAAGCTTACTTGCAATGAGATTTTATGAGTTGTTGAAACATTTTCCTGAACTTTAATGATTTCAAGTTGTTGAAACATTTTTCGTGAATGTATCGGTTCGCGATTCACAAGCAGCTCCCAACACGCGTAGTTCCTCTTGCGAGATCGTTGGTTCATCATTCACAAGCAGCTTCTTTCGCGAGATCGTAAGTTCGCGATTCACAGACAGCTCCTAACATGGGTAGCTCTTCTTGCAAAGTTATAGGTAGCGGCTCACAAGTCGCACATTTTGTGAAGTCTTTGATAAGAAGTCGCACCTTTTGCGAGGACATGGATTAGAGGTCTCCGGTAGTACCCTCTGAGGTGCATGGGTTGCAATTCCTTCCGCGAGTGAGACCTTTCGTGTGAGTGTTGATAACAAGTCTCTAGCAATACCTTCTAGGGCGCATGGATAGCAACCCCTTCCACAAGTGAGACCTAGATTGCCACTCCTTCCGTAGGCAATCGCCTTCCAGAGCATGTAAAACAAGCATTGCTCAAGTAGTCCCTTTCAGAGTACATAAATGGTAGCTCATTCCATAGGTGATACCTGGATAGCAACCCCTTCCACAGGCAATCGCCTTCTGGGGAGCATATCATAAGTATATCTTTGGACAGTACCTTTCAGACTGCCTTAATAGCAGCTCTTTCCACAAGTGATGCCTTCGAAGTGCGTGGATCACTGATTGTTGATGATAAAGATGCCTCAAGATTGTGAAAGACAGTGGCTCGCAGATTACGAAGGCGCTATATAGAGCGTCGATGATAATAAATCGTCAATCACAGTGCGGGTAGAGTTAGCTCACAGGTCATATATAAGTATTGTTACGTACGGAATATATCAGTTCGCTGGTCACAGAAATAAATTCTCGTAGCATAATAAGCATTAGAATATTGATCACGGAAGCACCCTTCAGAACATGTATGATGATGGTGAATGCGCATGCAAGATGATAACTTGCTAATCGTTTGGATATTTTTTCTGGGGTGAATGACTGCTTGTTGGTCGTCGAAATATCTTCCAAGAAGTAACATATAATAGCTTGCTTTGTAGAAACAAATTACGACAACTGTTGGTCTTTATTATAATAAATTTCAGTTATTGAGTTAGCTTGGTTTTTGCATTAAACATATTACAGACAACAACAAAACAAGTGATATCACTTTACTAACAATCATTAAAGTGAATTATACAAGAGTTCAAGAGTGAGCTGACAGTTAAGTATAATAGGGACAGAAATGCTCTGCGTTCCAAACGCGTGGTAGTTTAGATCTATCCATGCTGGCTTAATGATAGGCTTCGTTCCCTAGATTTTCTTTGATGATGTAAGGGTCTTCCCAGTTTGGACTGAATGTTCCGTTATTGGCTTTGCGAGTTGTTGGGGGATCAGTCGTAGGACAAGGTTGCTAGCCTTATAGCTCCGAACTCGGACTTTCTTATTGTAATATCTGGCGACCCTTTGCTGGTAATTTGCAACCCTTATGCGAGCTTCCTCCCTTGCTTCCTTGAGTAAATCCAAGTTTACAACAAGCAGTTGATCATTGTTTTCAAGTCGGAATGTAGCCCTCCGTTGGCTAGGAACCTCGAACTCTACAAGGATCATGGCTTCAGACCTCGTATACCACGAAGAATGAGGTCTCGCCAGTGGAGCTACGAACTGTTGTCTTGTAAGCCCAAAGTACTTTCTGCAGTTCATCTACCCAAACTCCTTTCTTTGCTTCCAGCCGAGTTTTTAAAGTTTGCTTAATGATCTTGTTTAGAGACTCGACTGGACTGTTGGCTTAAGGATGGTCTATGACCGAAAAGCTCTTCACGATCTCGAGATCATTGTAGAAATTGACGAACTGGTCGCTGGTGAACTGGGCTCCATTATCTATCATGAGTTGCTGAGAAACTCTAAATCTGCAAATGATATTGTTCCACATAAATTTTTCTATCTTTGTGGTGGAAATTTCTACTAGCTCCTTGGCTTCGACCCACTTGGTGAAATAATCTACGGTCATCACTGCGTACTTACACCTTTCGTGAGCTATTAATAAGAGTCTGATTAGGTCCATTCCCCAGATTGCGAAAGGCTACGGGCTTACCATTTGTTGAAGGTAAATAGGTGGAGCTCACAAGACCTTAGCAAACCTTTGGCATTTGTCATATTGTTTGACCAAATCGATGGCATCTTGTTTTATGGTTGGTCAATGAAACCCTTGTCGGAGTGTTTTTTGAGCCAAAGACAGCTCTCCGACATGATTATCACAATGACCAGCATGTATATCCCTTAGCATGATCTCACAATCCTAGCCATCGATGAATTGCAAAAGTGGCACTGAGAAACCTTTTTTATACAGCATGTCGTCATAGATGCAATAACGGGCCACTCTAACTCGTAAGCTGAGTTTATACAACATGTCTCCTTGACAGTTTTCCTTCTTATAAGTAGTTCAGTATGAGGCTCGCCCATGAGTCAGGATGGGTAGTTATGGTCATTACTGCATCTCTCCTTTTTATGTTCGTTGCTAGCAAGAACTCCACTGATATGACTCCTAAGAAATTCATGTCCTGGGTAGTTGCCAAGCAAGCTAGTGTATCAACATAAGAATTATGAGCTTGCGGGATTTAATTCACCTCGAACATTTAGAAAGTTCCTAACTACTTCTTTGTTTTTTGGAGATACTTAGCCATCTTAGGTCCTCTTGTCTAGTACTCCATTCGAACGTGGCATACCATGAGCTAAGAATCACTGAAAACTTTTATTTGCTCAGCTCGCACTTCCTTTGCCAAGTGAAGTCCAGTGAGCAGTACCTTATATTCTGCTTCATTATTGGTGGTCTGAAATCCAAACGTTAGGGCGTAGAAGATCTTGTGACCTTCGGGACTAATCTGCAACACTTCAGCCTTAGACTTATGTTCATTAGAGGACCCATCCACGTACAACTCCCAGGTCGGGCCATCTGAGGACTCAGCTTGCTCTTCTATAGGTCCTATGAATTCAACAATGAAGTCGACTAGGGTCTGAGCCTTAATTACTGTTCTGGGCTTGTAATCGATGTCAAATTATGCGAGCTCCACGATTCATTTGAGTAACCAGCCTGAGGTATTTGACTTTTGTAGGACCTGCTTGAGCGAGTATCGTGTGAGGACTTTGATCTAGTGAGCTTGGAAGTATAGATGCAGTTTTCTTGATGCGACCACCAGACAATGTACTAACTTCTCCATCTGCGAATACCTAATCTCCGTATCAACCAGTCTTTTACTGATATAGTACACAAAAAACTGCATTTTCTCTTCTTCTCTTACCAAGGCGGCATTTAACGCGTATTGAGATACTTCTAAATATAAGAAGAGCTTCTCTCCCTATTTTGGTTTAGACAAAAGGGGAGTTCGGCCCATGTAGTCTTTTAGTTGCTAGAATGCTACCTCGCACTATTCTGTCCACTCAAAATTCTTCGTCTTCTTTAGTGTATCGAAGAAAAGGATGCACTTATTAGTGGCCTTAGAAATGAACCTATTGAGGGTCGCAACCTGACCGTTGAGGCTTTGTACGTCTTTAACCCAAGCTGAGGATCTTATCTCGATCAGCGCCCTAATCTTCTTGGGGTTGGCCTCAATTCATCTACTGTTTACCATGAAACTAAGGAATTTACCAGATGCTACCCTAAAGGCATACTTGAGCAGATTCAACTTCATTTGATAATTCCTCAGAATTTGGAAGGTCTCGTTCAGGTCACGGATATGATCTATCATTTGCTTGGATTTCACAAATATGTCATCCATATATACTTCCATGGTCTTCTCAATCTGCTATTGAAACATCAAGTTGACCAGACGGTAGGCCACCTCTACATTTTTTAGTCCAAAGGCCATCACCTTATAGCAGTATAGACTTCGGTTAGTAACAAATGAGGTATGCTCCTCGTCTTTCGAGCTCATCGGAATCTGATTATAACCCGAGTAGGCATCCATGAAGCTAAGGAGCTAGTGCCCAACTGTTACGTCTACGAGTTGGTCGATCCTTGGTAAAGGGAAACTATCCTTTGAGCAAACCTTATTCAGGTCGATGAAGTCGATGCAGGTCCTCCATTTTTCATTCTTCTTTTTAACGAGGACCGGATTGACAACCTAGGTGGGATAGTAAGCCTCGTGGATGAACTTGCTAGCTAGTAGTTTCTCTACCTTTTCCTTCAGGGCGGCGTACCGTTTTGGTGTCATCGACCTTATCTTTTGGCAAACTAACTTGTGGTGAGGATTAATGTTCAATTTGTGACACATAACTTTAGGATCCATCTCTACCATGTCTTCGTGGTTCCATGCAAAAATGTCTAGGTTCGCTTTTAAAAAGTCAGCGAGTTGGGTTCTAACCTCTGAGGCTAGGTCTCGTCCCAACTTTAAGCACCTCTTAGGATCTACCTCACTGACTTGTACATCCTCTAGCTCTTCGATAGGTCTAGTTACTTAGTCAATGTCCACCTCGCAAGGGTTAAAGTCCTGGCTTATTCCTTTCTCAATCACAGCTCGTGGCTTGCCACCTGAAACCACATTTACTTTTTTCCCCTTAACCCTTATTTTTATAGCATCCTCGTAGTAGCATTTAGCCAAGTGTTGTTCTCCTCGTACACATCCTATCCTATTGGGAGTTGAGAATTTAACCGTGAGCATCTTGGTAGAGGTGACCATATCCAGGTCTTTTATCGAGGGCCACTCCAGGACCACATTATACGCTGAAGGGCAGTCGATGATCAAGAAGTTTGTTAGCACAGTGGCCTGTGAACTTGGTTCCTCAAGAGTGAGCGGCAATATGATCTGGCCCACTGATGTCACAGCATCTCCAGTAAAGCCGTAAAGAGGCTCTGAAGAAGGCATCGGTTGTTCTGCTCCCAGCACCATCTGGTCAAAATAGTCTTTGTACATCACGTGAACTAAGCTCCTAGTGTCTATCATGATCTGTCGCACCTCCGCGTTGCTAATCTTAGCTCAAATGACTAATGCATCGTTATGGGACCAACATACGGCCCTTACATCTTCTTCAGTAAATACGATGTCATTCGAGGTCGTCTTTGCTTTCTTTATAGGTCCCTTTACTCTGCTATGATTTGCAAGCAAGACGTGGTTAGCCTTCGTACATATCTTTGGTGTGACTTGTTGGAAGTACCTGTGATATGAAGACTAGCATGAATGGTAAAGATTGTTCTTATCGTGGGTTCATGCTCTTGTTTAAGAGCTTGCTGGGGTTGCTGCTATGCTGGCGGTTGATGCTGGGGTTGAGGATGTTGTTGTTGAGGTCGTTGGCCTGCAGGCTGCACTACATATTCCCCTAAGTGATCTCGTCTAATCAGGTCTTCGATGACGTCTTTCAATTGTCAATAATCTAAAGTATTGTATCTAGTTTCGTTGTGATAGACACAGATCTTCTTTAGATTTTTGAGCCTGTTTGGAACACCCATGGGGGCGAGCTTTTAGAAATTCTCTCTGTTTCTTTTCGTGGTGTAGATCCTATTCTGTGTGTTTGATAAGACGTTGTAATTTCCAGATCAACTTTGATGTTGAGGTCGCTCTCTTCTCGGCTCTGGCCTAACTCGTTCACCACTACATTGGCAGAGCGATGTCTGTGCTCGTCGTTCTTGTCCCCACCATGACCTTTTCTTTTCCCTTGGTGGGAATTACTTATTTTACCTTGCTGATTGTTGGACTTCTTTAGTTTAAAAACCTCTTCCCACCTTATTTCCTTGGCAACCTGCCAGTAAAATTCACCCAGGTCTTTCACTAATGACTTGTAGATACTCTCATAGATTTTTATGTCTTTTCTAAGCCATGCTGAGATTGTGGTCAAGATGCTCTCATCTGAAGGTGCTTCAACATTGCTCACCTCGTCTCTGAATTGAGCGATATAATCTTTCAAGGACTTGTTCTGCCTCTGGAATATCGTAGCGAGGTGGCATGAAGGCGCGAGCTGTCTTTTTAGTGCTTTGTATTGATTGAGGAACTTTTGTTAACACTTTTTCTATTTTCCTATGCTGTGAGTTGGGATGCTTTTGAACCAAGCTCATGGGGCGTCCCCTAAGGTGGTCGGGAAAACTTGACATTTGACCATCGAACTACTTGTCATGAGGTCCATTTGTACGTTGAATGCTGCATCTAGGTGGTTATAAGGGTCACTTTTACACTATAGAGTCGAATGTTTGAGAGTTTAAACTTGGAGGGTAGAGGTTTTGTCTCAATTTCCCTGATAAACTTGGGGGGACACTTTTATCGTTATGTCTTTCTTGACTTTGGGGTCCAGGTTGGGCCTCCAGTTACTGAACCTTATGTAGTAATTCCATCACCATTGGACCCTGTGGCTCAGATCGCCTGGTGTGGCTTCGTCTACTGGTGCTTGCCTGTTCACCTGAGTGATGATCTTGTGACCTGTGCATCCAATCAACATTCTCTACTTGTTGCGAGCCCTTTCGCATCTTGTGTTCATGGCCACAGCGATACTCGCGAGCTCGCTCGTGCCCTCGACTAACTTCTACATGCCAGCTAGCATCGCGATTCACCCTCACTTTCAAGTCTGCGAGGTGAGGTGTGGTTTCCCTTTCCTAAACTCGTTGTCCATCCCCTCTCGGATCTAAGCTTGAAGAGCGTACTGACTCTTCGGATAGCGGCCTTTCCCTACCAGTTTCCCCTTCCAGGGTTGGAACTTTGTCTACGAGCTACTGGCGAGCTTTTCTGGGAGGTGCGACGTCCACTCATCTTTACGTAGCCTAGGTTTGGGCTTCTGTTAGCGCCCTAACTACTTCAGTCAATTGTCTCATTGTATCTTCTAAGTCTCGTTGGCGTTGTTGCCACTCCTGAGCAGTATTTTCCTTGGAAGGCAGGGTGTTTTGCTGGTTTTCTTGATTCTTAGGTTGCTCATCCACCATACCAAAACTCCTAATCATTCTTATCCTAGCCATTTCAGTTCACTAAGATTTGAGTGGTTAAGGAGAAAGTTACTAAGGAAAAAGTTACAAAGTCGCAGTTAGACTCTCCTTCTAGCGCCAAAAAATGTCAACGTTCAGAATAAGTCAACTTAGAGATCCAAAGACCCAAACTGCGATCATGATAATAAATGATATTTAATATGGTTTAAGATTGGTGAATGACAATAAAAACGATTGAATGCTGGTTAAGGTAGATCGGTGATAGTAAAAGAGCAATTAATAACAAAAGAAAGGAAGAAGGAAGAATGTAAAGACAAGAATTTTACGTGGTTCGGCAAGTGTGCCTATATCCATAAGTCACTTTGAATAGATTTTGGCAGAGTAACGCTAATACTAATGTTCAAGTTCTTTTACAATGGATTCCCCCTTTATTTATAGAGAATGAAGGATACAATTGAGTATTTTATACATTAAAAATCATAATTACTCTTAATTAATCTGATTTAGGTCATACTGCATTTATTGCTATAATAGTAATTATTTTTACATGCCTATGCTTGCATTAAATGCTTCAAGTAAAGTCTTCGCTGCATTAAATGTATAGCTGTCATCGCATTAAATGTTTCTCGAGAATTGTAGAGATTGAGTTGGCATGAAATCTGGAAATCAAGACGATCTGGCATTGGCTTTTCAAGACACTGCTTGGAGCGAGCTCATCGACCTATTTATTTATACAAGTTGAAGATAGGCTGAAATGAACTTTGCCGTGGTTGAGAGTTGAGGAATAGTAAATCTGACATGAGTATGGGCTGGTCGTGCACCAAAACAGATTAGCTATTGGCTCGAGCTCGTAGTCACAACCTGAGGAGTAGGCTCTTTGAGCCTTTCGCTACTATACGCGTCCTTTGGGCCTTTAGTGGCTCATTTGCCTAGGTCGTGAAAACGGTCATGACAAACTTTATTCTTTTAAAATGGATTTAAAATGACTTTATTTTTATTTTATTAGAATGATATAACACATAATATATTAAATAAGGGACAATACTATATTTAATTCAATCTTATATTACATGAAACAAATTATACTATTAGTTTATTTAATTCAATTTTATCAATAAATTTCTATTAAAATTATCAAATCCAATCTTATATACCAAACGGAGTTTTAGAATAAAGGCATCTAAATTTATATTTAAATAATGTATTATATAATATAGTATTGATAATTGATATATCAAATCATTCGTACATGGCTCCAATCATTACACAAGGAGAGAAATCACTACACATAGAGAGAAATCGATAATGTTTTTGTTTTTGGAATGTTCCACCATGGACAAAAAATGTAATTTCAAAATGAACAAAGTAATAAATAGCCACGTCAATTATCCATGTATACAGGTGTGGAACACACACAACGACAACGACCTCCAAAAGTAAATAAATAAATAAACTAAAAAAAAAAAAAAAACGCAGTGAGCGACAAAGAGCCGCTGTTTTCCAAATTAAGACCAAACCTCAATGGACTCTCTCTAGATAAAGAAGAAGAAGATAATTTATATGTATGTATAAAATTGGGTAAATGTTTATATTGTGCGTACAAGCACAATGTTAGATGAAACATCACCTTAGCTTTCATCATGTAGGTACCAACTTTGATGAATTGTTTTTTCTTAATTTTTTAAATGTTGAGGTAATTTTTTTTTTTTAAAACAATCACTTAAAAATAAGTGATTGTTATACCGATTTAATATAATTTAACATTTGTTATATAAATATCATAATCTATATAAAATACCAATTTTTTCAAATATTATTATATTAAAATAAATAAAAATATTAACAAAACTATTATAGTGCCATAAAAAAAAACTATTATAATAAAATAATCTATAAAAATAGAAACAGAGTAAAGAGGGACATTAAATGGAGTAGAAGATGTCAACCCAAAGGTGGGGTCAGGAAGTGAAAGAGAACTTAACCATCGATTAGAGCTAGAGTTGAAAAAGACAAGTAGTTGGGAAGAGATAACCACGAAGCCTAGATTTTTTATTATATACGATCATCGCTGCTCATATCCATCAATAATCCTCATCTCCATTTCCATTTCTCTTCACACCAATTTCCATTGCAAATATTCAACAGCAATTTTATTTTATTTAAGCACCTTTCAACACAATCACTTTTTCAAATCTGTCTTTCTTTTTAATTATTAAATGGTAAAGCAGCTTAAGGAACTGCTGCTGCTGCATTCTCTTTATAGTTTCTCTCTCTCTCTCTAGTTTCCAGATAAAACCCGTCATGGCTCTGCAGCTCTTGGAGACTCTCAAAAGCTCTCTCAGTTCATGAATGGTGACGGTGACAAGCAGCGAGAGAAGTGACCACGGCGACGACGAGCGACAGACGACGAGAAACTGGCGAGTCGGCGGCACTGAACGCGAACGGCAGGGTTAGGGGTTTCAAAATCGAAAGGGTTGGTGCTCTGTTTTTAACTTTTTAACTTCATTTTTTTAATTTTTAATTTTTAAATTACTGAACACTTTGGTCCAAGACAGTTGAAAAACAAAACGAGGCTCTGCTCTGCGGTTAGGCGCCGCGGAGTCCCGAGTTGACCGAGTTGGGTCGAGGTGCCGGCGAGTAGAACCCTCGATTTGGGGTTCTCTGTGCGGTAAAACCACGATTACCAGTACTCGACGAGTAGTCAGACCTACTCATCGAGTTTTACAATACTTGCCACTGTATTATAGTAAGCAAGACTTTATATATGTCCCAAATCGTGAGGCAAGTTGGTCATACCAGACATGGTATGAACTGCAGATATCGAGATCTTATCGTTTAGTTTAAAGAGCTAGGGTCACTTACCTATACAGGCAGTTCTTTTTGGAAAATCAATGTACTTGCAATAATTTTACGACTTATTCTTTTTCCATTGTTTTGTTTTTGACTCTTTTACGACGCCAACACTAAAAGACTTCAAATATGAATTAAATGGTCTGAAATAAACGATCATCATTACTTTTTAATTATTTTTTGCTTAAGCAAAACATAGATTGATTAGTCCCATTTTTTGTCACTACTTTTCATTTTTCGAGTCACCATTTTTTTCTACTACTTAATAGTAACTTAAAATAGCAGCTACTGGAAGGCAAAACACACAACTAAGGAAGCAAATATTCTACTTTCTTTTTTTTTTAGATACCATATGATGGAGCCATTAAATATGAGATATTATCTCCTAAAAAAAAGAGATTTTATTAAACTAAATGAATGTAATTTACCATCAAATAAGAGTGGGAGTTAATGAAAACCAATATACTTAGTTACAGTGTAAATGTAATGCTTTTCACAAGTTACAGGCAGGACATTTTTGTTTTTTTTTTAAATACTAACCATACATAAGGACCATTTACTTTACCTTTATTACATTATTATACTTATGAGTAACACTAGAGTTTTACATTTTTTAAAAGCAAAAGCAATGATGCTAATTAGTTAAAAAAAAAAAAAAAGTAAGATGGCGATTGGATGTATTTTTTAAAATGATTTTTTAATTTTTAAAAATAAAAAATGAGAGTAAATTGTTTGGTTATATTTTTTGTAAAATGTATTTTTAAAAATGGAAAATATCTTTTCATAAATTATGATTGAAAAATGAAAAATAAATGTTTTATATTTTCATTATTTTCAAAATAAATTATTACTTTTCTATTTAAACAATTATTTTTCATTTTTTGAAACTAAAGACACCTATGTTACTTATTTTTAAAAACAATACCAAATATATTTATATCATCTTTTATTTTTGAAAATAATTTTTAGGATATACTACTTAACATATTACATTTTTAAAAATATTACTTTTAAAACATTGTTTTCATTTTTAAAAATAGTTTGATTTTAAACGCACCCTAAGCCTGCTAATGATACCAGTTCATCCACATAAATTTGATAGATACCAACGTCGGCAAAAAAGAATTGATAGATACCAGAGTCACGTGTAGTAGGACCTCGTAACTATTTCCTCGAATGTAATTTCCTACGTAAATATTATAAATATGTACACGTATTAGACATTTGAGTGATATCTTGATTAATTTCAAATAATAGAGTACCTGAAATTCAAATGCAGTGGAGTCTACGATTTGATAATGTGTTGATTATTTACTGTAAATTTCTTTATATTTATGTGTATGCATTTCAATTCAAAATATAAATTAATTCAACTACAGTATGAACACTTAACATATCCACATCGCGTGGAATACACAAAGAAATTGGATCTTTACCAACTCCATGTGAATCATGGACTTTTAAATAATAATTTCTTTTGTTTGATTTATTTAATATAATTACAGTATAATCAGATATTTATTTATCGAGAATTTATCTGAAAAGTTAACTTTTTGAATGAAAATATTAGTTTTGTTAGTAAATCTTTCCAGTGTGTCAAATGTATAAATTTATTCAGTGAATCTTCACTGATATAACGGTAACATAATCAAAGAAATAGGTTTTTCCGTTTTCGAAAATATTAAAAATTAAAAATGAAAAATAAACATAAAAAATACACACATACACATAATCAAAGACATGGACCCTTTGTAGCAGGCTGATGGCATCGTTGGCCAAGTCTTAGCCCTCATGTCTTATATGGAGTGGGTTTTACATTCTGAAATAATACCCTTCATCAATTTATGTGGATAATCTTTTCACCCTCGTGTGGGTCATTCCTCTATTTTAGTGTGGGTTGATTCTTTAAGTACGAGAGCAGTTTGTTAAATCATGTCATTAATGTTTCATCTCGATTCATCATCTTGATAGTTTTCTTGTATCAGTCCCAATATATATATATATATATATATATATATATATTTGAAAAAAGGACATGGACCCTTGACCACTTCATTTGAATCGTGGAGTGGTATCATAATAATATAATAAAATCACTTTTTTTAGTTATTGCTATATATGCAATGTGATTTTTGATTCAAATTAAAAGTACATTTAACTCTAATTATCTTTACCATGATATTCTTAGAATGGAACTTTATTTATAATTAAGGTAGACATCACATGCCATTTTATCCTAAGTTGTAAGGAAATAGCGAGTTGAGAATGTGTTGCCACATCAGGCTACGCCTTATGCGAGCATTTTATCCTAAGTTGATTCACTGTTTGGGCATGATTGAACTCATTTGGTGTTTTTGCACTGTTTGGGCATGATTGAACTCATTTGGTGTTTTTGCGAGTGTGGTATTTTGTTGTCGAGTTAAGGTGTGATGGGCTTTGTATTGCTTCATTTTTCAACTAGGCTTTTAGGCTTGTTGGCCCATCAAACCTTTATTGAGCTTTTAGGCCTGGTGCTATTTTTGGACACAATATAAGTTCATTAACTTTCAATGCGAGCTGGTTAATATGGTTATGTTGGAAGCTTGATCCTTTGAGTTTCTGCAAAGCGTTTAAATTTCTGCGAGCTGGATGATTTGGTGAACAAATATCAAGCATTAGTCGTCTGTAATCATTACATCCCGTTGAATGCAATGTGTACTCATACGCCATTTCCTATCCCTTATGTGAATGTGATGCGAGGTTTTATCCCAGCCATTGGATGGATGATGGTTATCATTACTTTCATCTGGATGGTTACAACATCCACTATCGCTGCGCCTATATATATAAGAGAGATGAGAGTTGCCTTTTTCATTAATTTATTACTTCTCCATCAAGTTTCTTGGGCTTCGCCTTTCCTGCTTCTGTGTAGATTTATTTCGCTTCTTCGTTTGAAGTTCTGACGCCTCTTTTCTTCATTTCAAATCTACTTCAAGGGTAAAAATTATTTCTTTATATTTTTCTTTCCTTTGTTTTCTACATCATTGTACTTTTTTTCCTTAACACTCTCGGCCTTTGTTCTCAATGCAAGTTATGGCTTCCAAGTTTGCATTCTTCAAGGCTCCTAAGAAAGAGGGTTCTGAAGGATCCTCAAGTTTTAGGGTTAGTTCCCCATCTCCTTTCTTCAACGTTTCCCCAGTTGTTCCTCACGTTTATGGTAGCTCGGGGAAATAGAATAGGCCGAACAAGAGGCCTAGGTCCGAAGAGGATGTTTCAGTTGGGTCTTCTCAACCTTCTCTGGTCCCTGTCCCTACTGTCATTCCATCTTTCATGGGCAAGAGGAAAGTGGTTGCGTCCTTGAGAGAGGCTCCACACTCTTAAGGGATTGTCTCTTGGTCCCATTTGCCGAGACTTTACTGACAGGTTTCCTGACTCTGTCAGGTACTCTTTTGATGAACCTACTGCTTGAGCAGTGGAGACACTTGAGGGAGAATCGCTAATATCATTGGTGGTTCGTGATGCTTAGAAGGTTCTCCTCATTCTCTCTCTCTCTTTCTTTAGTAAGCTAACCCTTTTCTTTTTGTTTCTTGGTACAATTCGCTTTCCTCTTCTCGTAAGCTTATGGGGAGCATTTCTGCATGGACCGCGTCTAAATACAGTCGCGAGAAGAGTTTGACAAGCAGTTGTCGAAGGCGATGAATAGGGAGGAGAAGCTCGTCAAGGAGCTGGAGACAAGGTCAAGATGATGGAGGGCTATTGGAGGGAGCAGGTGAGGACACTGAAGCTGTGGCGAGAGCTTGAGGGAAAAACAGCCAGTGCCCAAGAGAAGCGCATAGAGGAGTCCGTGGAGTTGTATAAGAGAAAGCGCAAGGATGTGGAGGTAGAAATTATCATCCTTCAGAAGAGGCTAGCGGACTCCAAAGTTGAGGGAACTCTCGCTATAGTGGAAGTGGCTCGCCTGGTCAAGGAGAGGTAGTAGGAGCGGAAGAAGATTGAACACGAGGCCCACCAGGATCTGCTTTTCTCCATCTAGTAGCTGAGAGGGGACATCGACTTCTCCTTTTTGGGTGGTGATATCGAGCTGATCATCAGGGGTTTCGAGGCCAGGAGGGCTGCTGGAGAGTGTCTGTCTTCCGTGCTTGGTGCTCATTCCAAGAGCAGCTTGAGTGGGTTTGAGAGCTCTAATAGCTCCTATTAGCCCGCTCCTTTAGGCTACATGGTTCGTGGGGCTTCTTTGGGAGAGTCTTGGTTTCATGTCTCTGAGGTTTCTGTGAACCAATTGTTGGACTTCTTCTGCTTCCTCCAAAACTCATAGAGACTTTTGCCGCTCTTTCTATGTCATCTCCTAGCTTTCGTGAAGCTATTCCTCCTTTTGGCTATATTTTTCTTGGAAGCCTTTTTTGATGTCAACAGTTCATATTTCATAAGACACAAGATACTGACTTAATAATTATCTAAGCTTGAGTTTGAAAGGTATATTTGACTTCATGTAGACATTTACTGACTTAATAATTGTTAATCATATTATCTAAGCTTGAGTTTGAAAGGTGTATTTGACTTCATGTAGACATTTAGTGAAGCTTCGTTTGTGTATTCTTCAAATTTAATTTTTAAGTTCAAATCTCCTTTTCCATATAAAAATGGAAATAAAATAAAATAAATAAATATCTTTGAAAAAATAAAATAAAATAAAATAAATAAATAAATGCAAGTCACCTACCTTTATTAATTTTATCTTTTCTCTTTTCCATGTATTTTATCTTTTCTAGCTTTATCTTTATTAATTTTTATGGTGAGTCTCTTAGTTCAACTTAATTAAACCAAAAACAAATACAATTTGAGTTTTTCTTTTCGTTGTTCCATATATAAATTTATTTTATTTATCTTCTCTATAATTTGGTCTAATTAACAGTCAAATTCTCATGGTATTGTCAATTAATCATATAGAATTTCCGTATAAATGGAGGCTTCTAATATCATGACTATATGTAAATGAATGTATAATTAATTAAGGAGTATTTTTATAAATGAATGTATAATTAAGGAGTATTTTTATAATTTAAAACCAATATCTACTATTTTACTCTGACTTTAATTACCATAGCCAAGTTACGTACTGACATTTCATCTTAATTAATTATATGTAAGAGCAAAAGGTCTATATATATATAAGCCAGTCATAATCAACCAGTTACATTCACTCCCACATGAAACATATACGCAAGAGAAACCGCCAAATCTTTGATATATATAGCTGAGATCCATTACTTACACACAAAATCTCAAACCTAATGTTTTTCTTGATTAGTGTTTTTCATTTTCACATAGGGAATGGACGATCAAAGACGAAAGAAGCTCTACAAAGCAGTTTCCAAAAAAGACTGGGAAGCAGTAAAGAAAGAGTTATGTGGGAATACAGATACGAATTTGCTGTTGCCTATAACGCTTAATGGGTACAGTATAATTCATTTCGTAGTACAAAGTGGAAGCAAGGAACCACTTAAAGCGATTCTTGATTGTTACCAGTCACATGATTTGTCCGACAGTTTCAATAATGAACGGGGAAACACGGTGCTGCACGAGGCAGCCATCTGCGGGAATCTTGAGGCGACGAAGATCCTGGTTTCGCGTGATAGCAATCTACTTGAGGTAGAGAATGATTTATGGGAAACCCCGCTGTTTAGTGCTGCTGCATTCGGGAATACAAAAATCGTCAAGTTCTTGGCTTCTCACGGTGGTCAAGAGGTTACTCCTTATGATGATAGTAAATTTCGGCTGAAGTATATTCATCGCGAGAGTAGAGATTGTGCCTCTATTCTTCATGCTGCCATTCAAGGGAATCATTTCGGTCTCTTTCTTTCTTTTTAATTTCTAATAATTTATTTATTTTTTGTTCATTTCTTTTTTATTTAGCTACTTTTTATTCACCTCTTTCAAGGTTTACTCGATAATTATAAGTAGACTTTTACTTTCGAAAATTACTAATTAAACAGAGACCTACTGCAACTGGAAGTGTCTGAAACTTCATTAACAGGTTATACAAGTGGTAGAATTCCTATAACATTTTAAATCAGTGAGCTGTGTTTTGAATTCAAACATTTAAGATAGGTCCGAATAAATTAATTCTCTTTTGCGTTAAATGCAACTGCAATTTCACATGCCATCTAAATGCTTTTGTGATGTTACAGGAACGGCTTTAGAGTTGCTGACATTGGATGAAGAATTAGCAACATTTTCAGACGAAGATGGGACTAATTGTCTTCTGCTGCTAGCTAAGATACCGTCTGCTCTCACGAGTGGTTACCAAATGGGCATGTGGAGTAAACTTCTTTACTTTTGTATGTTCTCTAATGCGACTAGGGAATTATTGTAATAATAATAATAATAATAATAATAATAATTATTATTATTATTATTATTCTATGTCTTTATATTTTTTGCACACGATCATGGTATCAAATGTTTTAGTTTATTAGATGCTACCATCTCATGATAAATTAGAAACCTGCTGAAGAATCCTGAATGAAATATTTTGTAGGTATTTCATCATTAATAGATTATGATCAAGTTTTGCTCTCGCATATGTACTTAATTTTAACCATAACAATAATTTTCATATGGTTAAAAGCTCAAGTAGTAGAGGTTGCAAATAATTAATTAGTTGATCTATTGTTTCTGAAACTATTAATTTGATTATTTATATATACTTAATTCTTGAAATTTACAGGCATTCCAGTTGGTTGCGGTTACAATGATAACATTGAGAACATAGAAACAGAAGATGGCGATAGATGGAGTGACCCAAAGCAAGGTATAATGGTTAATTAATTTCAATTTTTTCTCAAATTTGCCAGTAAGGGAAATGCCTCCATGAGGTACGTTGTTGGCCTCCGCATAGGACTTCTATCCATTTCCCGTGAGGTGGCCGGCCTCCTCTAATAACTACGTTCATTGTTCTTTTCTTTTCTTTTTTCAGATAAAAAATCAACTTCTTAATTTTAATTTAAATGAGTTGTTCTTTTGATATAGTCAAGACTTCTCCTCACTATCACTTAATATGTTAATTTGGTAATTTGAATGGTATCGCCACATCTTATAACCAAACACAAACTATAAAGATGTTTTAAAACAGTATATAATTGAATCAAGCACTATAATATACAAGGATTTATGTTACTATACAGGCTTAGTATTGATACAAAATTGGTTAGCCATTAGAGGGTCCACTTTATATCAAAACCTAGAATTCTTATCCTATAACTTGATTACGACTGAATTCAATATTAAAAAACTTTAAAAAAATTTAAATGCTCATATGTGTGTGAGTCTATTAAAAAATAAATTATACACAAGTATAAAGTCGATCTCATAGAAATTGATAAAATATTAATCTAATTTCAAATTAATTCAATTTTAATCTAGCTGACAAAATTTTGAAAACTGAGAATTAACTAAAACTAACTAGCAAATAAAATTCAAAATTAACAAAGCAGAATTAATGTGCAAAACTCAAGCAATGGAAAAAAATATGAGGTTCAGAATCCATCATTATCAACTTATAATATCTTACCATTCAAAATATAATTCTGAAAATTTAAGAAACAATCTAGAAATCTTTTATCATGATCTATCAATTAGACTTCAAAAATAAATCGTTTATAAATTCTTACTTCAAAACTTGAAATTTATAAGATATAAACATTACATATATCCAATATTTGAAAGATATATAATAAAAAATCTTACTTATGAACTTTTTCAATCCAAATTCAAATTAATAAAATAATCATGTAGCTATCTAAAATATTTGATATTGAAGGTGAAATTATTTTTTTTTATCAATTAGTAAAACTAAAAATTATTTAAATATTAAAAATCAAATTAAGAATAATGCTCTAGTGATAAAATCATTATAAAGTTAATAAGACTTCATCCCACACCTCAAAAATAAAAATTAAGTGGTCAATAATGATAACAAGAACAAATATATAAATTGAAACGCACGTGAAGAAGAATTTCCGCTCAATTAGTGGCAATTTGCTCAAACAAGAAAAGTCAACTTTCTTTTCAAAAAAGGCCAAAAAAATAAATAAATAAAAATCAACTGTGTTCTCCAAGGGCACAACATGGTGGTCCCCTCTAGCTTCAAGTCTTTCTAGGACTTGTTTGTTGCATTGGCTTTAGATAATTTTCAATCCAAACCCATATTTGATAAGAGAATGAGATTAAAAAAATCAATTCTAGCTCTCTTCTTAATGCTGCTGGGGTGGGTTAAATCAAATTCACCACAACAAGCTGGATAAAAGCAAGGGACATGTTACTCCTTGCTTTTTCACGCGGTTTATTTGGTTTTTTCATTTTAATTTTTTTTAATGTTAAATTAAATGATATTTATTAAATTATTTATTTTAAAAATTAAGTTAATATATTTATTAAATATTTTTATAATGTAATATTCTTTTGAATTAATTATAAAATAAATTTTATTTTCTCTAAAAAATTTTATATATATTATTTATAAAATATAATTAAATATTTTATGTTTTTTAAAAATTAATTTAAATATTTTTAATATATGATATGTTTATTTTATTTAAAATCAATTTAATATGTTTATATTAAAAATCTTTTTGGTATTTTTTAAAAATTTTATTTCATATTAAAACTAATTGAAAATAAATTTGTTTATTTTAAAAAATAATTTAATTATTTAAAATTGATTTTATCCTATCCTATATTGTACCAAACATATCACAATACCAATTTATCTAATTCCATACTGCACTAAATACATCATATCATTAATTTATCAAATTCAATTTAACCCAATCCCATGAAAATAATCCGATCAAATCTGGCGTGCTAAACAGAACCTTAGTTTACTCCAAGTTTGCCACCTCTTTCTTTTTTTTTTTTTTTTTGAATAAATGCCGCCTCTGCTTTTTGTTCCAAGAAAATTACTACCACTTGCTTTCTTTTTTCTCCCAAAGCTGGCTGTAGAAATTATAGTTGCTTATTTTTTTGTCCCTTTGCCTCGTTGAGCTACTAAGCTTCCTCTTTTATAACCACCAAAAACCCTTTTCTAGCTTTTTCCTCTTGTATTTGTATGCTGTCTCAACAATATTTCCTAATTACATTACATATGTTTTGGGCTTGGTTTGGATCTTAAATTGGGTTTGATTTGAATCTTCAATTGACTTTGATTTTGACTTGACAAAAACTATAATTTGTTCTCATTCGACACACAAAACACAACTAATTAAAATAAAATTAACATAAAATTGGACTAATAAATCTATATTAATGATAATAAAAATGTATAAATTTGCTCATCAAATTCCTCCAAACCTAGATTTTGGTAGTTCTCAAGCAAAACAAAAACAAAACTAAAGAAAACTAAAAACAAATAATAACAAAATTCTAACTAAACCACTTCCATAGATTGACACGATTGCATTTAGCATACGTAACAAGCCTCTAAACCCCTTTGGTGTTCGTAGCTGGAGGTGTCGTGTCTTAACGATACCCACAATGCCATAATGCAAGACTCAAATATGAAACCAAAAAAATAAAAATAAATAAATAAACAAATTAAAAACATATATATATTTTTTACTCAAAAGAATACTTCTCAAGCACATGGTTGCAAAAATTGCTATTTCTTAATTTCTCGACGAGGCAACGGTTAATGGTTTATTGGTTACTCGCCGAGTAATTGGTGAGTACTATTGATCGAGGTCAAATTGGGTTAAATCTATAAAACTGGGTCAAAACTCAGCTATTGGTGTAATTTTATCAAACTTCAAAGGGGTCTGTGTAATTTTCCCTAATAAATATACATAAACAACACAAACAACACAAACCCTACCGTATTTTTCTCACATTCTATTTCCATGTCTTGCCTCTTTTGACTTTTCTACACCGCACCACTACACACCTTCTTCCTCCTCATTCTCTCACTCATTTCATCAACCACTGACCGTCCACCACCACCTTTCAACGGACATGCAGTTGTACCGACTTACATTATTGCACCAACCTCTCTCATGCCAACTGTCCTCTCTTATGCCCACTTCACCAACCACTGACTGTCCACTATCACCGACCTCTCTCTCACCATAACGACTTTATATTGTCAAAGACCTTTATTTCTTGCCCCCAATTTCAAAGCTTGTTTGTCAATTTTTGGTACATTTCTTTTGCTTTGTTTGCTGTTGTTGTTGGATTTGTTTTGAATTCAAAGTTGAGTTTTTTTGGAAACTTTGATTTTTTTCAAAGTTGGGTTCTTTTGTTTTTGGGTTTTCTTCATTGTTGTTGTTGTTATTGTTTTTTTTTTTTTTTTTTTTTCCATTGCTATTATTATTATTTTATTTTATTTTTTGTTTTGTTATTTTTGAGGTTTTAGATTTTTTTAAAAAAAAAGGCCCAACGTGAGTTGGATTGATTGATCAAGTTGAATCATTTGATCAATTATTCAACTAACTCGGTCGATTAATCAGCCCACCTCATTTGGCTGCCGATCTCATCCTTATCAAATCGGCAGCATGCCAGTTAGCAATAAAGTGTTAAAAAATCATCGATTTTTGGTGATTTTTGCAACATTGCTTAGGCACTAAACATCATCAAATAGGTAACAACAATCAAATTAAGTATCAAACATTATCCACAATTTAAAAAGATATTAATTTCCAAGTAGTAAGTGAGTCGCTTTAGTCTATGGCAACTTTATGCAAGGGTGATTAGTTGTAATTGATGAAAAGTATTCCGTGGGAGATTTCTTTGTAGGCACTACATTTTTAATTACATAATTGTTTCATGATGTCATTACATTGTTTTTTTTGCCATATTTGAAATTAAAATGTCTATCCTACTTAAACGTTGATGTAAATCATGATTCCAAACACTCATAAACTAGTACAAACCTAGCCACAAATCTTTAGTCCTAATTGTGACAGGACCCGACCCGGATTCCCTCTAATGAACTCAGCAGTCCTGTCGAGCATCCGCGAAATCCTTCGAAAGCCTATTTAACGAGATCCAGAAGGATGTCATGAAACGAACCTGTAACTGTTAAAACTTGCTAATCATATAAATCATAAATTCTTAAAATCTCACATCGATCTTCAGAATAAATCTTTTTAAAACATAACTAGAAATATTTCTATTATTCAAGTATCTAAAACATGCATGCACCCTTTTAACATAAAAAGTTCTACAAAATTTACTCAAAATCAAAATGTGCACAACACGTGATAAATGTTCAAGTCATAATGTTTACAAAAGGAACTACGTAGCATCGTCGATCGTCTGACCAACCTAATCTGTTTGAGGCGAATCGGTACCCTAATCTCTTGTTCTTGCACCTGGGAGGTTTTGTAACATAAAACCAAAAACGTTATGAGCTACAAAGCTTAGTGAGTGCGTAAGTGTTTCTATTTAAATTTATTTTTTATAAAATTTATCTTCCGAAAAACATTTTTCTTTAAAACAATTTATTTCTAAATACTTGGATTTTATAAATTTACTTTAAAGTTCCAAAAGTTTTCATAAAGTGCTAAAATATTTTATAATTTTCTAAAATATTTATAAAACACTTTCTTTCTAAAATTTTGCTTTAATGGTATGTTTTTCTTTCTAAAAATTGCGCTAATGGAGAACCCAAGAGAAGATACAACCACATGAGCGGTCAGACCAGCTCCGCTCAGTGTGGGAGGTCACGTGGCGTAAAAGCTAGCATCACACACCATAACAAAGCTACAAAGACATTCTGTTACTACATGACGAAACTGCCATCGTACATCGTATAGCGAGATAATACCCCGTAAGTGTAGAGGGCAACACGACAAACATGATAGACTCGATTCCCTCGATGTTAGTATGACTAGTCCTCCCAACACTTGTCATATATTGTGGGATATACCGGTCGGGTTTAGAGCTACAAGGTCTATCCATTTATAAACTTGGGCCGTCCACTAGTCTTTGAATTTTTTTTTCTATACTTCAAATCAAATTCTTTTCATAAAGTGCGCTAATAATTGCATACCATATCATACATAAACTATTTCTTTTCATGTTAAAGCATAAATCATTTATAAGCTAAAATAAGAAATGATAGTCTATAAAATACTTGCATAATAAACTAAAAATATTTAACATTTTCACACTCACTGTTCGCTACCTAGCTCACCAACAGCTACTCTTTAAGTGTCTTTCGTCAGCTCGCTGGTCACTTATATTTACATGCAACAACGACCTTTCTTAGAACATGCATCCATGGAATACACTTCAAGTCCTAATCCCTCTTATTATCACTGCTAGTTATTCATTCATCTCAGCTATAACAGACTGTAATGCTATTAGTCCAACTCGAGCTATAAGCTCGCACCCCAGCTCGTCCTTTCAGCGAGCTCTCACTTCGTTCAATTCAACTCGATTTATGGGCATTAACCATCTCAACGAGCTCGCTCAGCTCATTCTTTTAGTGAGTTGCTATTTTCTAGCTTAGCCTTATCTATAAGCACCTCTCAGCTCGCTCCTTTGCGAGCTACTGCCTTAGGCCAGCTCGGTCAGACATCATAACAGGTAAAGTCCTCACTTAGCTTGCTCCTGGCAAGCTCATGCTCCAATCCAATCCGAGTAGGATTGAAAAAGGGTTGCGAGCATCTACCAGCTTGCACTTAGCAACTTATGCCCTAACCTACGTGGGCTCACTTAATACCTTATTTCCAAGTTTCACATCCTTACAAGCATTTTCACAACTCGACCTCATTTAGTTTCACATACATACTCTCAACAATATTTTATCAGCTTCATCCCTCAAACCCAGGTCGCAACCATAATAGGTGGTGCGACAAGCACTCAATCATCGTAAACCATAAATAACTTTTCAAATCAACTTATTTCTTTAGCTACTTTACTTATCAGATTTCCTCCTCAACCTTTTGTAGTGTTTCCCACCTGTTTGCTGCTTTAAAACTCCAAATCTATTTACAAAAATTTTATTAGAACAGATGCAATTCACTAACAACTCTTTAACAGCTTTCTTACTGAAATAAAATCATGAAAATTTGCTCTTACCACTTAGTTCTTACCAAATTCGTTCTTCACCTTTCTACGGTTTGATTTTCCTTCAAAACTGGTAGAAATCGTCTTGATGTAGTTGTAATCTACCTGCCTTGTTCTGTCGACAACTCTCTCTCTCTCTCTTTCTCTCTTTCTCTAGATTTTTCTCTTACTTCTCTCTCGCTTTTCACGGTAACTCTCATCACACTCATATATTTATAGGCATGAGTCAAGTGTAATATTTACTCTCAAACTTCCTTAAATTTATGATTCTGTCATTTTCTAAATAATTCTTCACTTTTCTCCAATATCCTTAATCTTTCCTTTTATTTACGATTTTGCCATCCGTTAGAAAAATTCTTTATTCCAACAATGCCCTTCAACTTTTTATAATTCGAATTTATTTCCGATCTTTTCGAAAATTCTATAAAATTTTAATTTCACCTCCAAACACTTAAAAATCTCTTTTTATTATATCACAAATGAGTGTATATTCGTACAAAACATTATTTCGTACAGGTGTACGATAGTAAAATTGGGAAGAGGTGTTACAAATTGTCTCAAAAACCATCCAAAAAAAGTAAATCTCAAAGCAAAACAAACAAATAATTGACAAAATATTACAACAAAATAAAATAATAAAAGCAAAACAAAAGAAATAAAAGTTAAAACATCAAAACCATATAAACAAATTGTGTCTAAAATTAATTAACACAAAAGCAAACCCATTAATTAGCAAACAACCAAGCAAAAGCGGCAAAAAGCAAATAAAAATATGAAGACCAAAATACACCAACACCTTTTTAAATTTTTTTTTACATAAATGCAAAATAAAAATATAACCCTAAATTAAAACTAGTGGAAGAATTAAATAATCTAGATTAAACTAATTTTTCAAACAATCTCCAACAATGGAGCCAAAAATTTGTTGTGCAAAATTTTAAATGCTCACAAGTGTACAAGTCAATTGTAGAATGGATTATGCAAATACAAAATCTATCCCACAGAGATTAATGAAATATTTATCTAATTGCAAATTAATTCAATTCTAATCTAGTTGACAAAATTTTGAAACTGAGAATTAATTAAACTAGCAAATAATATTCAAAATTAACAAGATAGAATTAATGTGCAAAACTCAAGCAATGGAACAAAAAATCTAAGATTCAGAATTCACCGTTATCAACTTGTAATATCTTATTGTTAAAAAAAAAAAAGAAATAATCTAGAAATCAATTTGTTATTTTCTCATGATCTATCTATTAGGCTTAAAAAATAAATCTTTTGTAAATTCTTACTTCAAAACTTAAAATTTATAAGATCTAGGTATTACACATATCCAATATTTGGAAGACATACAATAAAACATCTTATTTATGTACCTTTTCAATCTAAAGTCAAATTAATAAAAGGGCAAATTGCACAAACCTTCCCTAAGGTTTGGCGAAATTGCACAAAAGTGAGGATGTTTGTGATACTTGCACTTGGGCTATCTAAGGTTCCAATAACTCAACACAAACCTTCTATTCTGTTAGTAAACCATGAGTCAATTATCGTTAAATCAAAATTATAAAGGATAAAATAGTCAATTCACAAATATAGATTTTAATTAAAAAATAATAATATAATATTTTTGGTTAAAAAAGACATTTGCATCTTTTACATCCATCATTAGCTTCCTCATCTCCATTTCATTATCTTCATCATCATTTCTTGGTTTCATCAAAATCGTCATCTTTATCATTTTCATCAAACTAGTATCACCCAAATTAATCATCATCATTAAACCAAACATCACCCAAATCGAACAAAAATTTTGAAGTTCATGAAAATTAAAAGAAAAAAAAAATGTCGCCATCTCCAACCAATCTCCACCATCGGAGACTAGTTTTCGATAGGGGAGACACTCTGGTCTACATTGCCAAATACTAGATTTGGTCTTCGACGATAGAGACCAGAACAAGTCTCCATCACTGGAGACTATGACCTATTCTGGTCTCTATCACTAGAAACCATATTTGAAGACTGCATCTCCAGCGATGAAGGCTAGTTTCTAGCTTCGATTGTTGGTAATTGGTCTCCATCGAAGACTAGATCCGGTCTCCCTTTTTTTTATTAAATTAAAAATATATTATATTAATTTGAAATTTATAAAAAATAAAATGTTGCCTTTATATCTAATTTGAAGGGTATTTTAGTCTTTTTGTACCTTTGACCATTGACCATGAGGATTTAACCTTGGTTGATTAATGGTATGAGAGGTTTGTGTTGAATTTTTGGAAGCTCTTGTAGCCAGAGTGTGAGTATTGCAAACATCCTCATTTTTGTGCAATTTGACCTAATTTGGGGGTAGGTTTATACAATTTGCTGTCAATAAAATGATCATGTAACTACCTAAAATACTTGATATTGATGGTGGAACTAGTTTATTTTATCAATTTATTTTTAAACATTAAAATCAAATTGAGAATAATACTCGAATAGCAAAATCATTACAAAGTTAATAAGACTTCATCCTCTATCTTAGAAAGAAAATTAAGTGGTCAATGATGATAACAAGAATAAAGATATCAATTGAAACCTGCATGAAGAAATTTAGCTTAATTAATGGCAATCTGCTCAAACAAGCAAAGTTTACTTTGTTTTCCAAGGGGACAACGTGGTGGTACCCTCTAGCTCCAAGTCTCTTAGGGCATGTTTGGCAGGCTCAATTTCATGTGAGTTTAGGATTCAAAATATCTTAAACTCTCAAATGTGACATTTGGAGAGCAATTAGAAGGATTCTATTCCTAATCCCAAACCTTCTCATTTCCAGTTCTCATGGGAATGGACTTTCCAACCAAATGGTGGGATTTCATGGGTTTAAGGTTTCTCATTTCCCATCCATCTCTCTCACTTCTTCATCTCTCTTTTTCTCTCGCTATTTCCTTCTCACATCCTTTTCTATTATTGTCGATAAACAATCGCTGTCAACGAACCCAACAATAGTAGCACCCTTTATCATCCCCTTCAATTATTTTTTGTTGATATTATGGTCAGGGTTTGTTAAACCCAAAACCAGTTTTGGTTCTAGGTCTTATTGAACCTAGAACCTCAAGTTTTGGGTTTGATTGGACTTAGAACTTAGGTTCGATCGAACCCAGATACTCTTTATCTTGGTTCATTGAACCTAGATGAAATCTAGCTTTTGACAAACCCAGATGAAAGTCATTTGGGTTCGTTGAACCTAATTGTCTTTGTTTTATTTATTTATTTTTTTTCGAGTTCTTGTTTTGATGTTGTTGTTAATGTTGATGATGTTGTTGTCATTGTTGTAAGAGAGGATGATGTTGATTAATTGGGTTGCTGATAATGTTGATGAATTGGGTTGGTGATGTTGAAGATAATGGAGATTGACTAGATTAGATCTCCACTGTCCATCCATCTAGATGGACGGTGGGCATCCTATTTGGTGAATCTTCATTTTTTTTCTTTTTTTCATATGTTTTAAAAAATTATTATTAAGTGTATAATAAGATATTTAAATTAATTTTATTCTAATTCAACCCTAACTTATACCAAACACAGAATGGTGTAATTTTAGTCCAATTGTAAGTTCTACCAAATATAGGATAGTAATTTTTTTATCCAATCTATTCTAATCCATTCTAATAACAATCTCATTCTCATTTTTAATCTCAATTCTATGTGCCAAATATAGTCTTAAGCTTTTGTCTTCTAGTCTCAGACCCTGTTTGCTCCAAGTTTGTTGCCTTTGTTTTTTTTTCCAAGAAAGTTGCTATCGCTTGCTCTCTTTTTTATTCCAAAGCTGGTTGTAGAAATTGCCGTTTCTTTTTTTTTTTTTTTGTCTATTTATTCCCCTAAACTTAGTTGCTAAGCTTTCTCTTTTATAAACACCAAAAGCCCTTTTTTAGCTTTTTCATCTTTTATTTGTTTCCTGTCTCAATAATATTTCTTGATTACATGACATATGTTTTGGGTTTAGGTTTGGGTTTGGATCTTGAATTGGGTTAGAACTTGAAATGTCAATTAACTTGGATTTTGACTTGATAAAAACTATAATTTGTTCTTATTTAACACACAAATTATCTTTATTCCTATTTTACCCAAGACACAATTAATTAAAATAAAATTAACATAAAATTAGAAGCCACTTGAAAACCTTTTTCATTTGTTTCATTTTTCAAGCAAGCCTAAGTAGGAAAGAGTAGCTTTCAGTAAAATTTATTTAAAGGAAAGAAAATTAATTTTAAAGTAGACCTACATGGTCGAATAACTATTAGAAGATCAAGAAACTTAAAAAATTGGGTTTTTATCATTTTATCCCTTAGATTTGAAAATAATATCAAATCACCCTTGATTTAAAAAGTAATTGCTAAAATAGTCCAACCGTTAAATGTAATAGTGAATCTATTAATGAAGTAACAGGTTTGTTATTTTAGAGGGTAAAAGGGTCATATGGCCTTTTTCACAGACATGGATTCTAGCTGGATTAAAAGATAATTTGTTAATTGAAAATAAGAAAAAAAGCACTTAAAAAAAGTTAAAAAAATACAAAATCCAAATCAGTCTCTCTCTCTTTTTCTATTTCAATCTCTGATCATATCTCTTTCACTGTTTCTATTTCTCTTTGTCATAATCTTTCACCCTCTCTCTTTTACTGTGGCTCATCGATCAAATATAGATTTCAAACTCAGATCATTGAATGAACCCATCATCAAACCCAATACGCTTTGTTGATCGATTCCTCACCATGAGCCAAGATTTGGATCTCTTCCTTTCTCTTTCTCTTTCTCTTTCTCTCTCTCTACATGTGGTTATGTTGGTAAACCTGCCTTGTTTATGGGTTAGGATGGGTGTTGTTTGGGTGGTATGGATATGGGTGTGTGCTGGTGTTTGGGTGGTATGGATAAAGTGTTTGTGTTGTTTTGTGGGTGTATGAAGGCTGGGTGATGTGATTTCATCTAGATTCACCATTGTTGATGTGGGCAATTGAATATTTGGGTAATTTTTTGGAGGTTTGTATTTGGTTGCAGAGAAACCCAGGTGCTTGAGTTTGTTTTTTATTTTTATTTTTTAATTTGCCAATTTTCTTCTATTTTTAATTTATCAAATTAATTGTGTTGATCTTCAATAAACCTAGGTGTTTGGGTTCATTCCAGGTTCTTCCTTCAACAAACTCAGGTGCTTGGGTTTTTTTTTTTTTTTTTTTTTAAATTTATCAAAAATTTTTATTTTTTATTTTTTGGATTTTTATTTTATTTATATTTTTTTAAATTTTTTTTTTAATTTTTTTTTTCTTAAGATAGATAGTGAAAATCTGATGAAAATTTTTTAATTTTTTATTTGATTTTTAATTTTTTTAAATTTAATATGTGCAGATGGAGATTTTTTAATTTTTTAATTTTTAAAAATTTTTTCAAATTAATTTCACTGTCCATTTTAAGATTGACAATGGTGATCTAATAAAATTTTTTTTTATTTAATTCATTTAATTTTTAATGAATAATTTTTATTATTTCAATTATTTACAATTGTAATTTGTTTATTTATTTTTATATAAATTTAATTGTAAATTCTAAAAATTTATTTTTTTGTTTTTTTTATTTTTTTTTTTTTTTTTTTTTTTTTTTTTTTTTTCTTTTGTTTTTTATTTTTTAATTTTTCAATGTAGTAAGAGTATTTTAATATTTTACTGTTGATGTCATAAAACTATTAAAAATTTAGATGAAAACCACTTTTGGTGAACAATAGATGGTTTTTTGGCTAATATTTCAAAAAGTTGGGATAAACTGATATTATTTATCATTTTAGGGATTTTAGATTTTTTCTTAAAAAATTCATTATAGAGCAAATTACAATTTAACTACCTAGTTGAAACTCTAATTCTAGTTAAACAACATTTTCACCTTTATTCAATTATCCCCCTACTATTAACAAATTCCGTTACATTTAATAGTGAATAGTATCAAAACGATGAAAAGATAAAAATACCCTTAATATCTGTGTTGACTTAGTTGACCAAATGAAAAAATGAAAAAATAAAATAATTTTTTTTAATAAACCACTTCATTCATCTCTGACATAAGCCACCCACCATCCTCAACTCATCTCTGTCGCTCTCATCTCTTCTTCCTTTCTCCATCTGTCATGCTCATCTCTTCTTTCTGCTACCACTCTCCTCTTTCTACTGGTGCTTCCTTCCTTTTTTTTTTCCTTCTCTCTCCTCTCTTTTCTTCACACAGCTGCTTTATTCTCCTTCATCATTTAGGTTCATTGTCGAACCCAGATGAACCTTTATCAAGGTTTTCATCAACAAATCCAGATAGAGGCTCATCTGAGTTCTCATCAAAGAGTCCAGATGAAGAACATCTAGGTTCGTTGATACAAACCCAGTTGTACTTTCATTTGGTTTCAAATCGACGAACCTAGAAGATTCATCTGGGTTTTCGACAATTTGAACCCAGATGAACCTCCATTTAAGTTCATCGATGATTTTGAGGTTGATTTCTCTTTTTTTTTTTTTTTTTTTAGTTTGATTTATGGTTTTGATTTCAGTGATGATGTTGGGTTTGATTGTTTTGTAGGAGATTGATTATGTTGGAATTGGGTTTGATTGATGATGTTAGGAGGTTGATTGATGATAGTTGATGATGTTTGAGGTCATTTTTTGGGTTTCCAAGAGTGGATTGATGATGTTGGGTGATTGATTGATGATTGTTGATGATGTTTGGAAACCTTTTTTGGGTTTCCAGTTGTCTGTAAACCCAAATCTGGGTTTCCATGTGATTAGAAATCTAGTTTGGAAACCTAGAATTTGAGAATAAAGAGGGAAGAGAGACAAGGGGTAGGAAGAGAAAGAAAGGGGGAAAAGATGGAGAGAAGAGGATGTGAAAGAAGATTGATGATTTTGAACTGGAAGAAGATTAATGTGGGAGAAGATTGATGATTAATTGTTGATTTTGAACGGGAAGAAGATTGATGTTTGACAAGAATAAAGATTAAATGTTTAATTTTTATTTATTTTATTTTTTTAAATATATTTTTTAAGTGATATTCTGATTTTTTTTTTTTTAATTTATTTTAAAATTTTAAAATTAATTTTAAAAGAAAAATAAAATAATATCAAAAGGTAACTTTACCCTCTCAATCAGTTGATTTTACCAGGATCCACTAATGGTAAGGGAGTAAATTGTAATAAAAGTAAAAATGTTGTTCCACTTGAATTAAGGTTTCAATTGTATAGCTAAATTGTAATTTACTTTTCGTCATGAGATAACATAATGTTTAATTGATCCATAAAGTTTCCACTGATTATAGCGCAAATTTCACTGGTGGGTATTTCTATATCAATTTTGATTGTGCTTTTTTTTTGGCAGTTTCATATGGTATCTACCTAATTTTCTGGAGATTCATCATTGGAGGTACCATCCCTATCTTAGAAGAAGTTTGCAGTTGAATGGACAGAATCTCTCATTTGCACTGTCTGAGTAACAAATTTATGTTCAAATTAAATTATCAACATCCTTTTGCATATAACAAAATAAAATTATATGTATACAAACAGGGTGTCCAGTAGCCAGGAAAATTTGGAAAGTGAAAAGAAATCATCTCTTCGCTAGTAAACTTTCCCAGAAATTGGTAGAGAAGGATACGTCATGGAGCCTAAAGATTGAGGAACATTTACTTTTTTATGGACCTGTTCCAAAAGAAGAAAAGAAGAGAGAGAAATCCGTTGTTTGCTGCAATAAGAACAGGAAATGCAAAGCTTGTCAAGATGATACTTGATGAGCATCCTCAGGCAATTGAGTATATTAATGATAGGAAACAAAACATATTGCATGTGGCTGCTATGTATCGTCAAAAGGAGATTTTCGATCGTGTGAGAAAAGAAGAAATACTAATGTTCGGATTGGCCCGACAAATTGATGACAAAGGTTACACCATTTTACACGCTGTTGCAGACACTGAGCATTACAGGGGAGGAACTCGCTCTGGTCCTGCCTACCAATTGCAAGAGGAGTTAGAATGGTTCAGTGTAAGATTCGTTGTCATTTGTTTACCCTTTGTCCAGAATATATATAAATTTGTGAGGCATATCTGACATATCTTTGTACAATCTTTATCATACGTAGTTGTTTATCTTTTTTTTTTTTTTTTAATTTTTTTAATTGAGATCAAATCAAAATACAATCAGGATAAGTTACAATGTGAGTTTGTGGCGTTGTTCAGAGATCAATTCTCAGAATTTCTGTGGGGAAAATGTTCATAATTTTTGTGGGACTTAATATAAAACCCATCACCTAAAAGAGGTAGTGGAAGGTTGAATAGTCTAATCACCAAACCACAAACTTTTTCCTGGACTTTTTGTGTTTGCCTCTTAACAAATCTCAAGTTCAATAAAAGACAAAAATTTACGTCATAGTAAAGACAACATAATGGTATTTCCAAAACATTTTATTAGAGATATTTTTAATAAGAAAAATAAATTATGTTTATTCTTTTATGTGTTTGTGAACGCAGAGGGTGGAGAAAATAGTGCCATCATACTATAAAATGCTGCCTGACGAAGAAAAGAAGACTGCTGAAGATATCTTGAAAGAAAAGCATAAAGATCAACATAAGGAGGCACAAAATTGGATAAAAGAGACTTCTCAGTCATGCTCTGCAGTTTCTGTTCTTGTCGCCACTGTTGTCTTTGCTGCCGCCTTCACTGTACCTGGAGGTACTAATGACAATAATGGTCAACCAATTCTCCTCTACTCCCCTATCTTCTTTTTTTTCACCATCTCAGACATCATCTCCTTATCCTGCTCCTTGACTTCCGTTGTTATGTTTCTCTCTATCATTTCATCACCTTTCGAGCTCGAAGATTTTCAAACTGCACTCCCTAGAAAACTAACATTCGGCTTTACCTTGCTCTTCATGTCTGTGGTAACAACTATGCTCGCTTTCTCGTCAACCATTTATCTCATCATTCAATTGGATGAGCGTCGAAATTGGACTATAACTCTAATTTGCAGTGCTGCGTTCTTCCCAGTGAGCGTGCTGGCACTGACACACTTCCCATTGTTTGTGTCGTTTATAACTGCTTGGAAGCAATTGTTCAGGGCCGTTTGGAACGTTCTTCCTTGCAACCTATGAATTAACTGCGTGAAGCTTGTCTGGAAGAAAGTCCTTCGATATCCACATTCTGAGGAGAAGGGAAAATGAGAGTTTTGTGCCGGTGTTCTTGAAATTTATCTGTACGAATTACTGTGGTCTGTGGTTATTATATGTGTACGTTTAAATAGTCTTTAATACTATTGTAGGACCTTTTTTTACTAGCTAAAATTTTTGGATTAAATTGGTATTGATGTGTTATGAGAGTTTAGAGGTCCGGAGTTCAAAATTCCACTACCCTTATTTAGAATTTTTATTCATTACACTTATTAGACGATACGGGTGCTTTATGTCATTTGTCTATTCGATCTAGCAGTTATCTTTACTATTAACTAAGCGATAAAGTTAGATGTTCTGTTTATTAAAAACTACATACATAAATTGTAATCATGAGAATGATTATTATGTTTATTTTACAAGGTCATAATTCACAGTTCACATAATTGAAAAAAAAAAAATTCACAATTCACATTGAATTGTGAAGTGGTAGCTTGATTTTGTTGTTTTATTCCTACTTTGGCTTTAACTTGAGAGTTTAGCTTTTGGACCACTTCAATTGACCCATAATTGATGCTCATTTGATAAAAATTTGATATTTCAAAAATATATTTATTTAAAAATGGTTTTCTTTAATTAAACAATTGAGCTTATGTTTTATCAGCACTAAAGAACTAAACTCAGTTTTTCTAGCACTTTTTTACTGTTCTTTTTTTTTAATGACAAAAATATCCTTAAAACTTGTGAGACCTCGAAACTCATTTATAGGAAAAACCTATTTTTAGTGGATAGATCAGTGAATAAGTCTATCCGAAAATGGTATTAAAAGCTAATTTAAGATTCGACTAGACATTTATGACCAAAATGTGATGTGTATAACCTAGGATATCATTTTTATAAAAAGTAAAATTTTTCGATGAATATTGTCCGTGTGAATAGTGATTTTTGAAAAACGGACCCAAAAAAAAAAAAAATTTCCTGAATAAGTGGTAGAATTTATAGAAATTGAAACAGATCGAAAATGAGTTCGTTTCAGTAGGTTTTAAGTGAATCGAAGTTTATTGGACGAAAATATCATTTTTGGAGAATAATGGGTATTAATTGTTTTACACCCATTTGAAATTTTTTAAAGCATGCAATTGAGAGGGCTTATATCTAATTAGAATATTACATAGTCAATTTAATGATTGGATGACAATGAAATATTTTTGAAATTTATTTAGACATGAATGTAAATTAAATACATTAAAGGGTAAAGTAGACATTTCACTAAGAAATTGTTACCAAGAAACACAAATCCATGTCATGCAAAATTAGCCAATGAGAGAGTGCCACCTAAAAGTGAAAAAGTGTGGGTTAATTATGTGACCATGTGATTAAAATAATTAGTTTAGTTAGGTTAATGGATGGTCAGGAAATGGACCAATCAAATGCTTTATAATGTAACAAAGGATAAACTTGACAATATGGAAATAGTTGAAGGGCAAATAGGTCATTCAAACATAAAATTTGGGAGACCTATATAAGCTTGCACTCATGCATAAAATAGAGAGAACAATTGAAAGACTTGAGAGGAAAGAAGAGAGTTTCAGTCACCATGGGAGAGGGCATTCTACCTAAAATACTAAATATCGAAGGTGAAACTATTTTATTTTATCAATTAGTAAAACTAAAAATTATTTAAACATTAAAAATCAAATTAAGAATAATATTCGAATAACAAAATCATTACAAAATTAATGATTTCATCCTCCATCTCAAAAATGAAAATTAAGGGGTCAATAATGATAACAAGAACAAATATATAAATTAAAACCCACGTGAAGGAAGAATTTCCGCTCAATTGGTGGCAATTTGCTCAAACAAGAAGAGTCAACTTTCTTTTCAAAAAAGGCCAAAAAAATAAAAAAAAAAAGAACTCAACTTTGTTCTCCATGGGGACAACATGGTGGTCCCCCCTAGCTCCAAGCCTATTAGGGCTTGTTTGTTGCATGGCTTTGGATAATTTTAAGTCCAAACCTATATTTGGTAAGGGAGTAGGATTAAAAAAATCAATTCTGTCTCTCTTTGCTATGCTACTGTGGTAGGTTAAATCAAATTCACTACAGCAGCAGGATAAAAGCAAGGGACATGTTGTCCTTTGCTTTTTCATGTGATTTATTTTTTTTTTTTTTTCATTTTATTTTTTTTCTTAATGTTAAATTAAATAATATTTATTAAATTATTTATTTTAAAAATTAAGCTAATATATTTATTAAATATTTTTAAAATGTAATATTATTTTAAATTAATTATAAAATAAGTATTATTTTCTCTAAAATTAATTTATATAATTATATATTATTTTAAAATATAATTTAATATTTTATTTTATTTTAAATTAATTTAAATATTTTTAATATATGATATATTTACTTTATTTAAAATTAATTTAATATGTTTATTAAAAAAATCATTTTAGTATTAATTAAAAAATTTTATTTCAAGTTACAATTAATTCAAAATAAATTTGTTTATTTTAGAAAATAATTTAATTATTTAAAATTGATTTTATCCAATCTCATATTATACCAAATATATCATAGTACTAATTTATTCAATCCGATATGACATCAAATGCATCACAACATTAATTTATCAAATCTAATCCAATCCAATTTCATAAAAATAATCCAATCAAATTCTGCGTGCTAAATGGGGCCTTAGTTTACTCCAAGTTTGCCGCCACCGTTTTTTTCTTTCAGAAGAAATGCTGCCTCTGCTTTTTGTTCCAAGAAAATTACTACCACTTGCTTTCTTTTTTCTCCCAAAGCTAGTAGTAGAAATTATCGCTCTGTTTTTTTTTTTTTGGTCCCTTCCCCTAGCTAAGCTACTAAGCTTCTTCTTTTATAACCACCAAAAACCCTTTTCTAGCTTTTTCCTCTTGTATTTGTTTCCTGTCTCAACAATATTTCTTGATTACATAACATATGTTTTGGGCTTGGTTTGGATCTTAAATTGGGTCTAATTTGAATGTTCAATTGACTTTTATTTTGACTTGACAAAAACTATAATTTGTTCTCATTCGACACACAAATTCTCTTTATTCTTGTTTCACCAAAAATACAACTCATTAAAATAAAATTAGCATAAAATTGGACTAATAAATCTATATTTAATGGTAATAAAAATATATAAATTATGCTCATCAAATTCTCTCAAACCTAGATTTTGGTAGTTCTCAAGCAAAACAAAAACCAAAGAAAACTAGAAACAAATAATAACAAAAGTCTAACTAACCCATTTGCATAGATTGACATGATTGCACTTAGTGTGTGCAACAAACCTCTAAACCCTTTGGTGTCTATAGTTAGAGGAGGTGTGTCTCATGAGTGTTTACCAGTAATGATACCCACAAATGTCATAATGCAAGACTCAAATATGCAACCAAATAAATAAACACACTTCTTAGGCATATGGTTGCAAAAATCACCACTTGCTAATTTATCAGTGAGGCAGCGGTTAATGATTTATTGGTTATTCACTGAGTACTCGATGAGTACTATTAATTGAGGTCGACCTAGGTCAAATATGTAAAACTAGGTCAAAGCTCAGCTATTGGTGTGATTTTATCAAAGTTTAAGGGAGTTTGTGTAATTTTGCCCATATATATGCACACACACACATAAACAACACAAACCTTACCATATTTTTCTAACATTCCACTTTCATGCCTCCCCTCCTCTAACCTCTCTCACATCGCACCACTACACACCTTCCTCCTCATTCTCTCACCCATTTCACCAACCATCGACCGTCCACCACCACCGTTTGACGAACATGCAGTCGTATCGACTTACACTATCGCCTCGACCTCTCTCACGCCAACTGTCCTCTCTCATGCCCACTTCACCAAGCATCGACCATCTATCACCATCGATCTCTCTCTCGCCATAACGACTTTACATTGTCAAACCCCTTTATTTCTTGCCCCTAATTTCAAAGCTTGTTTTGTCAATTTTTGGTACATTTCTTTTGCTCTATCTGCTATTGTTTTTTTATTTGTTTTGAATTCAAAGTTGGGTTTTTTTGGAAACTTTGATTCTTTTTAAAGTTGGGTTCTTTTGTTTTTGGGTTTTCTTCAATATTTGTTGTTGTTGTATCTTTTTTTCCATTGCTATTATTTTTTTAATTGTATTTTTTCAAAAATAAAAATAAAAAAAGCCCAATGTGAGTCGGACTGATTCAACTGATTACTCAATTAACTTAGTTGATTAATCGGCTCACCTGATTTGGCTACCGATCTCATCCTTATTGGATTAGCAACATGCCGATCGACAATAAAGTGCTGAAAAATCATCGATTTCTAGCGATTTTTGCAACATTGCTCAGGCATTAAACATCAACTCTTTCCATCAAATAGGTAACAACAATCAAATTAAGTATCAAGCATTATCCATAATTTAGAAAGATATTAATTTCCATGTAGTAAGTGAGTTGCTTTAGTCTATGGCAACTTTATGCAAGAAGGGTGATTAGTTGTAATTGACGAAAAGTATTCCTTAAGAGATTTCTCTGTCGGCACAACATTTTTAATTACATAATTGTTTCATGATGTCATTACATTGTTTATTGCCATATTTTAATTTGAAATGTCTATCCTACTTAAACGCTGATAAACGCTGATAAATCATGATTCCAAACACTCATAAACTAGTACAAGTCCTAACCACAAATCTTTAGTCCTAATTGTCTCAAAAACCATCCAAAAAAAAGTAAATCTCAAAGCAAAAGAAACAAATAACTGACAAAATATTACAATAAAATAAAATAATAAAAGCAAAACAAAAGAAATAAAAGTTAAAACACCCAAACAATATAAACTAACTGTATCTAAAATAAATCAACACAAAAGCAAACCCACTAATTACAAACAACTAAACAAAAGTGGCAAAAAGCAAATAAAAAAATAAGACCAAAATACACCAACACTGCCTTTTTTTTTTTTTAAATACATAAAGGCAAACTAATAATATAATCCTAAATCCTAAATTAAAAGCAGTAGAAGAATTAAATAATCTAGATTAAACTAGTTTTTCACATAATCCCAAACAATGGAGCCAAATTTTGTTGTGCAAACTTTTAAATGCTCATAAGTATATGAGTCAATTGTAGAATGGATTATGCGAGCATGAAATCAATCCCATAGAGATTGATAAAATATTCATCTAATTGCAAATGAATTCAATTCTAATCTAGTTGACAAAATTTTGAAAACTGAGAAGTAACTAAAACTAACAAATAAAATTCAAAATTAACAAGATAGAATTAATGTGCAAAACTCAAACAATGGAATAAAAAATCTAAGATTCACAATCCATCATTATCAACTTGTAATATCTTACTATTCAAGAAAAATTTCAGAAATAATCTAGAAATCAATTTGTTATTTTCTCATGATCTATCTATTAGGCTTAAAAAATAAATCTTTTGTAAATTCTTATTTCAAGACTTGAAATTTATAAGATCTAGATATTACATGTATCCAATGTTTGGAAGACATACAATCAAAAATCTTATTTATGAACTTTTTCAGTCCAAAGTCAAATTATTAAAAGGACAAATTGCACAAACTTCCCCTAAAGTTAGGCAAAATTGCACAAAAATAAGGATGTTTGCGATACTCACACTCTGGCCATTTGAGATTCCAAAAACTTAGCATAAATCTTCTCTTTTGTTAGTAAACCATTAGTCAATCATTGTTAAATCAAAATTATGAAGGATAAAATAGTCAATTCACAGCGAATAAATATTTTAATTAATAAAATGATAATATAATATTTTTTGTTAAAAAAGACATATGCATCTTCTACATCCATCATTATCTTCCTCATCTCCATTTCATCATCTTCATAATCCATTTCTTGATTTCATCAAAATCATGATCATCTCCATAATTTTCATCAAACTAGTATCACCCAAATCAATCATCATCATTAAACCAAACATCACCCAAATCAAAAATTTCAAAGTTCATTAAAATCGAAAGAAAAAGAAATGTCACCATCTCTATCCAGTCTCCACCATCGGAGACTAGTATTTGACAGCAGGGACACTCTGGTCTACATCACTAAAGACTAGATCTACCCTCCTCTTTATCACTAGAGACCAGATTTGAAGATCGTGTGTTCAATGATGAAGATAAGTTTTTGGCCTCCATCGTTGGTAATTGGTCTCCAACGAACATTAGATCTATTATCCAAGGGAGACCATGATCCAATCTCCATTTTTCTAATTAAATTAAAAATATATATTATATTAATTTTAAATTTATAAAAATAAAATGTTGCCTTTACATTTGATTTGAAGGGTGTTTTAGTCTTTTTGTATCTTTGACCATTGACCATAATAATTCAACGGTGGTTAACTAACAGCATAAGAGATTTGTGCTGAAATTTTGAAAGCTCTGGTAGCTAGAGTGCGATGATCGTAAACATCCTCATTTTTGTGCAATTTCACCTAACCTAGGGTTAGGTTTGTGCAATTTGCCCTTAATAAAATAATCATGTAACTACCTAAAATACTTGATATTGATGGTTGAACTATTTTATTTTATCAATTTGTTATCTGAACATTAAAATCAAATTGAGAATAATACTCAAATAGCAAAATCATTACAAAGTTAATAAGACTTTCATCCTTTACCTCAAAAAAGAAAATTAAACGGTCAATGATGATAACAAGAATAAAGATATAAAATGACACTTGCATGAAGAAATTCAGCTCAATTAGTGGCAATTTGCTCAAACAAGAAAAGTTTACTTTGCTTTCCAAAAGGACAATGTGGTGGTCTCCCCTAGCTCCAAGTCTCTTAAGACATGTTTGGCACACCTAATTTCACATGGGTTTAGGATTCAAAAGATCCTAAACTCCCAAATGCGGCATTTGGAGAACAATGGGAAGGGTTCTATTCTTAATCCCAAACCTTCTCATTTCTAGCTCTCATGGGAATGGGCTTTCCAACCAAAATGGTGGGATTTAGTGATTTTTTGAGATCCATCTCTCTCTCACTCCTCCATCTCTCTTTTTCTCTCGCTGTCTCCTTCTCATGTTCTTTTCCATTGTTGTCGGTGAGCAACCACTGTCAATGAACCTAGCAACAGCAGCTCCCTTCATCATCTCCTTCAATTATTTTTTGTTAATATTGTGGCCTAAGTTTGATTGAACTTAGAACCTGCTTTGGTTCTAGGTTCGATTGAACCCAGAGCCTTAAGTTCTGGGTTCAATTGGACCTAAAACTTGAGGTTTTAGGTTCGATTGAACCCGAATACTCTTCACCTATGTTCGTTGAACTCAGGTTAAATAAGGGTTTCGACAAACCCGGATGATGGTCATTTGGATTCGTTGAACCTAGTTGTCTTTGTTTTATTTATTTATTTTTTCAAGTTCTTATTTTGATGTTATTGTTATTGTTGTTGATGTTGTTGTTAATGTTGTTGATGATTTTGTTGTTGTTGTAAGAGATGATGATGTTGATTAACTAGGTTGTTGATAATGTTGATGAAGTGGGTTAGTGATGTTGAAGATAGTGGTGACCCACTAGATTGGATCTCTACTGTCCATCTATCTAGATGGACAGTAGGGCTCCAATTTGGTGGATCTTCATTTTTTTCCTTTTTTTCATATTTTTTATAAAATTAATATTAAGTATATAATAAGATATTTAAATTAATTTTGTTCGAATCCAATCATAACCTATACCAAATACAATATGGTATAATTTTAATCAATTGTAAGCTCTACCAAACATAAGATAGTAATTTTTTAATTCAATCTAATCCAATCCATTCTAATTGCAATTCCATTCTCATTTTCAATCTCAATCCTACACGTCAAACATAGTCTTAAGCTTTTGCCTTCTAGTCTCCAACCTTGTTTGCTCCAAGTTTGTTGCCTTTGTTTTTGGTTCCAAGAAAATTGCTACTGCTTGCTCTATTTTTTCTCCCAAAGCTGGTTGTCGAAATTGTTGTTTCTTATGTTTGTTTGTTTGTTTGTTTATTTCTATTTATTCCCCTCTGCTTAGCTGTGAGCTTCCTCTTTTATAAACACCAAAAGCCATTTTTTAGCTTTTTCATTTTTTATTTGTTTTCTATCTCAACAATATTTCTTGATTAGATGACATATGTTTTGGGTTTGGGTTTGGGTGGAGATCTTGAATTAGGTTTGAACTTGAATCTTCAATTGACTTGGATTTTGACTTGATAAAAACATAATTTGTTCTTATTTAACACACAAATTATCTTTATTCTTCTTTTGCCAAAAATACAACTAATTAAAATAAAATTAACATAAAATCAAAACCCACTTGAAAACCTTTTTCATTTGTTTTTTTTTTCAAGCAAGCCTAAGTAGGAAAGAGTAGCTTTAAGGAAATTTTATTTAAATGAAAGAAAATTTGTTTTGAAGTAGACCTGCGTGGACGAATAACTATTAGAAGATTGAGGTACCTAAAAAATTGGGTTATTATCATTTTATCCTCTAAATTTGAAAATAATAACGAACCACCCCTGGTTTAAAAAGTAATATCTAAAACAGTCCAACCGTTAAATATGATAATGAATCTGTCAATAAAGTAACAGATCTTTTATTTTGGAGGGTAAAAGGGTCATGTGGCCTTTTTGACAGACATGGATCCTAACTAGATTAAAATATAATTTGTTAATTAAAAAAAAAAAAGCACTTAAAAAAAAGTTAAAAGAAATACAAAACCCAGATCGGTCTCTCTCTCTTTCTTTCTCAATCTCTTACCATCTCTCTTTTACTGTTTCTCTTTCCTTCTGTCATAATCTCTCACCCTCTCTCTTTCATTGTGGCTCACCGATCAAATCTAGGTTTCAAACTCAGATCATTGAATGAACCCATCATCGAACTCAAGAGGCTTTGATGATCAATTCCTCACCAGGAGTTGGGATTTGAATCTCTTCCCTCCTCTTTCTCTCTCTCCATCTCTCTCTTTGCATGTGGTTGGGTTGGTAAACTTGCCTCTTTTATGGGTTAGGATGGGTGTTGTTTGAATGGTATGCATATGGGTATGTGGTGGTGTTTGGATGGTTTTTGGGTGGTATGGATAAAGTGTTGGTGTTGTTTTTTGGGTGTATGAAGGCTGGATGATGTGGTTTCATCTAGATTCACCATCACCGATGTGGGTGATTGAATATTTGGATAATTTTTTGTATTTGGCTGTAGAGAAACTCGGGTGCCTGAGTTCGTCCTTCAACAAACCTAGGTGTCTGAGTTTGTTTTTCATTTTTTTTTTAATTTGTCAATTTTTTTTTTAATTTTTAATGTATCAAATTAATCTTCAACAAACTCAGGTGCTTGGGTTTGTTCTGGGTTCTTCCTTCAACAAACCCGGGTGCCTAGGTTTGTTTGTTTGTTAGTTAGTTAGTTAGGATTTTTTTTTTTTTTTAATTTGTCAAAATTTTTTATTTTTTGGATTTTTATTTAAATTTTTATTTTTTTTCAAATTAATCTTCCTCGAGTATATTAAGAGGTTGTTTGTTTTTTGCACTTATCACTTAATGGTACTTAATTAGACCAATTAAGAGATTTTTTTTTTTTTTTTTAAGTGGTCAAACCACTTAAAACAACACAAAAACCACTTAAAAAAAAGTCACATTTTTTTTTTTACTTTTCACTTAATACAAAATCACTTAATGATTTTATAAATATATTATTCCAAATTTATCATTCTTAAAATAACTTATTTCCAAGTTTATCATAGTTTTACATTATACAAATTTCTTTTAATGCTTTAACAAACAATATTGAAAAATAAAAATCCTAAACATTTCAACATCAAATTTTTCTATAGCTGGATTACTATATTTCTCCAATCAAATTTCGATAAGAATCTTTATTGATTTTCTTTATTAATCTACTTGTGGAGTAGTCCATATATGTGTTTATTTGTTAAAGTTTCACTGTGTTATTAGTATTTTTGGTTTATGTATGTTGATGAAAATTTGTTTATGTATAATAGAACCTTAAAGTTTCTCCTTTTGTTTCTCCTTTTGATTTTTTTATCTTAAAGTTTTTATCGAATCTGTTATCCATGTATAATAGAACCTCAATTTTTTTTTTTTTTGTTATCGAATCTGTTATCGTGTATATTATTTTACAATTTCAATTTTTGTTGTAGTGGTAATTCAATTTAAGACCATTTTGTTTATTTTTATTTGAATATATAACTTTAATTGACTCTACTATAATAATTCATCTTATTTTAATAATGAATCAAAATATATATATATATAAATATTTTAATATTTTTTAAATAATTTATTGTAATTGTTTGTATCATATTAAATAAAGTTATTTAACAACTAATAATAAAAGGATATAAATATCAAATTACTAATATTCAGACAATTTTAACTTTAAAAAACAAATAAGATTATTATACATTCAGAGGTAAGGAAAAAAAAAAAACATGTTTATCAGATTTCATATTTCAGTCACCATTTAGTCTTCAGTCTTCAGCAGCACTGTTCAATATTCAAACGAAAAAACAAATGACCTCTAAGATGGATAATGGAGATCTGATTGATTTTTTTAGTTTTTTAAGTTTTTAATTTTTTATTTTTTAATTTTAATTTTTAATTTTTTTAATTTTTTTTAATTATTTAATTTTTTAAAAATTAATCTGACCGTCCATCTTAAAATAGATAATAGGGATCTAATGGAAATTTTTATTTAATTTATTTAATTTTTATTTAATAATATTTATTATTTTAATTATTTAAAATTGTAATTTATTTATTGATTTTTATATAATTTAATTGTAAATTCTAAAAAATTGTTTTTTATATATATTTTTTATTTTGGTTATGAAAGGGTAGCTTGGTAATTGACTAATTTTTTGTTTTTTATTTTTAATTTTTCAATATAGTAAGAGTATTTTGGTCTTTTATTGTTGTTGTTATAAAACCATTAAAAATTTGGATGGAAACCACTTTTGGTTAACAACAAAGGGTTTTTTGGCTAATATTTCAAAAAGTTAGGATAAACTGATATTATTTACCATTTCAGGAGGATTTTAGATTGTTCCCAAAAAAATTCATCTTGAGATAACATTATGTTTAATTGATCTATAAAGTTTCCACTGATTATAGCATAAATTTCACTGCTTGGTATTTCTATATCAAATTAATTTGATTGTGCATTTTTTGATAGTTTCATATAGTATCTACCTAATTTTCTGGAGATTCATCATTGGAGGTACCATCTCTATCTTAGAAAAAGTCTTCAATTGAATGGACAGAATCTTATTTGCATTGTCTGGGTAACAAATTTATGTTCAAATTAAATTATCAACATCCTTTTGCATATAACAAAATAAAATTATATGTATACAAACAGGGTGTCCAGTAGCCAGGGAAATTTGGAAAGTGAAAAGAAATCATATATTCGCTTGTACACTTTCCTAGAAATTGGTAGAGAAGGATACGTCATGGAGACAAGAGATTGAGGAACAATTACTTTCATATGTGTGGTGTCTGTGACCCAAAAACACACTTAATGACATGGCACAAAGGGATTGGAGACTTTTTTATGAAAGTTACAAATGCAATGAAATGATGTCTCTCTTGATTTGGTATGCAATTTGTTTGTTACTGCAACTGTCATGCAAGTTGTGCAATGCTCTGATGTTGTTGTGCAAGTTGTGCAACTCTGATCAGGTGTCAAGCAAACTGTGTACCTCTAATTGGCTTAAAGCAAGTCTGCTTGTGGGACAGAGCTTGTGGTAGTAGTGGTTGTAGTATCTGAGAGTTACAATATCTGAGAAAGCAAAAAGGATGAGAGGGAGTGACTCTAATGTGTGAGAGGTGTGAGGCTTGAGAGAATAGCACACATACAACCTGTTGTTCTAAAAAAAAAAAAAAAAAAAAATTACCATTTTTGAGGGTAAGAGAGAGAGATCTTGTAATGAGAAGTTGTATAATCTTGCCATTGTTTTATAAATGAAATCTCAACAGTAGCTCACAAAGTAGATGTAGATCAAATTGATCAAACCACTATAAATCTCTTGTTTATTTTCTATTTTTTGCAGTCATTACCTGTCATATTTGCTCTATTTTTGCTTGTAAACACTTGGCATATTTGAGTTGTCTATAACAAATTAGTATCAGAGCATCAGGTTGTAGGTTAGCTCAAGATTCAAGGATCATCTGAAAGTAGAAGCAAGAGCAATGAGTTCAACTCAGTTCGAAATGGAGAAGTTCAACAGGAAAGGTGATTTCGGGATGTGGAGGAAGAAAATGCGAGCAATCTTGGTTCAACAGAAGTGTACCAAAGCTCTAGATGGAGAGAAGGATTTACCTGATTCATTATCAACTGAAGAAAAGCAAGAATTGATGGAGACTGCCTATAGCACAATCATTCTCAACCTTGCAGATAATGTTCTACGACAGGTAAATGATGAAGATACTACAGCTAAAGTTTGGTTAAAATTAGAGTCTCTTTACATGACTAAGTCTTTATCTAGAAAGATTTATCTTAAAGAACAATTGTTTGGTTTCAAAATGGATCCTTATAAGTCTCTTGAAGATAATCTGGATGATTTCACTAAGTTGAATATTGAGCTTGCTAATGCCGATTCTAATGAAGCATTGAGTGACGAAAATCAGACCATTATTGTCCTAAATTCCTTACCTGACTCATATAAAGATCTGAAAGCTGCAATCAAGTATGGAAGAGATTCACTTACTCTTGAAGATGTACTTGGAGCTTTAAGGTCTAGAGAAATGGAGATGAGGTCAGAAAAGAAAGTAAGCAATGGAGAGTGACTGAATGTAAGAGGGAGATCTGAGAAGAAAGACAATAACTACAAGAATAGAGGAAGGTCTAAATCGAAGTCTAGAGTAAAAGGCAAGAATTGTTATGGATGTCACAAGGAAGGTCACTTCAGACGTGATTGTCCAGAGAGAAAGAACAAGAAAACAAAGAAGAATTAAAAGGATGGTGATGCTACTGTTGTTTCAGACGGTTATGAGAGCGCAGATGTTCTAGCTGTGTCTACCAAGGAATTCCATGAAGAATGGATATTAGACTCGGGTTGTACATTTCACATGTGTCCTAAAAGAGAGCTTTTCACAACTTACCAGGTAATTGATGGTGGAAAAGTTCTAATGGGGAACAATGTAGTTTGTCGGGTGATTGGTATTGGCACTATAAGAATCAAAATGTTTGATGGTCAAATCAGAACATTGTCTAATGTGAGGCATATTCCTAACTTGAAAAGGAATTTAATCTCACTAAGCACTCTAGATGAAGCTGGTTATAGCTTTAAGGGGACAAATGGTACATTGAAGATCTCTAAGGGAATTATGACAGTTATGAAAGGTCAAAGGCAAAATGGGCTATACAGTCTTGTTGGAAGCACCATTACAGGTAGCTCAGCAGTTGGAATTCAACATAAACAAGAAAAAACTAGACTATGGCACATGAGACTTGGTCATGTGAGTGAGAGAGGGCTGAAAGAGCTAAATAATCAAGGGTTGTTGTGTGGAGATTCAGTTGGAAAATTAGATTTTTGTGATCATTGCATAATTGGCAAGCAAACTAGGTTGAAATTTAACACTAGCATGCATACATCCAATGGCATTATTGATTATGTACACTCAGATGTTTGGGGGCCTGTAAGAGTTAATTCTCATGGAAGCAATAGATACTTCATAACTATCATAGATGACTTCTCAAGGAAAGTATGGTTGTACTTGATGAAGCACAAGAGTGAAGCACTTGTTAAATTCAAAGAATGGAAAACACTGGTGGAAAAGCAATATGGTAGAAAAGTTAAGAAACTCAAGATAGATAATGGTCTTAAGTATCTCAATGATGAGTTCACTGTTTTTTGCAAACAAGAGGGAATATAGAGGCACATGATAGTTGTGAAAACACCTCAGCAGAACGGTTTGGCTGAAAGAATGAATCGAACTCTTTTAGAAAGAGTAAGATGCATGCTCTCAAATGCAAAGTTACCAACACAATTCTGGGCTGAAGCTGTCACAACTGCCTGTTATCTTATTAATAGATGTTCATCTTCTACTATTGGTTTTAAAACACCAGAAGAGAAGTGGAGTGGGGTGCCTGCTAAGTATGATAACCTTAGAGTGTTTGGGTGCATAGTTTATGCACATTCAAACACTGGTAAATTAGAGCCTAGAGTAGTGAGGTGCATATTCCTCGAGTATCCGGAAGGTACAAAAGGCTATAGGCTTTGGTATAAGGGAGATGGTTTTGCAGAAATAATTATCAGTAGGGATGTGACTTTTAAGTAGGATGAGCTTTTGGGTTTATTACTAGCAACATACATTGAAAATGAAAATGCTCAGAGTGGAGAAAAAATTCAGATTGAGGTGGAGCCATCACAAGATTCTGAACTAGCTTTCTCTAACATTCCTAAAGAAAATGAAGATCAACTTGAGCAGAATTTTGAAGAGCAAGATAACTTGCAAGAATATCTTTTGGCCAAAGATAGAGAGAAGAGACAAACAAAAGCTCCTTAGAGATATGGCTATGTAGATATAGTAGCATATGCTCTGAATACAGCAATGGAAGAATCTGATGTTGAGCCATTGAACTATCAACAAGCTATGAACTGTAATGATTCTATAAAATGGAAGCTGGCTATGGAAGAAGAAATAAAATCACTACACCAGAATAATACTTGGGTATTAGTGAAGAAACCAGAAAATGTGAAGATAATGGGGTGCAAGTGGATTTTCAAAAAGAAACATGGATTACCCGAGACAGAGACCAGATTTAAGGCAAGGCTAGTTGCCAAGGGGTTCACTCAACGACAAGGAATTGATTATAATGAAGTGTTCTCACCTGTGGTCAAGCATACTTCTATTAGAATTCTATTGTGTTTAGTTGCAGGCTTTGATATGGAGCTTGAGTAGATGGATGTTAAAACTACATTCTTGCATGGAAAGCTCAACAAGACTATTTACATGAGTCAACCTGATGGTTTCAAGGTACTAGGTAAGGAGAATTATGTATGCTTGCTTAAAAAATCCTTATACGGCCTTAAACAATCGCCTAGGCAATGATATAAGAGGTTTGACACTTTTATCACTAAAAATGGTTTCAAGAGATCATCATATGATAGTTGTGTATACTTCAAAGGCTCTACTTATCATGATAGGATTTATTTGTTGTTATATGTTGACGATATGTTGCTGGCTAGTAGAAAATCAGTGGAAGTGCAGAAGTTGAAACAAATTCTGCAATCTGAATTTGACATGAAAATTTTGGGGAAGGCACAGAGAATATTAGGAATGGATATTCCAAGAATAGAAAAACTGGTGTTTTGATCTTGTCACAAAAGGAATATCTAGCTAAAGTAATCAAGAGGTTTGGCATGTCGGATGCAAAACCTGTAAATGTTACCTTAGCTGCACATTTCAAACTTTCTACTGAATTGTGCCCAAAGAAAGATGAAGATATGCAGTTGATGGCTAAGGTACCGTATGCGAGTGCTGTTGGAAGCGTCATGTATGCGATGGTGTGCACACAACCTAATATAGCTCATGCAGTGAGCTTAGTGAGTAGATATATGGCAAATCTTGGGAAAGCACATTGGGAGGCAGTAAAATGGTTACTAAGATATTTGAAGGGGTCTTTGAACACTGGTTTGTTGTTTAAAAGACTAGAAGAGCCAAAGTATCTTGTCAAGGGTTATGTTGATGCAAATTATGCTGGAGATCTTGATAAAACAAGGTCATGTACATGGTATATTTTCACTTTAGGTGGAGGTTGCATTAACTGGAAATCTCAACTTTAGTCTGTTGTGGCTTTATCTATGATTGAGTCTGAGTACATTGTCGTTACAAAGTGTGTTAAGGAAGCACTTTGGATCAAATGAATGATAGTAGAACTTGGGGTTTCGGAAAAAGATTTAACTGTCTTTTGTGATAGCCAAAGTGCTATACATCTTTCAAGAAATCAAATGCATCATGAAAGAACCAAACACATTGATGTGAGGTTACATTTTGTTAGAGATATAATTGCTCATGGTGCAGTAATGATTGAGAAAGTTCCTACAGCTGATAACCCAGCAGATATGGCAACAAAAGTGTTACCTGTAACTAAGTTCAAGTATTGCCTGGACTTAGTTCATGTTACTAATCAACAACATTGATGATGAAGGAGTTGAGCTACTGCGATTGTTGGAGTTGAAGTGTGTTTAAGAGTCAAGGTAGAGATTTGTGGTGTCCATGACTCAAAAACACACTTAATGACATGGTACAAAAGGATTGGAGACTTCTTTGTGAAAGTTACAAATGCAATGAAATGATGCCTCTCTTGATTTGGTATGCAATTTGTTTGTTACTACAGCTGTCATGCAAGTTGTGCAATGCTCTGATGTTGTTGTGCAAGCTGTGCAACTCTGATCAGGTGTCAGGCAAACTGTGTACCTCTAATTGGCTTAAAGCAAGTCTGCTTGTGGGGCAGGGCTTGTGGCAGTAGTGGCTGCAGTATCTGAGAGCTGCAGTATCTGAGAAAGCAGAAAGGATTAGAGGGAGTAACTCTAACGTGTGAGAGGTGTGAGGCTTGAGAGAACAGCACACATACAACCTGCTGTTCTAAAAAAAAAAAAAAAAAAAAAACTTACCATTTTTGAGAGTAAGAGAGAGAGATCTTGTAATGAGAAGTTGTATAATCTTGCCATTGTTTCATAAATGAAATCTCAGCAGTAGCTCACACAGTGGATGTAGATCAAATTGATCGAACCACTATAAATCTCTTGTTTATTTTCTATTTTCTTTAGTCATTACCTATCACATTTGCTCTGTTTTTGCTTGAAAACACTTGGCATATTTGAGTTGTCTATAACAATATGGACTTGTTCCAAACGAAGAGAAAGAAGAGAGAAATCCGTTGTTTGCTGCAATAAGAACAGGAAATGCAAAGCTTGTCAAGTTGATACTTGATGAACATCCTCAGGCAATTGAGTGTGTTAATTATAGGAAACAAAACATATTGCATGTGGCTGCTATGTATCGTCAAAAGGACATTTTCGATCATGTGAGAGAAGAACAAATACTAATGTTCGGATTGCCCCGACAAATTGATGACAAAGGCTACACCATTTTACACGCTGTTGCAGACACTGAGCATTACAGAGGAGGAACTCGCCCTGGTCCTGCCTACCAATTGCAAGAGGAGTTAGAATGGTTCAGAGTAAGATTCATTGTCCTTTGTTTATCCTTTGTTCAAAATATATATAAATTTGTAGGGCGTATCTGACAAATCTTCGTAGGATATTTTTTATTATTATTATCCTTTTATTGAGACCAAATCAAAATATAACCGGACCAATTACGATTGTGATTTTGTAGTGTAGGGGGGGGGGGTGTGGGCCCACCACCTATAACAGGTAGTGGACGGTTGAATAGTCCTATTACAAGAGCACAACCTTTTCCCTGTAGTTTTTGTGTTCGCGTCTTAACAAATCTCAAGTTCAATAAAAGACAAAAATTTACGTCATATTAAAGACAACATAATGGTATTTCCAAAACATCTCATCAGAGACACTTTTAAGAGGAAAAATAAATGATGTTTATTCTTTTATGTGTTTGTGGATGCAGAGGGTGGAGAAAATAATTCCATCATACTATATAATGCTGCCTGACAAAGAAAAGAAGACTGCAGAAGATATCTTTAAAGAAAAGCATAAAGATCAACATAAGGAGGCACAAAATTGGATAAAAGAGACTGCTCAGTCATGCTCTGCAGTTTCTGCTCTTGTCGCCATTGTTGTCTTTGCTGCCGCCTTCACTGTACCTGGAGGTACTAATGACAATAATGGTCAACCAATTCTCCGCTACTCCCCTCTCTTCTCCGTTTTCACCATCTCAGACATCATCTCCTTATCCTGCTCCTTGACTTCCGTTGTTATGTTTCTCTCTATCATTTCATCACCTTTCGAGCTCGAAGATTTTCAAACTGCACTCCCTAGAAAACTAACGCTTGGCTTTACCTTTCTCTTCATATCCGTGGTAACAACTGTGCTCGCTTTCTCGTCAACCATTTATCTCATCATTCAATTGGATGAGCGTCGAAATTGGACTATAACTCTAATTTGCAGTGCTGCGTTCCTCCCAGTGAGTGTGCTGGCACTGACACACCTCCCATTGTATGCGTCGTTTATAACTGCTTGGAAGCAATTGTTCACAGCCGTTTGGAACGTTCTTCCTTGCAGCCTATTAATTAACCGCGTGAAGCGTGTCTGGAAGAAAGTCCTTCGATATTTACATTTTGAGGAGAAGGGAAAATGAGAGTTTTGTGCCAGCGTTCTTGAAATTTATCTGTAGTAATTACTGTGGTCTGTGCTTATTATATGTGTATGGTTAAATGGTCTTAAATACTATTGTAAGGCATTTTTTTATTAGTTAAAACTTTTGGATTAGATTATTATTTATGTGTTATGAGAGTTTGGAGGTCCCGAATTTAAAATTCCACTGCCCTTATTTAAAATTTTTATTCATTATACTTGTTAGACGATAGGGATGCGTCACATATCATAAATCTCATTTATCTTTCCGATTTAACAGTTATCTTTACTATTAACTAAGTGTTAAAGTTGGATGTTCTCTTCACTAAAAACTACATACATAAATTGTAATCATGAGAATGATCATTATGTTTATTTTAAAAGGTCATAATTCGCAGTTCACGCAATTTCACCAAAAAAAAAAAATTACAATTCACGTGGAATTGTGAAGTGACAGCTTGATTTTGTTGTTTTATTCCTACTGAGAGTTTAGCTTTTGGATCACTTCAATTGACCAATAATTGATGCTCATTTGATAAAAATTTAATATTTCAAAAATATATTTATTTAAAAATGAGTTTTTTTTTATTAAATAATTGAGATCATGTTTTACTAGAACCAAAAAGCTGAACTTAGTTTTTCTAGCACTTTTATACTGTTTTTTTTTTTAATAACAAAAATATCCTTAAAACTAATTTAAATAATTTGAAAAAAAAATACATAAGCTTTTAAAGAGTTTGAGACTCAAACAAACTGAAACTGAAACTGGGAAGAAAAATCAATGCAAGAAAGAGGTTAAGTCAATCAAGATATCAATAAAGATAAATTCAAAGAGTCGCACACACCCTAGAAACAATAAAACTCCCATTCAAAAAACAAATAGCCACACACACACAAAACCAAAAGAACTGGTTTTCACAAAGAAGAAAGCGTTGTGACGGAGAAGACGAACGACTTAGGAATAGAGAAGAATTGTTGGCGATGGCAACAAGAGAAGACGAATAGTTTTCAATAGAGAAGAACGGTTGACAATGGGTTTTTAAGGGTTTTAAGGTGAGTTTTAAGTTTTTTTGGTTGGATTTTTGTGAATGGTGATTGATTTTTACATTTTTTAACTTGGATTAGTTGGATTAGGTTGGGTTTTGTGGATGGTTATTAATTTTGGTTATTTGCGAACTTGGATTAGATTGTGTTGTGACCGTTTTCATGATATGGATAAATGGGTCACTAAAAGTCCAATGGTTGAGCCCAATGATAAAGGGTTTAGAAAGCCTAAGTACTTATGTCGTAATATCGAGCTCGCTACATTTTTCTTTAACTTATGGCTTATACCAAATCTACTTCGATGCGTTTCAACTCACGAGAATAAACCCGTCAGCTTGTTAAGCTCATGCCAGACAATCTTGTAGAAGCCAGTGTCAGATCAAATCCCTCGGATTCAGGTTTTTCAATTTTGTGCTGATGAAATCTCTACAGTCCCTGATCCGGAAGAGCAATTAATGTAGTGATGGCTATGCAAGTGCAATTAATACAATAATGGTCATGCAAGAGCAATTAATGTCGTGATGGCTATGTCAGAGCAGTTAATGTAATTATTATTTTTTAACATGTGTTACACTCAAATGTAAATCCCCCTTTATAAATGAAGGTGAAATCCTTTGTATTGGAGGATTTGAAGGAGTATTACCGTTACTTTGCCAAAAATATTTCAAAGTAACGACCATGGACACAAGAAGCTTATCGAATCACGTAAAAATCTTCTTTTTTGTATTGTTCTTCCTTTTTTTCTTCACTATTAATTGCTTTCATCTACTTTTACTGTCTTTAGTTATCAGAGTTATAATCTGAGTCTAAAATTTTTAGGTTGATCAGATTTCAACATCGATATCTTTGGCGCTAGAAGGAGGGTCTAACTGCGTCTCTAAAATCTTTAGATCGCTATTACTGGAATCTTGATTAAATGACATGGCTAGGTGAAGAACAACCAGAAGCATTGATGTAGTAGTTGAACAACCTGAGGGTCAAGTGGACCAACAAAACACTTTCTCGGTCGAAGGAGATGTCGTGCGGGTTTGGTAACAACGTTAGGAAGCCTTGGAAAACACCGTAATGCAATTTGCGGAAGCAGTTAGGGCACTAACGGATACTCAAGCCCAGGTTGCTCAGAGACAGGTTGAGGTCGCACCCCTCGGAGAAGCCCGCCAATAACTAGTAAATGAATTCCCAACTCAAGATTGAATAGAGAAAGGCTGTTGTTAGAAGGTTCAGTCCGCTCCTTTAATTTGAACTCAAGAGGAGACAGACAGCGAGCTCGCTAGCGAGAAGTGGCACCTCGCTTTGCAAGTTTGAGAGTGAGGGTAAGTCATGATGGCAACCACCACATGGAAGCCAATTGTGAGCATGAGCAAGTTTACACACGTCATGATGATGATGGGTATGAACCACGAAGGGGTCTGTACTAGGCAGAAAACTTTCATGGGGGGTGCAAGTCACGAGATCACTGTTCAGTCAAGCAGGAGAGCAGAAGTAGGTAGTCTCATACAAGGCGATCTGAGCCTCAAGACCCAATGGTCGAGGAACTGTTACAGAAGGTTTAGCAACTAGAGGAGTGACCTGAACCCAAGAATCAAACAGAGCAGTATGAGGCAAGGGTCTCGTTCACCAGGAAGATTGAGTCACACCCTGGCATCCCATATTTAAACTCCCTAACATCCCTCCTTATAATAGGAACAGCGACCCCTATGACCATCTAGATGCTTTTAATATACAGATGGACCTATAAACATCCAATCCCTTGGTAAAGTGTCGCATGTTCCTAGCGACGCTAGGAAAGTTTCTGAAACTTGGTTGAGAAACCTCCCAGCTAGCGGTATAAGCAATTGGGAAGAGTGTTAGAAAAGGTTTTTAAACCAATACAGAGTATTGAAGAGACAGCTCGCGCCACCTTGTCACCTCGCCACAATCTTTCAGAGGTAGAATGAGCCTTTGAAAGACTATATTACCAGATTCAGGAGTGAGGTGAGTAATGTGGAGAGTTCTTCAAACCAAAATATTTTAACTGCAATCTCGATAAGGCTCAAAAAAGATGGAAAACTCTACGAGAGCATATATAAGTCTCTAGTGAAGGACCTAGGCGAATTCTATGGGCAAGCAACCAAAGAGATAAGGTGAGAAGAAACTTTTGGACTAAAGAAGCCTAACAACCAGCGAAATGAGGTAGATAGCTCCCACCAAGAGAAAAGGAAAGGTTATGGTAGAGACGGAAATGGTAATCAAAAGAATTGCTCTACCAACCTAATGGCAAAAAGGGCCAAACATGAGCCTAAGAGATAACGACCTCCGCTTCGAGGTCGATATAGAAAATACAGTGTCGTGTCAAATATGCATGATAGAATTTTTGTAATAGAGTGGGAACATAGAAGACTTTGGGAAGCTAAGCCTCATAAATGTCCCATACAAGTACTGAAACCTAAAGAAGTTTTGTACCTACCACAATGAAATTGGGCATAATATTTCAAACTGTTGGGAGTTGAAGGACGCTATTGAAGACCTAATCAGATGAGGTCATTTGAGAGAGTATGTAGTACAACCTACGAACCAATGACCTCAGCAACGGGGTCCTTAACCTCAGCAGCAACAGTCAACACAGCAGCAGCATTAGCAAGATCTTGAGCAAGGACACGGAACTGTGCTAAAAACCATCTTTACCATCCATTAAGGCCTCCATATTGTAGGTACATCCAACAGATCTCACGAATGATACGCGCGAAAAGTGAATCATGTCCTGCCGCAGGTTATAATGGGCTAGAATGACCTACACAAAAGGCAAGGAAGTCCTCGGATAGTGTCGTCTTTACTGAGGAAGATGCTAGGGGTGTGTGTTGGCCCTATAATGATGCCCTGGTCATTCGAGCCAAGATTAGTAATGCCGAAATGCGGAGGATCATAGTCGATACAGAGAGTTCGATGAATGTTATGTACAAAGGGTGTTACGACCGAATGGAACTGGGAGCATAACAACTAATGCCTTAGAAACTCTTTATGGCTTCACTAGAGACGCTATCATTCTAGTTGGTCTTATAAGACTTCTGATTATGGTAAAATTATGCACGATTTTATATCCTTAGCCTATACTTTTATGATGAAAACTCAAGTAAATAGGGGTGTATTAATATTTTCTGAGTATTTTGTACAGAAGTTGAACGGAGGGGTTGAAATATAATTTTTTTGGGTAAAAGTGTAATTTGTAAAAGTTTAGGGTCTTTTTGTAAATTTTTTGCAAGGTAATTTTGGAAGCTCATTAGGAGAGATTCTTGCACCAAAATTACTGAGAGCATATCCAGTAATTTTTGTAGAAATTGATACATACTTTAAAAGCTCTTGATCCCAGTTTGGAAGGAATTTAAATACATGGGAAGAAGATATTTTCTTTAAGGAAATCTAAGTCAAAGCTTTGATGATTTTTTAAAGGAAAATCATGACATTCATTACAGAAGATTCAAGAATATTATTTTTGGTACTTTAGGGAGAGTATCAAGAAAATAAATTGGGAAAGTATCTTGGAATTTTAATGAAGAGAAAATCAAGGAAGTCAACTTTATGTTAGAAAAAATCTCTCTCCCTCCTATAAATTCATTCTTTTCATGCTCAGAGGGGAGTCTTTGACTTGATTTGGTTTTTTAGGTTTTTCTAGTTTCTTTTTGGACGGCAGTAGAGAGGGTTCGAGAGGAGTGGAGTTGCAGACAATCTCAACGTTGCTAGAATTCAACCTGCTCTAGTTTATTCAAGTTCAAGAAACATCTTAGAGAACAACACAATGATTATTTCATCTTTTCGTTTGATTATTTCAATGTCAAATATTTTTAGTTTAATTTTGTGCACTGTGTTATTCTATCTTATGTCGAACTAATTTTAATTTCTAAGGCTACAATGTAGCCAATTTATTTCATCGTCTATTCAATGATTTTTTTGGGTTAATTAATTATTATTTCTTTTATATTTGTATTCCGTTCTATTGGAATTTACTGCTATCAACTAAATAAGACTTGTTAATTATAGATCTTGTGACTATGATGCGCTTGACAAATGTATCATATGTTAGACGTCAATAGAATGGTATAATCCATATAGGATAGACATATACCTGTAGGGATTATGTAATCATATATAGGTAATTGAAACTTAATGAATTTAGGATTATTTAATTTGCATAGACATATAGTAGATTAATTATCCTAGGTATTATTACTTGATCGTTCGAAAGAGACTAGTAATTAATCTAGAGTTACTCGATTAAATACAATATAAAAATGATTATTTTTGTGTAAATAAAATGAGAATAGACTGATGAAATAAAAAGGTGAAATTGTGCCTTATATCTACTAATCTATTGTTAGTTCTATCAATTAATTTGTTTGTTTGTTTGATTTTTCTTTATTTTTATTCATTATATATTTTCATTTATTTAAAGTCAATTCTCTTTTAATTTTGGTAGTTTAAATAAAATTGTTATCAATCAATTTTGGTAATTGATGCGTAAAATTTGCAATTGTCCCTGTGGGAACGACTTTGATTTGCCACTATATTATATTGTGACCGTGTATACTTGCACATGACCTATTGTAATTAGTGCATTAGGAATCTACCCATCAACTTCTGCTCATGCTTAGGGATCCAGGTCGTCAAGCAACTGTGCTAGTGAATTTCCTGATTATTGACTGCCCTTCAGCCTATAATGTGGTTTTGGGAAGACCTGTAATGAATGACCTGGACATAGTCATCTCTACCAGGACCTCCACAGTCAAATTTTCAACCCTTAATGGGGTAGGCTGTGTGACAGGCAAGCAGTACTTGGCCCGATGTTTCTATGAAGATGCAGTCAAGATGAGAGTTCAAGGAAAGAAAGTGAACGTGGTTTCATGGGGCAGACCACGAGTTATGACCAAAAAAAGGGTGAGTCATGACCTCGACCCTTGTGAGATAGATGTAGATAGAGCGACTGGGCCAATTAAAGGGCTTGAGGATGTCTAAGTCAGCTAGGTAGATCTTGAGAGATGAATGAAGATGGGATGAGGTCTAGCTTTAGAGATGAAATCCCAACTCACTGACTTCCTCAAGGTGAACTTGGATGTCTTTACTTGGAATCAAAAAGATATGGTGGGGATCGATCCTAAGATCATGTCTCATAAATTCAACATCTATCCCCACTATAAACCAGTTCTCCAAAAGAGAAGGCAGATGACGGCAAAACAATATGCTACTCTGAAGGTAGATGTGGACAAGTTGTTAGCCAATAAGTTCATCCGTTGGGTTGTCAATCCAGTGCTTGTAAAGAAGAATAATGGAAAGTGAAGAACTTGCATTGACTTTAAAGATCTGAACAAAGTTTATCCAAAAGATAGTTTCCCTTTGTCGAGAATTAACCAGCTCGTAGATGCAATAGTTGGCCACTAACTCTTGAGTTTTATGGATGTCTACTCGGGCTATAACCAGATACCAATGAACTCAAAGGACAAGGAGCACATCTCATTCATTATAGACCGTGGCTTATACTGTTACAAGGTGATGCTCTTTGGACTGAAAAATGTAGGGCAATTTATCAATGTTTGGTCAATATGATGTTCAAAGAGCAAATCGGGAAGACAATAGAGGTATATGAAGATGATATGCTACTAAAGTCTCAACAAATGATTGATCATGTTCGCGACTTGGATTAAACATTCCAAATACTGAGGACCTACCGAATGAAGTTAAACTCACTCAAGTGTGCTTTTTAGGTGGTGTTTGACAAATTTCTTGGTTTTATGGTAAATAATAAAGGGATCGAAACCAACCCCGAGAAAATTAGGGCGCTGATCAACATGAGATCCTCTACTTGGGTCAAAGATGTATAGAGCCTCAACAGTCAAGTCGTAGCCTTCAGCAGGTTCATCTCCAATGCCACTGACAAGTGCGTTTCCTTCTTCGATGCATTAAAAAGGGCAAAGAACTTTGAATAAACAAAGCAATGTGAGGTGGCATTTCAGCAGTTAAAAGAATACATGGGTCAAGCTTCACTCCTATCCAAGTCGAAAGAAGGAGAAAAACTTATCTTATACTTGAGAATGTCTCAGCATGCCTTAAACGCCGCTTTGGTGAGGGAAGAGGAGAGCACATAACTTCCTGTATATTCTATTAGTAAAAGCTTGCTTGATGTCGAGACTAGGTACTCGTAAATGAAGAAACTAACATATTGTGTGGTGGTCACATCGAGAAAGCTGCGTCCATATTTTTAAGCCCACAAAATTGAAGTCCTCATGCGGTACCTGCTAAAACAGGTCTTTCAAAAGTCAGACACTTCGGGCCAACTACTCAAGTGGGCTATAGAGCTGACACAATTCGACATTGAGTACCAGCCTAGATCGACGATTAAGGTTCAGGCCCTAGCAAATTTCATTGTAGAATGCACAAGACCTATAAAAGTGGAGGTTGAATCCTCTGATGGCCCAACCTGGGAATTGTATGTGGACAGATCATCCAATGAGCGAAAAGCTGGTGTTGTGGTGTCGCTAATCAGTATCAAAGGTCATAAGATCTTCAGTGTCTTAAGGTTCGAGTTTTAGGCCACCAATAATGAAATTGAATATAAGGTGCTGCTCATAGGACTTCGCTTAACAAAGGAGGTGCAAGTTGAGCATATAAGAATTTTCAGTGACTCTTAACTTGTAGTTTGTCACATCCGGGGGGAGCATCAAACAAGGGGATCTAAGATGATTGTATACCTCCAAAAGGTTCGGGAGCTATTGAAAACTTTCCAAAAGTTTGAGGTAGACTAAATTCTACAAGCTCAAAATTCATATGCTGATACATTAGCTCGCTTGACAACCACCCAAGATGCAAACTTCTTGGGAGTCATCCCAGTAGAGTTTCTACCAGCCCCAAGCATAGAAAAGATTAATAAGGTGATAACCATAGTCATATGTGCAGACTTGTGGATGAGTCCAATTTTGAGCTACTTGCAAGAGGGGAAGTTGCTGAGTGACAAGCCAGAGGCACGCCGCCTGTGAGCTAGAGCAGTCTGGTATTGCGTGTATGATGATATGTTGTACAAGAGAAGTTTCTCAACTCCACTCCTAAGGTCATCGATGGCCAAGACTGCGAGATCGTGCTAAAGGAAATACATACTGGCCACTGCAGGAATCATGCTGAAGGGCTATCTTTAGCTCCAAAAGTACTCCGATAAGAATTTTATTGGCCCACCATAAAGCAAGATGCCATCGATTTAGTCAAAAGGTGTGACAAATGTTAAAGATTCGCCAAGGTTCCGCGAGCTCTACCAGCTTATTTTTAACAAATAGTGAGCCCGTAACCTTTTGCGATCTAGGGGATAGACCTAATTGGGCCTTTACCAACAGCCCGCAAAAGGTGCAAGTATGTCGTGGTCGTAGTTGACTACTTTATCAAGTGGGCAGAAGCCAAAGAAATAACAAAGATCTTCATCGCAAAAATAGAAAAATTTGTGTAGAGTAACATTATTTGTAGGTTAGGGGTCCCTTAGCAGATTGTAACGGATAATGGGACTTAATTCAATAGCAACCAGTTCATCAAGTTTTGCAAGGATCTTGAAATCATGAAGAGCTTCTCAGCCGTGGACTACCCTTAGGCCAACAGTCAGGTTAAAGCAGTCAACAAGATCATTAAGCAGACCTTAAAGACCAAGTTGGAGGAAAAAAAAAAAAAAGAAACTTGGGTTGATGAATTGCAAAAAGTGTTATGGGCCTACATGATGACAGCTCGTAGCTCCGTCGATGAGACCCCTTTCTCAATGATGTATGGATCAAAGGCCATGATTCCCATAGAGTTCGAGGTCACCAATCAGGTGAAAACTATGTTCCGACCTGAAGATAATGATCAATTGCTCGCTATAAACTTAGAGCTGCTCGAGGAAGCGAGGGAGGAAACTCGTGTGAGGGTTGCAGTTTACCACCAAAGGGTTGCCAGGTACTACAATAGAAAGGTCCAAGTTCATAACTACAAGGTAGGTGACCTTGTCCTACGCCTGATCTTCCTGACAGCTCGTAAAGCTAGTGACTGAATGCTTAACCCGAATTGGGAAAACCCCTACATCGTTAAGGAAAGCCTGGCGAACGAGGTCTACCGCTTGACTAGCGTGAATACAGCTAAGGTCCCTCGCACTTAGAACGTAAAGCATCTTCGCCTATATTATACTTGATTGTTAGCTCGTTCTTGAAGTACAATTTATTTTGATAACTGTTAATGAAATTATTTTACATATTTTGTTATTGCCTATAATATATTCAATGTAAAAAGCGAGCTAATTAATTGGGCAAAATATTATTATCACAATGGGTCGGACCTATTATTTCTATGCTCTAGAAGTTGCTTATGCGATCAACAAGCTATTATCTATTATTCTTTAAAAAATGCTTTTATGATCAGTAAGCTATTGTGTCCTGGAAGATGCTCTTGCGGCCAGCGAGCTATTACCCATTACACTTTGTGATCTGCGAGCTATTTTCACTTATACTCTATAAAATGCCTCAAGGATCGGCGAACTATTTTCACTTATGCTCTATCAAATGCTTTTGCGATGTATTATCCCTTATGCATGTGATTTGCGAATTATTATCCTTTATGCACGTTAAAAAGCTTCCGCGACCAGCGAGCTACTATCTGTTATGTTATGTAATATGCTTATATGGCTAACGAGCTATTATCCTTCATGCTCTGAAAAATATTTCTGCAACATGCGAGCTATCTTATGCACTTTAGAATGTGCTACCTGTGAGCTACTGTTTCTTGCGTTGTGAAAGGTACTACCTGTGAGCTGTTGTTTCTTGCGCTCTGAAAGATGCTATCGATGAGCTATTGTTTTTTACGCTCTAGAAGGTGCTACTTATGAGCTGCTGTTTCTTGCACTCTGGAAGGTGTTACCTGTGAGCTGATGTTCCTTACACTCTGAAAGGTGCTACCTGTGAGCTACTATCTCATATGCTTTGGAAGGCGCTAGCTGTGAGCTGCTTTATCTTATACTCTGAAAGACACATTTGCTACCTATGAGTACTTAAACTTTGGAAAGTGCATTTGCTGTCAATGAGCACTCTATACTCTAGAAGCCACTTCAACGATCTACACACTATTATTATTACTATTCTTTTGAGGGCACTTCCACGTTCTACAAATTATTATTGTTATGCTCCGGAAGGTACTCCCACGATCTGTAAGCTATTATTATTATTATTATGCTTAGCGGTTTATAAGCTATTATTAAGCTCTAGAATGAGCGTTTGAGCTAATGTACGAGATCTATGGGCACTTATCACTTATTTATTTAAAGGCATGTTCGACTGATATCCATAACCTGGCTCCTCGTTATGATCAATTGAGTCACACTTATCTTATTGATTAGTGTTGCTTGCTTATGGCTCATTGTTATGTTAATTTGATAACACTGATTTGTGAAATCAGTAACGCACATCTTATATACTTGGGAAAAAATAAATCCAACAAATTGCAAGGTAGAATTTTATTATGACCTCGACCAACAAGGTGACTATTCAATACAAAAATCGAAAAATAAATCCTCGCCAAAGGAGGAAAAGTCCCAGAATTATAACAAATAAAAGTTAAAAAAAACTTCCTAAACCTGAGGAGGAGCAACCTTGGGAGGCTGATCTCATGAGGCTTCCCCTGGACTTTGAGGAGCTGAAGGATCTTGAAAAGCTTGAGGAGCTGGAAGCCCTTAAGGAGCTGCACTCGACGAAGAAGCCTAAGTAGTGGCCACTTGAGTTGATGACGAAGCTGTGCCCGAAGGGACAAACCTTGTGAAGTTGGGGAAGCGACGCTCCGCTAAGCACATTGAGCACGGGCAGCAAGAGCTGCATACTTTTAAACTTCCGTAACTGCATTTTGTCCAAAAAAAATGAGAAGTCCATAGTTTGGTGCTATCCCCAGAGTGTGTATAAGAACGTACTGCTAGTTTTTGAGGTAGCGTCCTTACTCCCTTGGTCGACCAGGGCTTAGGTGCGATCCTCGGATCAGGCAATCTCCTCCTAGCCTTGGCGAGCTTTTGTTTAAGTGCGGTCGCCTCTTGATGTGTCAGGTCATTTTTCTTCTTTGCGACCTCTGCCTTCTTTTTCGTAGCCTCAACCTTCATTTCTACAGCATCAACTCGGTTCATGGCAGAACTCAACTTGGCCTTAACCTTCCTCAACTCTTCCTTGACCTTGTTATACTTGGAGTTAAGGTTAGAAGTGATGGCCTCTCGAAGATCCATCTCGCGGGCTAAAGCATCCTCTGCCTCTATTTGTCTTTCATCCGCAGTTTTCAGCTTACGCTTAAGGCCTTTAGCTTGTTTCTTCGCCTTTTCATATTCCCTCTGGAATAAGCTCATTTCATCATACGTCTTATTCCTTTTGGCCTTGAACTCCTCCCAAGCGACCTCAAAAGCTACCTTCTCAACCTCGTGAGCCCCGATCTCTCCAAGTAGCTTCATCGCACTCATAGCGACCTAAAAGAGGGTTGGAGTTAGTATTCGAACATAAGACATTAAAAGATAATAGTAAAGGGAATTGGAGTTTACCAGCAATACATGGCGAGCTGCATAACCTATCAACTTCTAACCCACCAAATCCTCTCTATACAGGCCCTAAACGTGACCCTTCATGAACTGCAGCATATACTCCAAAAGGTTGTTAAAATACATTATCGTTGAGAATTGAGCTCGATTCTCAACTCGTCCTTCAACTTGCTCTTTAGCCTGCCTCGCAGCTCGCGCATTTGAATCTCCTCCAATTATTACTTGACAGGATTCTTCCCAGATCTTATCTAGACTCTTGTCTGGAGGATCCTGCTGGGCACTTCAACGGACCTATCGAACCTGATTCGTCAGATCGAAGAAACCCGAGAAGCGAACCCTAACTTTCTTAGCCGGTTTATTTGTTTAAAACTTAGTAATTCGATTTTTTTTAAACTAGTTAGGAGTGATAAAATTTTTCGCGATTTTGTTTCAGATCCTTTTATAAAAATTTCGACAGTATAACGGCTGCATTTTTTATAAAACCAAAATTTTACCTATATAGAAAATACACTTCAACTATGATCTCAATTCCTCCCAACTTCTTTATTCACAAACATGCAATATTCATCACAATTTCCACAAAACAAAGCATGAGTTCATGTTAAAGTATACATCTATACAAATAAGCAAGTATATACCTTATATATCAAATGCATAATTGTTTACAATCATGCAATTCAAAATACGAATATTTTTTCACGATTATATATTCATCTCATACACAAAATTCTATATCATCACATTTTCCACAAACATAACCATGAACTCATGCTAAATATACATCATATGCATAACATAGATAAATAATTACAATATATAATTCCAAATACAAGTATCATAGGTATCATATACATTCTTATGCATAATTTACACAATATGTTTTTACGATTCGTCCCACCTATAGATATATGAAAAACAAAATGTCGTCGTCTCGTCCGCGATAGCACTTAACGGAATGTAAATAGACTACACAACAATTGAACAAATTAGTACCACAAGGCAATATAATATAACATGTACTATATAGCAATTTACAAACTTATTTAAATTTTACAATTTCTTTCAAAAACTCCCATGTACACCCTCAAAACATTTTAACTATCACGGGCGATTATAACTCACGCCAACGTGAAGCTAATATTATATCTCAACTACTACGATACGAAATTTACTGCATCGCATATAGGGTGCTAAATCTTATAACTAAGCAACTACAAAGCGAAATTTTCTACATCGCAATTGTAGTGCTAAAACTCTGGGCTACTACAAGCGAAATTTTCTACATTGCTAAGTAGTGTCAACTATTAAATAACCAACTACGTCCGGAATTGTCTGTATCACAACGTAGCACTATACTTTTCTATAATTTGGGCGACTACAGACGAAATTTTCTGCATTGTCACGTAGCACTAAATCTCATAAACTTCTTAAGGCATTTAAATGGATTTTTAGAATCAACTTATCAAGTGCCTAAGCACAAAACTCTCTAGTTTTGGAATTTTTAAAAACTCTCTCATTTCAACTCTTTCTAAAGCAACTTAATATTGATTTCAATTACTTTATGGATCTCATAAGAATCCATATACTCAACTTTCACTTTAATGGTTTAAAATCGTTTTTGTTTTTATTTAGTATGATAACAAAGAATGAATTACAATTGGAAGTAACCATAAGTGACAAAGCACTTACCTCAAAGCTGCGTCAAGTGCCTCCACGAGTCTCGGGGGTCTCGGCAACTCACTCTTCACCTACACTATACTTTCTCATTTAAAATACGCTACTAAATATTTTATAAACAACTCACAACTCAACTTTAACTTTGAAAATCAAAACGACTCGTTTTCTTAACTCTAACTTTCTCTAATCACTTCTAACTTAACCAAGACTTCCTAATTCCGATTTCTTAGTAAAATTTTCAGTTTTGGACCCCTAGGAATACCCCCACGCGGTCCGTATAGTTGTTAGAGACTCGAAACAAAAAATCAAATTTTTAAGCTTAAATAACAGCCCATAACAGAACGCGTTACAGCACACTACTCGGGGCTCCGTTTTCCTTCATTCTTTTTTCTACGATTTACTTATCTCACATTTTGGTCACACGTCAAATTTCGTTGAAAAATTCTATCATTTACTAGGTCAAATCTAAGGAAAACGCCCTTTTTCGAATACTTTTAGTGCGCGTTTTGTGCACTTTTTCGTTTCGGATTAACAACGTTAGTTTTTCTTTCGTATCTAAGCTTCATTTAACTAATTATGATCAACTATACTCAATCCATGTAATAAAAATTGCATTCACATAATTATTTCACTTCTCAGAGCTCTAACGGTATTATTTTGCGTAATTTTTATCGGATTCGATCTGTTTCAAAACGTATGGTTTTTTATGACTCCTAGGCATCATTTGAGGTGTAGAACACTCCCATATATGTCAGACTTGGTCAGGTTTTCTCTATCTCAAAATTTGAGCACGGGATCACAAAAATTGTCAAAACTACTTCTATTGCACTTCTACCATTCTACTTGCTTTTCTATGCTTTCCTAACCCTTTTCATGCTTAATTTTGAGTTCAAAACCATCCATTTTATAGGGGTTCTACTAGTCTTCAAGTACTTAAAACACACACAAAATTTACTTCGTCATTTAAACATCACAACTCATTCAAACTTTTCATCAACTAGATGGAGTATGTGAAAACTGATTTTGTTTTCACTTGAATCAAGTCTTTGGCAGCCCATAAATACAACCCTAAGCTACCATTCTCATACAACAACATGTCATCTAAGATTCTACCACAATCACTTAGGTTTTGACACAATTTTAGTGCAAAACCTCCAACACAACATAATAAAATTCTGCACAACAATTTCAACAGCTTACTACTTCAGTCTTCAACAAAGACAATAAAGCAATAAGATGACATCTTACTTAGTTTATGGTTTAGAGAAGTGAGAGGAGCTTGGGAGAGGTCTGAGAGAAGGGAATTCGAGGCTTGGATGGGTTGGAATGGTCTTTCTTCTCCCATTTCTTCTACTAGCCGTCCAGAACCTCTGCTGTCTTCATGTTTCTACTTCGGTTCTGCTTCTGCTGCTGCTGCTGGTTGCTTCCTCTTGTGCACGACCAGCTACTACTCTTGTTTTGCTGCTGATTGCTTCTCATTTTCGTGCCTTCTTCTTCTATTCTTTGGTTCCGCTTTGGTCTCACGTTTCTGATTGTTTCTCACGGCAACAACTGTTGTCTTGTTTTGTTTTCACGGTTTCTACTCTTGTTGCACGATTGAATGCTCTTCTTCTTTTAAAATTTTTAGCTAAGTGTCATATATATACTAATAGCACTTTCCTTAATTGCATTCATGCCCCATCTTCTTTTAATTTTTACTCCAAACCCCCCTCTATTCTTTCTACTTCTCACAACTGCCCTTCCTTAAATTTTCTGACAGCTTTGCTTCTCTTTTTGTGTTTCTTCTTCAATTTTGCTTCTAAGTGTTTTGTATATATATCTCATTAACATTTTGTAGAATATCAAGCTTGCCCTTATGATTTGTTTTGTCTATCACTCTTAGTAAATGTTTAATTACTCACTCTTTAACTAGTAATTCTACATGACACTTCCTCTAGTTTTTATTTTTGAATTTAAACGTGTCATTACTTATCACCTATTACTTGATTATGAACAACTAGTTTAATCTTACTAATGTTTATTGTTGTAATTCTAGAATGAGCGTTCGCTCATTGATGAATAGATTTAGATTAATACTAACTATATTTATCACTTGAACTTCATAATCTAGTTTCAATCGTTAGGAAGGTACAAATCGGAACTAGGAGTTTACATTACCTCCTTCTCTTTGCCAACTTTTTGGCACTTGGAGGGTGGAAGCTGGGCAGTAGCTTTGCCCTTGTCTTTCGCCCCAGGCTTTAACACGGATGAGCTTCTCTTAGCCGGAGCCTTCGCTTGTTTGGGAGCATGTTTGTCTATTGCTTTCTTCCCTTACATAGTCTTAGGCTTAGGGGCTTGTGTTTTAAAGGACGTCGTGGTCCCAGCTTGGAGAGCAAATGCAGCTGTAGGTCTTAAAGCTACTTGTTGAGCAGGACCCGATGAAACTTGAGTTGGTTCTACTAGATGGAGAGAGGCTAGCATGGATCCACGATCATGATGTCGGGCTCCGCAATCTCAATTGTAGGAGATAATGATGGTGCCAGTAGATCCAGCTCGACCATTGTTGCGAGAGTTCTTTTGTTAGGACTGAGAGTTCCTTTTTCAAAAGCCTCAAGGACTAATGCAATCTCCCTTTTTTTTTTGCGAACTCCGAGGTTGCAATTGATGCTCAAACGCTTTCTGTCAAGCTGTGGGGTAAGGCCGTAAGCTCACAAAAGGTAGTCTGATGTCGGCTAATCATCTAGCAGGCTTTTAACCTTAGCGAATTTTGTTAGCACCACTGCCTCCTTATCTGTAAGTCCTACCTTACTGCTAGTAACATCTGCAAAACATAACAAGATCGTTAAAAAAAAAAAGAATCCTGCAAGCTGAAGTTTCACCCACCCGAAGAAGGTACAAATGAAAAATTCTTCAAGTTGAAAAAAGAAGGGCAGGTGCTGTAAAACTAGTGGAATTTATAATCTCCCAAATTAGACTTGCCATTACCCTTGGGCAGATACTCCTTATAGGGAGAAGTACAAGCTGAGAGATAGTATAACTTATCTCGTTTCTCCGCTCTATGGCCAATGGTGCCCTTAAAATTATAAAGGAAGCGAAAAATCTAAAGACTTGGATAGGGCAGTTTATTTTTTATAAAAATGGCGGCCAAGGAGATGATATGGGCATAAGAGTTTGGAGTCAGTTAGAAAAGGGCTAGGGTCAAATCGTTTAGAAATTCTATCAGATAACTAGGGACTAAGAACCTAAACCCAAACTCTATATGTTGATGGTTTATTGTAGTATACCCTGTAGGTGGATGGGCCGCGTGGTTGTGGAGAGCTGGGACTATAGCATAACATCCCATAGGGAGATTGAACTCCCCAACTATGGCCACGAAGTCTTGAAGATTGATGGTTGAGTAATAGTAGCAGAAAACTTCATGAGCTTCCCCCTCGTCAAAGGGCTAATTTGATGGGGAAGCAGCACGTCCCACAAGCTCTTCTGGGACCTCATCGCTTTGAGAGGTCGCTCCTTGAGTGGTTCTAACTTATTATTCTATTTGGTCCTCAGGGTTGGAAGCTTCATCAGTACTCCAGACTTGGTGGTCACGGTGCGTGCGACCTGTTATCTACAGAAAAATAAGGAATGGTATCAGGACACTGAAAGCATACCAAGCATAGCAAGCTAAAGTAAGGAATTCCTAAATTTACTTTCATATACGTCAGGTTGCACACTTTGCCGCTAAAAGCAGTAGAGGCCTAATATACGAGCCTATCAAGTCGTTATGGCCCATCAGGCCAAAAGGTTTGACACCTAAAACTATAACCCTACCTCTTCAAGTCATTTATCAAACAGTTTGAAGGTAAGCTATCACCAACACAAACATCAAGATCAAACCAACAGGAAACAAAAAGTCGCAATCAATAAACAAGGCATTTGAAGCCAAGAACATGAAGTGTTCAAGCAAAGTCCAGATTCAAAAACCACAATGTGCGCGAAACGTAGAAACAAGTTATAAGAAACCAAAAGCTAATTATGGAAACTTACTATATATGCTCATCTACGAATGAAAAACTCTGGTCTCTAAAGATGTTAAATCTAAAGAGAACCGATAAAGGAGTAAAACGAGAGAAGAAAAAGTTTTAACAGAGTTTGGATTTGAAAATGGTGAAAGTAAGAGAGAAAATAAAAGGGCTCCAGTCTTATATAGGCGTGGGATTTAAGCCCTAACCGTTCAATCTGATGGCATCCCAACCATTTTAAATCTTACGGTACAGTGTGAATTGTGGCTTTTGTTCGTCATGCACTGTCAATTGAGAGACGTGTACATTAAATACATATGGCTCAAAACGTGCTAGTGGTATCGTAACCTGGGGAATCGCCACGTGTTAAAGTAACGAGTCAGAAGTCGAAGTGACGTCTCTTGAGCTCGCAAATGGCTATCTGAATCAGTATGATCAGCTCTTAGTTCACAGATCGCATTGAAAGCTAGGAGGTTAGTGTTGTGGTCGTTTTCATGACATGTATAAATGAGCATCTAAAAGCCTAATGGTTAAGCCTAATGATAAAGGGCCCAACAATGGTTGAGCCTAATGATAAAGGGCCTAAAAAGCCTAAGTGCTCAGGTCGTAATGTCGAGCTTACTACCTTCTTCTTCAGCTCATGACTTATACCAAATCTACCTTGATACATCTTTGGCTCGCAAGAGTGAACCTATCAGCCCACTCAGCTCGTGCCAAACAATCTTTTAGAAACTAGTGTTAGATCAAATCCCTTGGATTCAGGCTTCTTGATTTTGTGTCAATGAAATTTCTACAGTCCCTGATCCAAAAGAGCAATTGATGCAGTGATGGCCATACAGGTGCAATTACTACAGTAATGGTCATGCAAGAGCAATTAATGCAGTAATAGTTATGTCAGAGCAGTTAATGTAATTATTATTTCTTTAATGTGTTACACTCAATTGTAAATCTTCCTCTATAAATATGGGCGAAATCCTTTGTATTAGAGGACTTGAAGGAATATTACTGTTATTTTGCCAAAATATTTCAGAGTAATGACTGTGGATGTAGACACACTTACTGAACGTAAAAATCCTCTTCTTTGCATTGTTCTTCCTATTCTTTCTTCACTCTTATTTGCTTTCATCTACCTTTACTGTCTTTAGTTATCGGAGTTATAGTCTGGATCTAAAATCTCTAGATCGACTAGATTTCAACGTCGATAGGTTAAGTTTTTATAAAGTGTAAATAGTAATTGATTTTGATAGTTTGTGAACTTGGATTGAGGGGGGAAGCATGTTTGAATGATTTAGTGTGGTCGGTGCCCTCTGTGTGTGGTCCACACTCTTTGTTTGTGTTTTGTGCCCTTGTGTGTGTTCTATTCCCTTTATGTGTGTATGTTTTGTGCCTTTTTTTTATGTGTTCAACGCTCTAATGGAAAATTGTTTTCTGCTTGCTATTTTCTGTTTCAGGTTCATGTTTGTGCCATACGTTTTCGATTTTTGTTTCTATTATAAGGAAATCATTTGTTGGTGATGTACTTGTATGTGTTCATGAACTAATTGTGTATATTCATGAGTGTTATGTATATTTTCTGGAATCATCAAATGGGCTGGTAAAAGCTCAGTAAGTCAACCCAACAAAAGAGGCCTAACAAACGAGGCCTAGTTTATCAAGATCAGGCCCAACGAGCTCTAAAGCTCGCATCAGAGAGCTCGTATCACAACTAATATCCTAGATCGTTCTACAGTTCGCATCATGCACAGCTCGCTTCTCAACGAGGTATAAGCTTGAGATCGCCCAAAGCAGTATACAACTCGTTCAATAGCCAGTTAGACAAAAAAGCCTTCCAGAAAAGGTATTTACCTAATTTGATCATGATTTTCTCGCTAGAAACGAAAATTAATTCAAATTTAAATTCAGTCAACGTGATCTCAAGATATACGGAGTAGTTTCCTAATTTTACTCCAACCAATTAGGAAGTGCATTCAACGTGAAATTTATTTCTTGTTTTATTGCTACTCGATTTATAACACATATTTCCCTATAAATAGAGGCCCAAAACCTATTGTAACAGATACAGAAGAAATAATATACTATCACTCTGTAGAAATAGTGAGAAACAGTCATGGACATAGGCTTTTCTGGCTGAACCATGTAAAACGTTTACGTTGCTTTTGTTCTTGACCCTTTGTCTTTTATTTTCCTTTTAGTTTTCGTGTTGTCTCCAATTGATTGCAGGTATTAGATATTGAATTCTCTTCGACTGGATTTCAACGTCGACATTTTGGCGCTAGAGGAAAGACCTATACTGCAATCGGTTCTAGTTCCGTTATTTGACCTCTAATAGATATGGCAAGAATAAGAGTCATCAGACACATAAAGGAAGCTGACCAGGCAGAGAGTCAGACGAATCAGCCACAACAAAACATGCAGCCAGTAGAAGACGCACCTGTGTAGGCAGCTGACACGTCTCATGGTCAAGCTGTTGGAGTTGTTACAGGCAAGCCACCCTTACCCTCTCGCTAACTAGTTTCAATCACCCCAACGGCTGAAGGGCAGTAGTCATGGTATCAAAGGCAAAAGGTGCTGGAGAATACAGTTTAACAGCTTGCAAATGTTGTCAATATATTGGTGCAGACTCAAGCGCAGAATGCGCTCAGAGTTGAGATTGAGGCACCAAGGCAGGAATACCTATAGCATGGAGTGCATGAGCCAGAAAGGCCAGTCAGAGAGGCACAAGGACCTGCCGGCTCAGCTCGCTCCTCCAATTTGCACTCTGGAGTTGGAGGTCACCCAATTTGCGAGGAAGTGAAAATCGTGCACCTTACTAGTCTGGTGATATGGGTGAGCCAATATGGAAGTCGGCGAATGGAAGCAGTCCATGATAGAGCCCGAGCTGTACCTTGGTGTGAGGAAGATGAGGTGAACAATGGGCGACATGCAAGGTGGCATCGAGTTGATGATTCATTCAGAGGGAGCCAAAGATACGAGCCAGAGCTCCACTCTCCAGGTCGTGACCATAGGAGGAGACATGAGCCCCGAGACCCACAGATAGAGGAACTTCTTCAGAGGGTTCAATAGTTGGAAGCACAACCTAACGCCCCAAATCAGCGTGGGCACTATAGAGAGAGAACTCTATTCATAAGGGAGATCGAGACGTAGCCTCTACCTCAAAGATTCAAGGTACCGAGCATCCAGCAATACAATGAAGACACTAACCCCTATAATCGTCTTGATGCCTTTAATGTTCAGATAGACTTACAGACGGACAACGCAATTGTGAAGTACCGCGTCTTCCCAGCAACTTTAAGGGACATTCCGCGGACTTGGTTCAAAAATCTCTCAGCTCACAGTATAGAAAGTTGGGAAGAGTGCCAACAGAAGTTCGTCAGCCAATACAGGGCGTCGAGAAGACAGCTCACACCATTCTACCACCTAGCCACCATCTTTCAGCGTCAGGGCGAGTCGTTGGAAAACTACATTACCATGTTCAGATGCGAGGTCATAAATGTGGAGAACCCATTGGATGAGAGTATTTTGACTGCGATCTCGGCTGGGTTGCGCAAGGATAGAAAGTTATATGAAAGCATTTACAAGTCCCCAGTAAAAAACCTGTGAGAGTTCTATGAGTGAGCAACCAAGGAGATCAGGTGGGAAGAGACCTTCAGCTCGAAGAAATCCAACTAGAAGAATGAAGCAGACAGTTCCAACCAGACGAAATAGAGAAATAATGGCAGGAATGAAAGCGAAGGTAGAGGTAATGGCTCCAGTAATCAGATTGCTAAAAAGGCAAAGAGGGAGCTCGGAAACAAGTGACCTCGGCGTCAAGGTCGTTATGATGGTTACAACATCCTGTTGGACTCACATGATAGGATCTTTACAACTAAAAGAAATAGGGAAGATTTCGAAAGACCCCACCCTTTGAGAGCCCATGTTCAGCATATAGATAGGAGTAAGTTTTGTGCTTATCATAATGAGGTCAGACACAATACTTCAGATTGTTGGGCGTTGAAAGACGCCATTGAAAAGTTAGTCAGGAGAGGTCGCTTGAGAGACTATGTGGTGAGACCTGCAGACTCGCAACCTCCACAGCAACGACCTCAATAATAACAACAACCAGCACAGCAACAACCCCAACGAGCTCTTGAGCCAGAACATGAACCTGTAGTAAGGACAATTTTTACAATCCATGGTGGCCCCTATATCGCAGGTGCTTCGAACAGGTCGCACGAGAGGTATGTTCGAGAAGCAAATCATACCTTGTAGGTCAGTAGGTCGGAGGGACCAGTAACGAAGGCGAGAGCAACCTCGAATGAAATTGTGTTCACTGATGAAGATACTAAAGGCGTGATTTGGCCTTACAATGATGTGCTAATCATCCGAGCTAAGATCACCAACATAGAAGTACGACACATTATGATTGATACTGGGAGCTTGGTGAATGTAATGTACAGAAACTGTTTTGACCAGATAGGGCTAAGAGTAGAGCATTTGAGACCGTCCCTAGAGCCTATTTACGGCTTCATTAGGGATGTTGTTGTACCAGTGGGCTAGATCAAGTTGCCACTTATTCTTAGGGAAGCAGGTCGTCAAGCAACTATATTGACAGATTTTTTGATAATTGATTGCCTATCAGCATATAATGTAGTCATGGGAAGACTTGCTATGAATGATTTGGATATGGTCACTTCGATTAGGACCCTCACAGTTAAGTTCTCAACCCCTAATGACGTTGGATGTGTTCGGAGGGAGCAGCACTTAGCCAGGCGATGCTATAAAGATGTTGTAAAGATGGGCGTGAGAGGAAAGAAAGTAAACGTGGTTTCGACGGATGAGCCATGAGCGATGACAAAAAATGGGGTTAGTCACGACCTGGACCCTCACGAGGTAAATGCAGACCGAGCTACTGGGCCAGTCGAAGAATTTGAGGAAGTTCAAGTCAGCGAGGTAGATCCTGAAAGATGTTTGAAGCTGGGAAGAGGCCTAACTCCAGAAATAAAGGCCAGCTCGCTGACTTTCTCAAGGCGAATTTGGATGTATTTGTACGGAACCATGAAGATATGATAGGGATTAATCCCAGGGTCATGTCGCAGAGACTAAACATTGATCTCCACCATAAGCCAGCTCGTCAGAAGAGGAGACCAATGATAGGGGAGCGTTATCTCGCACTAAAGGAAGAGGTAGATAAGCTGCTGGCAAACAAGTTTATCCGAAAAACTTACTATCCAACTTGGGTCGCCAACCTAGTGCTGGTAAAGAAGAAGAATGGGAAGTGGAGGACTTGTATTGACTTCACTGACCTAAACAAGGCGTGCCTAAAAGATAATTTTCCCTTATCGAGAATAGACCAACTCGTGAATGCAATAGTTGGACATCAACTCTTGAGCTTTATGGATGTATATTTGAGTTATAATCAGATCCCCATAAATATCGAAGACGAAGAGCACATCTCGTTTGTAACAAATCGCGACCTTTACTGTTACAAAGTGATGCTATTTGGGCTGAAGAATGCAGGAGCAACCTATTAACGTTTGGTGAATATGATGTTTGAAGAGTAGATTGAGAGGACCATGGAGGCCTATGTTGATGACATGTTAGTAAAATCCAAGCAAATGAGTGATCATGTACGTGACCTGGAAGAGATGTTCTAGATTTTGAGGAGCTAGCAGATAAAGTTGAATCCGCATAAATGCGTATTTGGAGTAGCTTTTGGGAAAATTTTGAGCTTCATGGTGAATAGTAAGGGTATTGAGACTTATCTAGAGAAAATCAGAGCTTTAATTGAGATGAGATCCCCTACCAAAGTGAAGAATGTACAAAGCCTAAACGGCTAAGTCGCGACACTCAGTAGATTCATCTCAAAGGCAACAGATAAATGTATTCCTTTCTTTGATGTTTTGAAGAAGGCGAAGAACTTTGAGTGGACTGAGCAATGCGAAATAGCCTTCCAACAATTGAAAGAGCATATGGGTTGAGCTCCACTCCTTTTTAAGCCCATAAAAGGAGAAAAGTTGATTCCATACTTAGGAGTATCTCAACAAGCTTTAAGTACCGCGTTGGTGAGAGATGAAGAAAAAACGCAGCTTCCAGTGTACTATGTAAGTAAAAAGCTGCAGGATGCTGAAATTAGGTACTTGCAGATAGAAAAGCTCGCTTATTGCCTGGTAGTCGCATCGAAAAAGTTGCGACCTTATTTTCAAGCACACACAATAAAAGTACTCACCTAGTACCTGCTCAAGCAGGTTCTCCAAAAAGCGGACACTTCGGGTCGCTTACTAAAATGAGCAGTGGAGCTTGCACAGTTCGATATACAGTTTAAGCCAAGAATAGCTATAAAAGCTCAAGCTTTGGTAGACTTCATTGCAGAGTTTACAGGGTTTGTAGATAAAGAGACTGAGTCTTTTGAAGGATCAACTTGAGAATTGTATGTCGATGGATCATCCAGCGAGTAGAGGGTCGGAGCTGGAATTTTGCTAATCAATCTTGAAGGTCACAAAATCCTTTGTGTTTTAAGGTTTGGTTTCTAGGCTACAAATAACGAAGCTGAGTATGAAGCACTGCTCGCGGAACTGCGCTTGGCCAAAGAGATACAAGCTGAACGATTAAGAGTTTTCAGTGATTCGCAGCTTGCGATATGTCATATACTAGGGGAGTATCAAACTAGAGGACCAAAGATGGTCATGTACCTCCAGAAAGTTCATGAAGTGCTAAGTACCTTCTAAAAGTACGAGGTGAAGCAGATTCGATGAGCTCAAAACGCGCATGCAGATGCACTAGCTCGCCTTGCAACTACACAAGATACAAACTTTCTAGGAGCAATTCCAGTAGAGTTCCTACCAGCTTCAAGTACAAAAGAGAAGAATTTAATGATGGCCATAACTATGCAGCTCGATTCCTGGATGGACCCGATTCTAAGTTATTTACAGGATGAGAAGTTGTCAAGTAACAAGCTGGAAGCACAGCACCTGCGAGCTAGAGTAGCCAAATATTGCATCTACGATAATGTGCTTTACTAGAAAGGGTTTTCATCTCTACTTTTGAGATGCATTGATGGTTAAGACTGTGAGGCAATGATGAGGCAAATACATGAAGGCTATTGTGAGAACCACGCTGAGGGGTTGTCTTTAGCTCAAAAAGCACTTTGACAGGGTTTCTATTGGCCCACCACAAAGTAGGACGTCATCGACCTAATCAAGAAGTGTGACAAGTGTCAGATATTCGCTTAGGTTCCCCGAGCTCCACCAACTTATCTCCAACAAATGGTGAGCCCGTGGCCCTTTGCAATATGGGGGATGGATTTGATCGGGCCTCTGCCAACAGTTCGTGGGAGATGCAAGCACGTCGTGGTCGCAGTTGATTACTTCACTAAGTGGGTAGAAGCAAAAACGTTGACTAAAATTTCCACGATGAAGATTGAAAAGTTCATGTGAAATAATATTACCTGTAAATTCGGGGTTCCATAGTAGATTGTGACGGATAATGGGACCTAGTTCAACAGCGATCAGTTTCTCAAGTTATGTAACGATCTGAAGATAATCAAGAGCTTCTCAGCAGTCGACTATCCACAAGCCAATTGCCAAGTTAAAGCAGTGAATAAAATTATAAAGCAGACCTTGAAGATGAAACTGGAAGCAAAGAAATGAGCGTGGGTAGACAAGCTTCAGAAAGTGTTATGGGCTTACAGGACCACAGCTCGCAGCACCACAAGCGAAATGCTCTTTTTGACGGTATATGGGTCTGAGACCATGATCCCAATAGAGTCAGAAGTCACCTCGCAGCTCAGAGCTACCTTCAATCCAAATGATATTGACCAATTACTTACTACAAACTTAGACTTGCTTGAAGAAGTCATGAAAATAGTCAGGTTGAAAGTAGTTGTCTATCAACAAAGAATCACGACATACTATAATAGGAATGCTCGAATTTGTAGCTTCAATGTGGGAGATCTAATACTGCATCTCATTCTGCCTAGAGCTCGCAAAGCCAGTGATGGGTCCTTAGGCCCAAATTGGGAATGACCCTATATCATCAAAGCAAACTTGGGAAATGGAGCTTATCGTTAGCCAATATGAATGAGGCTGAAGTCCCTCGAGCTTGAAATGCTGAGCATCTACGTCCATATTATCGGTAACCTTTTTGTTACATATGTTTAATTTGTAATTCGATCTTATCTTAATGAATGAAAGCTCCAATTTCCTCATACTACGTGCTATTGATTACACTTAATGATTGATGAGTTCAAAATTCGCAAGTTGTTAAGCCAACGAGCTCCATCCTGTTGGCTCGTTTTCATGCCCATAGCTCACTAAAAGTTAGAAGTCTAAAAAGCAAGCGAGATTACTTACCCCTGCATAGCTCACTAAAAGTTAAGAGCCTAAAAAGCAGGCGAGGTTACGTACCTCTGCATAGCTCGCTAAAAATAAAAAGCTTAAAAAGCAAACAAGGTTACGTATCCCTGCATAGCTCGTTAAAAAATAAAGAGTCAAAAAGTAGGCGAGGTTACGTAACCCTGCATAGCTCGCTAAAAGTTAAGAGCATAAAAAGCAAGCCAGGTTACGTACCCCTGCATAGCTTGTTAAAAGTTAAGAGCTTAAAAAGCAGATAAGCTTACGTACCCCTGCATAGCTCGCTAAAAAATAAAGAGCCTAAAAAGTAGGCTAGGTTACATATCCCTACATAGCTCACTGAAATAAAAGAACCAAAAAGCAGGCGAGGTTATGACCCTCTACATATCTCGTCAACATTTCAATATGGTAGATAAGGATCCGATCTGCTGCCCATGACAAAAAATTTTATTAACTGTTGAATTAAGCAATTGTTTAAACTATTATAAGAGTTCAAGTCAGTTTATAATATAACGATTAGCTCGTAAGAGGTCTTATGACTTACAAAATAATGATATAAAATGTGTTACAGCAAACACAATGATTCAAGTATATTCAATAGAGAAAATGTAATGAAAGAAATTTTATTAAATTCAAAAAATTCATTACAAATTGAAAATGAAAAAATACAAATGTCAAAAAAGGCAAAGGATAAAATAAGCTACTAGTCCCGAACAAAAGAATCTAGTTCTAGAAGGGAATCTTCGCTAGAAGACGAGCTAAAGAGATCGGAGACACTAGTGGGATCAACCTGAGAAGTCGCGCTAGGCATATGCATTACCAAATGAACTGCATCAATAATAACTGGAGGCTAGGTAGCTTCCACTATAAACCTCTCTATAGCTCAGAGTCTCTCATCACTAAAGATAGAAAAATCTAATTCAGGATGAGACATCCAAAGCGTGTAGAGAAAGTTGATCCTCAACCTCGTCCTTGGCTTCAGCAACCCGCACTTCCGTGTCCTGGACAAGTCTTTCTCTTAAAACCATAAACTCTGCATTGGTGTCATACGCGCGGCGATTAGCAATCTCAGCTTCTCGTTGTGCAGACTCCACTTGCCGTTCAGCTGCCTCAGCCCGTTGTAATGCAACCTCTACTTGTTGTCTGAGCACCTCAACTTGCTTCTCTATGATCCTAACTTGGTGCTCAGCCTCCTCTGTTCATTACGCTGCAGCTTCTACTCGCTCAACCCGTTTTTCGGTAGCCTCAGCCCGTTGCTCGAATTGCCTTAATGCCTTCTTTTCCTTCTCCAATTCATCTTCACTATTACGGAGTAAGGTAGTGAGGTGCGACCTAGTAGCTTCATAATCATTTTCTACCCGTTGCAAAGCCTCCTTGACTGTTTGCCTAACTATATTTGCCTCAGCTAGCATCGCCTCGTGGCCCTGCACAAACTTTCTCCCATCTTGAGCTCTCTTAGTCAAGGATGCTATTTCCTCCTTAGCCTTCTCCAGCTCGTTCTCCAGCTTTATTGTTTGGTCCTCTGCAAATCTAGTTCCCCTCCTTCGCTTTATAGCCCCAAGGGCAATCTAAAAACTTACAAAATTAGTATTTGATAAAGAGAATAAGCCAATAGTCAAAGGAGAGATGAGTTACCAGCATTGAATAGCAAGCTATATATTCATCCAAGTCTTCCCCCCTAAGAGATACATTCTCCAAGGCCCTCAGATGGGTCATCATGATCTTTGGCCAATTGTCAAGAAAGGACCTCAGATATCTCCCCCTAGGTCCATCTTCGGGGCTTGACATGGTTGGCGATTGAGTCTCCTCAACCTTTGCAACCTTAGGCTCTATACCCATGTAGACATGGCGTCGTGTAGAAAAGCCGCGTTTACTCAAGTGTTTCTTTCCACCCCTGCTAGTACAGGTTTGGGTCTCCTGGGATGGGACCTCGAGTTACACTTCCCTTGCTTCGAGCGACGAGTTAGAGGCTGGTCCCTAAGGAGGATCTGTTGCTATTTCTGGAGGTGGCACCTGTGGCACCTCGCTAAGAGCTGCAACCGAAGAAGCCTTTGCCTTAGCGGGTCGCTTCAAAGGAGCAGTAGAAAGAGATGATGCCTCTGCAGGTCGCTTTAAGAGAACTATTAAAGGAGCTGGGGTCTCGAAAGTTCGCTTCTAAGAGAACTTCAGAAGGGTAAGCTTTCGCCTAGCTAGAGCCTGTTAAGAGGAAGAAGCTAGAGGAGTAGCTACTTGAGATACATTTATTGGAGAAGCGCGAGCTAAAGCAGGAACCGCTTCAGTAAGAACCGGGACTAAAGATTGAGTGGGGGCTGGATCTACTTGAATAGCTGCAGATGGAGCTGTTGAAATTGTTCGAACAGGAGAATGAGATGAATCTAACTATACAATTGGAGCTGTCTGAGCTGGAGCAAGAGTTGGAATCTGGTCTGCATGTGAGGTGGAAGCAAGAGCTAGAATCTGGTTTACCTGCGAGGTGGAGGCAAGAGCTGGAGCTGGTTGGGAAGCAAGAGTGTCTTCCTCTTTTTCGACGGGAACTTGAAAAACATAAGGAAGCTCGAGTTCTCCCTTGCTTCCTATGTCTCTATCTGGGTCTATCAAAGGAGAATCCTCGAGAAGAGTAAGGCCATAAGTCTAAAGGAGACCGATGTCAAATTTACTACCGATGCTTGCTTCACCTGAGCTTGCGAGCACCCTGAGAGCCCTCTTCTCCTCAATGCTGAGAGGAGACTTATCCATTTTTAGTTCTACAAAACAAGATGTGTAAAAAAAAAAAAAAAAAATTATAGTTCGCTAAAGATTTCCCTCTGCATACCTGAGCTCAGGACAAAGCTAAAGTTCTTGAGATTTTTGAGGGAATGGTAGGAGATGATGAACTAGTTCGTCTTATAAGCCCTTACATTGGATTTGCCCTTCGCATCTCCTCGGGATAGAAGGGTCTTATATTCTAATTGACGAGCTGCGAGGCAGTAGATCCCATCTCACTTTCCGTCCTTTTTACTCTCAAATTTAATGCTGTAGAGATGAGTGATGATTCTTGGAGTTGGGGGAGGAAGGTCGTTTCTAAGATAGGCCAAAGTCAACAAAGTTAACTGTGCGTATAAGTTCGGGATCAGCTGGAATGGCACGAGCTTGACCGCGTTTAAGAGCTCGATCAGGTAAGGAGAAATTGGAAACCTGAACCCGTGTTCAAGATGTTGGGTACTGATGACAACGTATCCATTTGGTAGATAGCATACATGGTCCTCGAGAGCAACAGACATCGCACAACAGTTCCTAAGAATATGGAATTAAAGAGCAAGTCCCTCCAGCTCGAAAGTATCTACTACAGAAGAATAGTGTGCAAATACCTCGCAAGTTTTCCTCTCCTCGCGAGCTCGTCGTTCTACAACTCGAGCCTCAGCTTGTTCATGAACCTCCCCACTTTGAGTTATCTCATCAACATTACGAACTCCGCTTGAAGCCATCTACATCAAGACATACAGTTAGGTCGTAGCAAACAAATCGTGTCAATTGTTCAAATTTTCTAAGTCCTATTTTACAAATTGCAAATATAATGGGGGGCTCAACCTACGAGTTATCTACAGGTTCCTAATCCAACAGTTCACATGCATGATATGCCATAAATAGTAAACAAATCATGAAAAAACAAGCAATAGGATCAAAATCAACGAAAGTGAAGAGTCGTGATCGACAAAAAATGCAAAAAACATAGACTCAACATTAAGAACACAATGTGTTCAAACTCATTTCAAGCACAGAGAGCAAAATGCAAGCACAACACAATCTCAATACAACAAAAATAAACTAAAAACTAAAAGCTTGAAGACATAACTTACCGTAAATCCTTATTGAAAATGTAAAAAACGGCGACTGAGAGTGAAGAACTTAAAAAGAACCGGTGAATATGTTGCAAGAGAAAACTTGGTGGCTGGAAGAAAATGACAGATGAAAAAGAAAATGAAAGGGCTCCACCGCTTTATATAAGCAGACAAACTCGACCCACAGCCGTCCAATTTGAGTGCTACGTAACTGCTTTGCATCCGAAGGCGCAACACGAGTAACAGCTTTTTAATCATGCAGCCGTCAGTTGATAGGCGTGCACATTAAATGCGCGTGGCACAAAACGTACCAGTGACGGTTCAGTTGTCATCTCAATGGTTGCCATTTATCAAAAACTGATAGGATTGAATTTGAAAGAACGTGAAACTATGATTCAAGGCAAGTTTTCTTTTACCAGAAAGCTCGAGCTCCCAAATTATAAAACGAACTGAGAGCTGGGGAGCTGATGTTATGTGTATTTTCTGGAATCATCAAATGAGTTGGTAAAAGTCTGGCAAAAGCCCAGTAAGTCAACCCAATAAAGAGGCCCAGTTCATCAAGATCAGGCCTAGTGAGCTCTAAAGCTCGCATCAGAGAGCTCGAATCGTAGCTAATATCCCAAATTGTTCTACAATTAGCATTATGCACAGCTTGCTTCTCAGCGAGATACAGCTCGAGATCACCCAAAACAGCATACAGCTCGTTCAGTAGCCAATTAGATATGAAAGCCTTCTAGAAAAGACAGTTACCTAATTTGATCATCATTCTCTCACCAGAAACGAAAGTTAATTCAAATTTGAATTCAGTCAACGTGATCTCGAGATATACGGAGCAGTTTTCTGATTTTACTCCAACCGATTAGGAAGTGTATTCAATGTGAAATTTATTTCCTATTTTATTGCTACCAGATTTGTAACGTCTCTTTCCTTATAAATAGAAGCCTAAAACCTATTGTAATAGACACATAAGAAATAATATACTGTCACTCTACAAAAATAGTGAGAGACAGTCGTGGACGTAAGCTTTTCTGATTGAACCCCATAAAACCTTTGCGTTGCTTTTGTTCTTGACCCTTTGTCTTTTATTTTCCTCTTGGTTTTCGTGTTGTCTCCAATTGATTGCAGGTATTAAGTATTAAATTCTTATCGACTGGATTTTAATGTCGACAATGAGCTAATAAAAATTTGTTTCTCATTCTGTTTTCTATTTTTGATTGCTAGTTCTATTATGCTATTCTTTGTAGATGAGTGGTTTAGCACGGAGGCCGAAAACATCTGATAATCAATACTATAGGGGCACATAGTGAAGCAGAACCATTTGGACACTTACTATGACATTGAGGCTGCAGTAAATTCGCTGCACAACGAAAGGGTCAGGAAGCAGCGATTCACTAATTCATGCTTTGGTCACTTTCTTTGCATGCAACGCAACATGAAGTGGTCGAGGGTCATTGTTCATGAGCTGCTTATGAAAAAGGTGCATTATGATAGACTAGATGACGATATATGTTTTACCATGGGTGACACTGAATTTAGGTTAATGAAGAGGGAGTTTTGTTTGATCACGGGGTTGAAATTTAGGGTTCCCAAATACTAATGCCTTAGAAGATGTGAAGAGGGGGAAGGGTGTATTCATTATAGATACTTTAATGGCAATCGAAATGTTACAATCCTAAATATCAAGATGATAGTCCATGCTAAACAGTTTCAAGTGCCCTAGGATGCAGTGAAGCTATGCTTGTTGTTGATGCTGCAACGATTCTTGTATGGTGGGGGTTCGCAGGGCTAGGTTTCGTTGTGCTAGCTTCGTTTGGTGGACAACTTGGATGCATTTGATCGATTCCCATGGCGTATAGTAATCAACGAGTATTCTATAGAACATTGGAAGAGCACATTCTGTGAATGATATACGGGCTTTTTAAAGAGGAAGCAGGCTAAGACGGATGACATGCAGGAGAAGTTGAACCTATATAGGTTTGCAGTGGTTTTACAAGTAAGTTATGTGGTTTATTTGTTCGTGATAACTTTATGTTTACGTTAAATATCGTGTTTTAGTATCCTATTTGATTTGTTTATGTTCATTTATTTGTAGATATATGCTTTTGAGGTTGTGCGCCGGTTAGCAACTGAGTGGGCCCCTAGGCAAAATGATATAGGCGAGGATCCATATCCTCGTATTCTTCGATGGTCATTTACCTGAAGAGCAAATGCGCAAGCAATTAGAACATGTTGGACTTTAGGGGTAAAACTTGCATGCTTCAAGTACATATAATATATATCATTACTGTGTATGGCTAACGTTGGTCATTTGATGTTGAAGATGCGCACAGTACAGAAGTTAGTCCCTGATGAAGTTGAGGCGGGTAAACCTTATTATCAGCATATCGCTAAAGGATTTTGTGCATACGTGCTAGTAGATCTGCTGCCTAGTGGCACGAATATACATTTTGCTAGTGGGGGCCAGTGTAGAAGATGCATCACAAACCATTCGTCCAGCAACAGTAGACTTACCTTTGCTACCAGATGCACTCTATCGGCACCTGATGTCTATCAATCATGTCCCACATTTTACGAAGGAGTCGTAGACGTCTAGTGGCTTAAGTGGCTCTAGCTTTGGCATGCACACACATGATGAAGTTGTGGGAACGGGAACGATGGAAGTGTAAAGAGGAACGACCTTAAAGGTTCATGTTAGGTCATTTATTATCATTATTTTATATTCATTTTATCTATTATTTATGTTATATTTTTGTATAGAATTGATATTTTTAATGTGTTTAGTGTTTTTGTGTCAAAATTTAGGCTTGAAGAATAAAAGAATAGAATTGGTAAATTTTTTAAGATTAATACAACTTTGAAAAAGTAAAGAAATTCAAGAGATTGATTGTTAAAATTGCTACTTGAATTCAAGTCAGAAAAGGAGACAATAATCCAATTTAATTTAAAATTCTTTTTAGTGCAAGAGTTTGAATCAGAAATGAAGATTAAGAGGAATTTGGATAAGATCAAAATTATTCAAGAAGAGTTGGAAAAGGATTCAAGAATTGTCCAGAAGTTTGAGATAAACTAAAATAAAAGGCATTGTTTCGTAATTAAATGCAAGACAAAATTGCTTCTTTTCACATGTGACGTGTCAGGCATTGATTTCAAGCAACTTTGGTTGCTTGTTATAGTCACTTGAAGTGGCAAAGTTGCCATAAGGGGCAACCACTCCAAGCAACTTGAGCGAGCTATTGGCGCAGGAAAAAAATGAGTTACAAGGCATGTCTCGAAGCCGCAGCTCCCTATTTCCTCATATTTTATGATTTATCTCAACATTTATTTTAAGTGATAATTGTGGACAATTATCAACCCGATTTCTGAGGCTTTTGCACCGAACTATCACACGTATAAAAGGTGCATTCTCTTCACAATTTTTCACTTTCATTTAGAGAGATTAGAAGGGAGAGAGATGGACATGAGCTGCAGCTTTTGGCTTTCGGTTCTATTTTTCTTGTTTTCTTTATGTAATTATTTTGTGTTATTTCAAAGCCATGTGTGACTAATTTTTTTATTAGTTAGGGCTACTTGAAACCCCAAACATGAATTTAATCTTTATTTATTTTTAATGAAATTATTTATTTTTACATGATAAAATTAATGTCTCTATTTTAATTGTATTATATTTATTTCATTTCTTTGATTGGCCATATTAGGAGCATATTTTTAGGATTATATTATAAGAATATAAACCACATGCCTAATGGGAATATTCTTAATTTGTCACAATCAATTGCTAATGAACTAATTAAGGGGCATTAATCCATAAGTACTTAGGATTTGTGTGATGTTCATATTTTTCTAGCTATTAAAATATTATTAAACCTAAGTAGACTCCATTCTAGATTATAATTAGAGATATAGGTATTTACATGGATGTCATGTGGTTTGTATATAATCTAAGGAATAATTAATATGACATGCAGTATGACTATTACTTTATCGTGAATGTCTTCATCATGCATTAATATTGTTGTACTTCATTAATTTAAATATGGATTGAAGGATTGCTTAGTGATGGATAGAATGTCCTAGCTAAGTATTCTCTACTAATTTTCTTTTAAATAATTTAGTTTTTTGTTACGATTTAATTTTCAATTCAACTCCAAAATCCTTTTCAATTTAATTTAATTGTTTTCTAATTAAATAAATTTGAAATTAAAGTAAGTTAATAACTGATCGTGGGATTGACACTTACTTATCATTGTACTCAATCAAATGATTTGTGTACTTGTAAGATTTTAATAATTTGTTTTATTAAAAAATTAACCAACAATTTGTGTTGGCGAAGCCCAAGTAGTTATTTGACCTAGCTTACCTACAATGTGCTTATTTAATACATTTATATCATTAAGGTCACATAGTTAACCATTATGTGTTCACACATGGTAGGGAGTACAGTCCTTGGTTTTTTTTTTTTTTTTTTTTTTTTTTTTTAAAACGAGTCACAAAATGTCAAAAAAAAAAAAAAAAAGAGTCACACAAATTCCAAGAGTAAGGAATTGAAAGTTACTGTTTCAAAAAAATGATTGAAAGTTAGTATTTAAATTTTGTTTAAAAAAGGGTTAGTTATTGGATTTCATCAGATACAGCAGCGAGCGGCAAAAGGTGAGGTGACGTCGTGATAGTCACCTCACACCCTAATCCTATTTCTTAAGTCCTGTTGTTCCAATATGTACTTCTCTTTGCAATAATATAGGGACAATTTTCAAATTATTCTCCCTTTCACTTGGGAGCTTTTGTTCCCTCTTATTTTTATGAGTTCTAATCTTGGATCGCACTTTGTAACTCTAATAAAAAGGGTTTGATTTATGATTGTTACACGTGTAATACATGTTAAAAATAAAAATATATATATGCAGAGGGAGTGCATCGAACATGAGATTTCCATTCGAATCCCATGGTATCTCCAATCCCCCTCCCAACACACACTTACGGTGTGAATTGATTGACGCAAGGAAGATCAGACTTTAAATTATTACGATTGAATTTTGTCACGGCATTCACTAGTTCTTCACCCCTGGGTCCCCAGCAACAGTGATAGATAATAAAAACATTTTACGGTCTGAACTTATTAATAAAAGGAAGACTAGACTCTAAATTATTGTGATTAAATTTTCACAAGGCATCACTAGTTCTCCTGTCACCAAGAATCAGTCATCATTCCAATGATGAAATCTTCACTTGTCCCATGCCATTTATGCACCAAATATGTGGGTGATGATGGGCTACTGCTGTTCTCCAAATAGCTTGATGACGAACTCGTTTGCGGCTCCAAAATCTCCTCTCCACGGGCTGTTTCGAGGTGTTTTCGCTGGCTGTCTTTGACTCGCTGTTAAGGGCTGTTATGCACTGATTTGTAGCTCGAGACCAGCCTCTAATCTCCACTTCAAAACCTGCAAAAGCTATGTCAAAACAAGACAAAACGCTGCCACAGATCTGGTTCCGAATCGGCTCAAGGAACTGCCGAAAACTCTGTAAAATAGGGGCTGTTTTGCGCTGACTTTGAACCTCAGATCCAGCCTTCGATCTTCGCGACCAAGACCTGCAAATATCACCTTCAAACTGGTATAGAACCGGTTCAAGAGACTGTTGAATATTTCTGCAGAAAACTGTAGCAGTTGCGCTCAAAACCTCCCTTGAACCACGTCCGAAACTCCTCTCTTTTCTCTCCTTGTTGGTGTGCTGTGTGGCTACTGAATGGCTCCCTCAAAGCTGCGTTTCTCCTCCTAAAATCATCCTTTTATAATGACAGATTAGGGCATCAAAGGAGGTGTTGGAGGTCTGCACGTATCAAGCTTCTGCACATCAAGTTTCTGTTGTGTATCGCGAACTGCGAACGTGAGCTGCACTTCGCGAACTCGCGACCTGTGCACGCTGATTTTCTTCATGCCGGACGTGTCCAAATTGCACGCTCCTCTTCTTCTCACGTTTGCTGCATGTGATACATTATGGGCTGGATTATTTGCTCATTGAAATTGCACTTGGCCTGGATGCTTTGTTGAATTGTACGTGGACTGCTTTTAATTGCTTCATGCTTGTAAATTCTTCATGGGCTGCTCAAGTTGGGCCTTGAAATTACAATATGGGCTGCATAAAATTAGGGTTTTGTTGAAAAATGACCTTATTTGAATGACTCAATGGAAAAATAATCTTTTTTTTTAATTCTCTACAGCATGATCCTTTTTGGACCAAAATACCCTTAATAGTGCAGCTAATTACCACTTACCCATATCTTTTCCCTCTTGTGACCCACCCCATTTCTCATTCTCTCTCTAAAATTCCCACCCCATCAAATATTTTCCTCTCATTCTCTCTCTAAAATGTCCTAACCCATCGACATTCTCATCCCTCCTCCCTCTCTTCTTCTTCTTCTTCTTCTTTCCTTTTTTTTTTCTTGAGTTGGTTCTGGGTTGCGAACCCAGAACCATCTCTAGTTCTGGGTTCGCGACCCAGAACCATCAACTTCATCTCTCTTCTTCTCTCCTCTTTCTTCTTCTTCTTCTTCTTCTTCTTCTTCTTCTTCTTTCCTTTTTTTTTTTTCCTGAGTTGGTTCTGGGTTGCGGACCCAGAACCATCTGGTTCTGGGTTGCGGACCCAGAACCATCTGGTTCTGGGTTCGGTGACAAGCCGAGAACTAGACGGTTATGGGTCGCGAACCCAAAACCAAATTTCTTTTTTTGTTTGTTTGTTTGTTTGTTTATTAATGTTATAATGTTGATGATGATGTTGATGAATTGTATTGATAATGTTGATGAATTGTGGTTGATGATGTTGATGAATTGTGGGAGATTATGGATTTTGATATTGAAGGAATGAGAGGGGTAATTTTGTTTAAAAAATAATAATAATGTCAGTTTTGATAATTTAGAAAACTAAAAGTGTAATTTCGTAATTTTAAAAAATATCTTTAAGGGCGCTTCTTGGGTAAGAAGCGCCCTCTATGATAAATATTATAATTACGAAATAACCCCAAAATTTGTTTAATTACGAATTTCATCCTGAATTTTCAAAAAATAATAATAAGGTCAGTTTTGATAATTCAAAAAATTAAAGTGTAATTTTGTAATTTTAGAAAATATCTTTGATGACGCTTCTTGGGTAAGAAGCGCCCTCTATGATAAATATTATAATTACGAAACAACCCCAAAAATTTGTTTAATTACGAATTTCATCCTGAATTTTCAAAAATAATAATAAGGTCAGTTTTGATAATTCAAAAAATTAAAGTGTAATTCTGTAATTTTAGAAAATATCTTTGAGGGCGCTTCTTTGGTAAGAAGCACCCTCTATGATAAATATTATAATTACGAAACAACCCCAAAAATTTATTTAATTACGAATTTCATCCTGAATTTTCAAAAAATAATATATTTGAAATCTCAACTTCAAGGATGGGATTCCCAACCTAGAGGTTGAGAATCTCAACCTCGAAGGTGGAAATCCCAACCTTGAGGTTGGGAATCCCAAACTTGAATAAACATCTAAGGTTAGGATTCTCAACTTCAAGGATGGGATTCCCAACCTAGAGGTTGAGAATCTTAACCTCGAAGGTGGGAATCTCATCCTAAAGGTTGAGAATCCCAACCTTAGATATTCAATCCTATTTGGGATTCCCAACCTCAGGGTTGAGATTCCCAACTTATAAGTTGAGATTGATTTCAAAAAATACTCATTAAGGGTATTTTTGTCAATTCATGCTTTTTTTCTATTTAGGATTCCCAACCTCGGGGTTGAGATTCCCAACCTATAGGTTGGGATTGATTTCAAAAAATACTCATTAAGGGCGTTTTCGTCCTTTCAATGTCTTTTATTAATAATAAAAAATAAAAAGGTTACTTTTGAAGATGTCCTTCCCAAAAGCGCCATTTTCTCAATTTTCTCCATAAAATTACATTTGATTGCATGAATTAAACAGTATGGGATGAATTTTGATTACGAATAAAAAACAAAAACAACAATAAATTATTTTAACCCATACATGCTTTTTGGCTTGCAAATCTTTCTAATTTGCTAATTTATCATCCTATGACTCACCTAAGAACAATTAATAAAAACACATAAAAATAATCGAAATTACTCAAGTATTTACCACAAAGGCTAGGATTAAAAGCATAAAATCATAAAATCATGATATATTTTATCAAAATCACGGTTCAATCCCTTCCTCTATCAAAATATGTTATTCTTTTTTTCTCATTTTCTTCCATTATTACAAACCTATCCTTGAATTTGAAACATTTTGACTTTGCAAATCATTATAATTGTTTTAAACTATTTTTTGTTTTTTTTATCGCAAACTACATCATTTTTATACAAATTATTGAGAATAAAACATATAATATTATTTAATTTTAATAGGTTTTGATTTACTAATGATTATTAGTGTGTGATTTTATTTTTTTTACACAAACTATTTTATATAATAAATTTCACAAATAAAAAAAAAAAAAAAAAACTCATATGAGCTATAATTATTTTTATTTTTAATTTTTATTTTATTACACTTTGTTTTAAATTCACAAATATTTATTAGATAAAATATTACAAGTGTAGCTTGATTAGTAACTTTCATAATAAATGTATGTAGTTTGATTACATATGTTTATTTGCAATTTAAGTGGCAACTATCATTATAAAAGAGATATATTCTCAAATTATTATTATTATTATTATTTAGTGGTATGAAATTCAAACTTATCTCACTAAGAATAAGGAAGCTAGCGTACAATCAACTCACAATTGGATTACTTTTGTTTTAGTATTTATATCAAGAATGTTATTTTTAAGAAATATTGACTACAATCTTGTATGCTTTTCATATAGTTTGGTTTCTTGACGTTATAATTATTATATAAAAGTATCACCTCTCAAATAGATTTTTGGATCTACCATTGTCCCCTCAGATCGATACAGGATATAATACAAATCTATAAGATCATCAACATCCCTAATTTGGCTATGTTCTTCTTGATATTTCTTCCAATGTTTGTCAAAGGCTTTCCAGTCTTTCTTTAAAACTGCATTATAAAGTTATAGTTGCAAACTCAATTTTCTATTTAACACTAGAGAAAAAAAAAAAAAAAAAACCACTAATCAAATGAAAAAGCTTCCAAGGATTCTTTCAGTAAAGGAACTTATAAGCTTGGTAAGAAGGTTTTGTGGTTTCTCATGTATATCATATAATAGACAAAGAGAACTAGTTCAACATTTCTTTGATTCTAAAGTTCTAGGATTTAAATTTCACTCTTGCTTTAAAATATAAGGTATGTATAATTTTCTCTAAATTTAATCCCTTTTTTTGGGTAGTTTTCTTCAAATGTAATCCCCTTCTCACCATAAAAGAAAGAAAGAAAAAAGAAATGAGAGAGAAAGAGATTGAGAGAGGAGTGAATGACTGGTGGTGACTAGTTACATATAATGCCGATGAAATTATTCAAATCTAGTTAATCCAGTGATGTCAAAGTTTGACAAAGATATTAGTAGACCCTACTAGTATTGAAAATCATCATACAGCTCTTCCAGATTTGAAATATTATTAGTAATGATAGTTTGGCTAAGTTGGTGCCTAAATTTGGAGTTCAAATATTATGGTATCTAAAAAGGTAGAAAAACCTATCAATTTTATTTAATTTTTTAATTTTTAAAGATATCACATCATGACATTAATTAATAAAATAACATTATTGTATAATAAATCTTTCCAAAAATTAATCAGAATAAGTTGTCTGAAGTTTGATAAAATTTTGTAAAAAGCTTATTGTACTGGGGAGATCTCTATGATCTAGTTTTCTAAACCTTTCTCACCTTAAGGGTGTGCACTATATATTATTCCTCCTATATGGTGGGATTTAAAATCCTATCATACAATTATCAATATGTGCGTGGAGTATCCTAGGTATTTTGTATAAGCATATATCTTATGAAATTATAGAAACAAATGTCCAATTATTTGATATAATTCTTATTCTTAATAAATTATGATAAATCCTGTGTTCAATTTAAATTTTAAAAAAGAACTATATCACCATTATTATTTTGACTATAATTCGACCAAATTTTAAGAAGATGGAAGCATTTTTTTTTTTTTTTGGCTGTGGAATGAAATTCATTTATAAATGGAAAGTGAAAGAGTACTGTAACAATAATCACATATAATGTTGGCTGTGTGTGTATTAGACAATAAAGGCCATACCTCTAATACTCATTTAGTTTATTATTTTTATTACAATTATTATTATTATTTTTTTTATTATCATAAGTGTGAGTTTTGAAATTTAGATGAAGTAGTTCATAAAAAAAGAAATAGTTAATGCATGAACTAATCCAAATTTGTGAATAAAATTTTTTATTTAAAAAACTCATTTTCATTACACTAAATTTAATGCTATATAATCATTGAAAATTTCTCTACTTCCATATATATTATATAATTATGAAAATCTGAGTCAAGAAAATGCAAAATAAGAAGCAACTAGAGAGAATTAATGGAATCTTTCATTGATCAGTAAAGTGTTTTTCAATCATTCATTTTGTGTGAAGCAAGACACTATATATAGTCTGTTACAAGAGAAAGAATAGACTAATAGCTGGCTCTTTCTTATTGGATGAGAAACAGCTGAGGTGGCAAGTTAGTTATAGCTCAAATAAGTGACCAACAGATCAAGGCTTCAGCTTCTTATATATGCACATATAATATAAGTCAGTTCAACAAATTAGAAGGAGATCTTACACATAATTTTGTGTGAGAACTCACATTTGTATAGATGTTTTAGTAATTTATAACTATATAAATTTGGATGTTCACACTTTATTTGCAGATATCCTATTGGTGATACTTTAATATATCTAAATTATATAAAAGATTAGAGTGATTAAGTGAAAACTCTTTTATATTATTTGTGGGATCCTACTAATGATAATTATATATATATATATATATCTAAATTAGAGCATTTTTCTTTGTATTGTTCGACTCTCATTATATATTTATTAATATATGTGAAAAATTCTTTTTCGACTACGAAAAATATATACTATTGTACGGTTGCAATAAATTTTCAACTATCATATAATTAAATTACAAAATAGTACACATTTTATACAAATACTCTCCTTGCACACATAACCTAACCATCACTCACATTGGACACTAATTCGTGATATAACATGCAAGAAAATTCTCACACGTTCTAGGACCGTAAACCACATCTACATGGCCAACATTTTTCTTTGCGCAGAAAAAAAAATGATATAGTATGTCAGTGATGTATTTGGTGATTAGATTTACTGAATTTTCAAATTTATCTTAAGAAGATATTCATTGCAAGGAAAGTACTGTCATTACAAGAAAATGAAACTTTTGCCGATATACATCTGTCTGCAAATAAGATTCAATGCATTTAGTATATTATACACTGCCTCTCTTAAATTCCCACTGCTAGATGCAACAAACTTGATGTACCCAGCTTTCCAATTATTTTCATGAACATAGTCAGTCATCACCAATAAATTTTCTAACCTAAAAACCTTGACAAAACAAGTCAACAATCTCTTATCATGTCAATAGAAGTGTGATATATTATATCACCTCTTAATACAAATAGTTATATACTTTCTCATTTATTAATGTGAATTTTTATCATGCTAATTTATAAATTTATATGGTTAGATTTCTCCTTTTATTATAATAGTAGTTATGGAAGTAAATATCTTTTTTTTAAACAATATAAAAGTAAATATTTGTACTAGATAAATAATAATTAATTTTGATAAATTTTTGACTAGTTTGATAAATGATCTATTACATAGTAGTAAACACAAAAGGGTGATCAGAATCATGAAAAATTATTCATTAGGTTGGTCGACATAAACTGATAAACTTGAATCATAAAATATTATAAATTTAATATACTATTTAAAGAAAAACTTACCGTCAATGAAACTTGAATTTCCGCAATCAAAATAAAAAAGAAAATGGAAATTAACAGGGATGAATGATGGTGAAGTAGCTGATGGAATTTAATTAATTATTTAATATTAAAAATTCCATTTTTATAATTTGGTATTACTTCCAAAATTTCACTAATTTATTATCATAAAAAAAAGAGCCATAATTTTTATCACTCGTTTCTCTTGCTTTGTCTGCCCGTCACGGGTGTTAGTGGGGTTTGAGCCTATACAGTTAGATCAATGCTGTGGAGTCATGAATTGCTTGTGATCACGTTGACAACCATTAGCTGAACTTTTTGAAGATTTTTCTTAAGAAGATGTGACCAGGAAATACATTCGCACGGCGACGTGCATCATACATGCCGAGGTAATAACCTTGCCATTGTCACGCATACTGAGGATGAGCAGACGTTATTTTGATAGGACAACTGCACGGTATATTGCAATTAATAAATATATTTGTGACAAGATTATTGATAATTAGAGATGGCAAAATGCAAGTTTAGACTGCATTTGATACAGACCTGTATTGGATCCTTTGATTTTTCTATGGGTCTAGACCCTATCCATACCCTCAAATTAATTTGAGGGTCTGGCTCCATACCCGACCCGTACATTTAGCGAGTTTATTTAGACCTGCATTAGACCCGAATTTGATAGGGGTTATATTCGAGTTGATCAGGTCAAACCCAAATTTCATCGGGTTGATCCGGTCAAATTTGGGTTGACCTGAATTTTTTTTATAATATTCCAAATTTTTCTTAAAAATATTTTTATGGACTAAGAAATTCAATAGGTCCAAGATTCCAACTTGATTTTTTAAGAGATTTTTTTTTTAAGCTTAATTGTATTTATCAGAACCACTGTGATGGACATTATGGTACGACCTGGACCACAGACATCTATTCAAAGGACTTCTCTGCAATTTACCCACTCACACAGAGGGGTCTGATGGAAATTGTTAGCATTACTACGGACAACACTCGAATTTGCACTCTTTCATATGAACCGCAATTTTTTCTACTAAATCAAAACAAACTAATTTCACATCATATAATTCATTCAATAATCTTCTTACTAGATTTTACAAAAAGCAACATGCCATAATCAAAATCAAATATAGAATAACATTAAAAGTTAAAATTTACCCTTAATTTACATCCCAAAATAACAAAATATATATATATAAAATAAAATCAAGATGATGATGGCTTTTCTTCATCTTGTTTATGATATATTTTTTTCTTCGAAACACCACCTAATAGAACAAATTAAGTAAAAAATTAAAAATTAAATTGATGACTACGAATAATATACCTAATATAATTCAATTTATAACTATTATACCTTGAAGTGGAGCCCATATCCAATTTTATGCACACATCAATGCTTCCAATGTGTTTGAATATAATCTCCTACGATGTAAACTCATGAATCTACCTCTAATACTAAAAGCGGACTCAGAAGCCACCGTAGACATAGAAATGACTATGATGTCTTTGGCAGTTTTAGCCAAAACTAGGTATTTCCCTTTGCTTCCTTTTGACATCACATTCTCTTTAGAAAGGTCACAATAATCTGCTATCACTAGTTTTTAAAGATCAAATCAAACCCTAAAAAGGACAACAAAAAGAAAGAAACTTTAGAGACTAAATAAAACACAATGAAGAAAAACCAAATGAGAGAGGTGTGACTTTTTCCAAAATCATCAATCTATGTTTTAACTATGGGAAGAAGAATTCCATTAAATGGTGATGATGATTTTCAGCTAATACATCCTGTGTTAACATTGACATTAATAGTTGCAGGCATGGCTGCCACCATTAGTATGATCATGGTTTTATGTATACGGCGAAAATCATCATCACCACAATCACCTAATACATTATCAACATCTTCTCCTGAGTTTAAAACATCAGAGGTTGCATCGTTAGGATTGTAGATTGACAATCCTCAACAACAACCGGCTATGACAAGTGGTGAGACAACAACAATAGCACCACCCACCACACAAGCCACATCAACACTAGAGTCACAAGATAAAACAGAAAATGATGGGCTGCAAAATAAAGGATTGCCGCTACCATTGGCTATGATGACATTGAAAGAGTCATAATCTAGCAATAACTTGACAATCTCTAATGCAGGTAAATGATAATTTATATAGTGAAAAATACCAAAAATAACCATTATAAAAGGTAAAAATTCGTTTATAACCCTTCAATTTCAAAATTTCATTTCTAACCTCTCAAACAAACTAATTGCCTTGAATACCCAAGTTACTCATTTTACCCTTAAGTGCAATTTGACCCATATACCCTTAAAGCCTCAGAAGCGAAATTACCAAAATGCCCTCATATATATTGAGGCCACAAAACACAATCAGTCACCCAAATCAAATCTCCACCATTTCAAATTTCGACCATTTTCATCAAACCTTCACGACCCGGTTTTCGATCCGAGAGCAGTCGCCCCCGACCGGTCATCTCCGGCCTTGTCGCACCATTGCCGACCTTTGCGACATCCTCAGACCACCGAAGAGCTTGTCTGCCACCTCTATTGCCGAAGGTACGCAACGTTCATACCCATTTTAATCTTTCTTTGAATTCTTTTTTTTTTTTTTTTTTTTTTTTGTATTTTGGATGTTGGAGTAGTTTAGTATGGTTGGTTTTACCTGATTTGGATGGATTGGGATGAGAATGAGTGTTTTTAGTGATGTATGTTGTCGAGGAAGACGAAGTGTGGGAACCAGGTCTTTCGATTCCAGAACGAAAAACTCGTGTTTTGTGAGGCCACAAAAAATGATTTTTTCATTAAAACACGACTAGATGAATAACCGTGTTTTGTGGATGCCTAAAACACGGGTTTTTTCCAAAATCGTGTTTTGTGGATCCATAAAACACGGTTTCAGTGAAACATCGAGTTTAATGTTCCCCCACAAAATACGTATATTCCAAAACTGTGTTTTGAGGCTGATTAAACCACGGTTTTCAAAATCGTCCGTGTTTTAGCACCGTTCACATAAACCTAGTTTTCCATCGAAATTGTGTTTGGTGGATACACAAAACATGGTTTCTGAAAAAAAAAAAAAAAAAAAAAACTGTGTTTTGTGCTCAAGAATAACACGAAAATGCTAGAGACTGTGTTTTAAGCACCCTTGAAACCCAATTTTTTGGTGGATCGTGTTATATGGCAGGCATAAAAGACGGACTTTTTGTAAAAATCGTGTTTAAGGCCACCCTAAAACACGATTTTAAGAATTACCGTGTTTTATTGTATGTCCAATAAAACACGGTTTTTTTTCAAAAATCGAGTTTAATGTGTCCTTAAAACACGATTTCAGCAATTACCGTGTTTTAGTTCCACAGAAACCGGGTTTAATGCGCCCTTAAAACGCGAAAAACCGAGAACCGTGTTTTATAGGTCCACAAAACCCGGGTTCTGTTGTAATTTTTTTGAATTTATTATTATTAATATTTTCTTGGAAAATAAGGGAATTAAATTATAAATTTAATTAAATTAGAAAATTTAAATGTAATTAATTAAAATAAGAATATTAAATCAATGTGATTAAAATAATAAATTCAAATAAAATCAAATAAATGAAATATAAAGTAAAAATAAAAAAATAAGATGAAATTAATCAAATAAATTTTGAATTTGATTTAATGTAATTGCGTAATATGTTAATTTTATTTGTTAATTAAAATTAGTTTTATAAATGAATGAAAATATTTAGTAATTAAGTCTTATTAAAGTAAACTATTAATTAAATTAATTAATTCTAATTATTTTTGTTGGTTTTGTACAGATGCAGGTCAATTATAAGTGGAGTACACAAGTTATTCCCTTGAGATGACGTTAAGCACACACTGTAGTTTCAAAGAAATTGCTGGTCTAAAAGCAGCTCTTGAAAAAAGAGAACTTCTTAAGCAGTTCTTAGGTGAGACCCCATTCAGATATTACGTAGAGATAGCTCACAATCAGTTGTTGGTTTGCCCCTTGATTGCAACTATTCTTGCTAGAGAGTTGGAAATTCCTCGTGCTAGGCCCGATGAGATGTGGTTTGAAATTGGAGGGCAACCATATAGGTTTGGAAAGCAAGAGTTCTTATTGGTAACAGGGTTGCCATTCGGGCATATTGACGTAAATACTATTAAGGCACGACAAAATGACAAGAATAGTCTTCTATGGTGACTTTTCAAAGGAATTCCACCGCTAGTGAAAGCTATTGTCCTCATGCTCAAGTCATGGGTGAATTTAAATGTCGAGGACACCTTCAAGTTGGCTAATTTAGTCATAGCTTTTCAACTATTTTACGGCCTAGATGAGCGCCAAGGGGTGGATAAGGTGTTGTGGGTCATGATAGAGGACACAAAAGCATGGAATGCGTTCCCTTGGGGTACAATGTCATATAGTATACTTCTCAACCACCTTCGACAGGTGATTACTGAGGAACGACTTGTAAATGGACGGATGGTTAATGCGTATAGGTTTGTTTGGGCATTCCAGGTATAACCCTTAGTATATGCTATTTATTATTAAGGAAAATTGTTCTTTGTCTATATGGATATTTATTTATTTATATTTTAATGATATGTTTGTTTTTTGTTTAATATGTATTACAGTGGTGGCTTGTTGAAATGTTCTCATATTTAGATGACAAGGTAGGGAACAGAATAGCAGGTGATCCTGATTTGCCAAGGTTTAGGAATTGACATTGTAATAAGAGGATCAGAAGGAATTTAGCAAGATGGACGAGTGAGCTTCACCTTGTTAATGTCTACCCTATCTTAACCTAAATTTGTTTCCATTTGTTTGCTATCTATGGGTGCAATATATTAACTATATATATATATATATGTATTGTAGTGTATTGCAGCGAGGAGGATTCTTGTGCCCACCGACGATGAGAGAGAGACGGATTATTGGAAGTCCTTCAACCCCCGACATTTGGTTGGAGAGAAAGTGTGGAAATGCGGCAACGGAGGGGGTGAAGATGATGATAATGATGATGATGATGATGATGATGATGTTTCAAGTGATACTGGTGTTGAGGGTGATGCTGCTGATGATGAGCAAGCAGCAGGTGAGGAAGAAGAGGAAGAGGATGAGGATGAAGAGAGGGAGCCGAGGATAAAAAGTACGCATGATGTACGGTTATCTCCTAGATCGTCTCGCCCTTAGGTAAAAAGATGAGATTATTAATTTAATTATATTTTAAATTTAGGTGTACGTAATTTATTATTTTAATTTATCTTATTTTAAATGTAATTTATATGATGTATATATATGTATATTGATTCAATTATTTGCAGGAGTCTCAGACGAATGTTGGCAAGATAATGAAGCTATTGGAGAATATTATTGGGATGCAGCAGACACAAGAAAAATTATTGCGTAATATGGATAAAAGGCTAAAAAGGGTTGAAGACCGACTAAAAATTAGTGGGCATGTGGATGATGATGTTATTGAAAGCTCTATCCGGGTTCAAGATGATGACTTGCACTTCCATGATGATAGAATAGGGAGTGATCATCACAGTTTCCAGCAGAACGAGGAACAGGGCCACCACGAACACATGCATGAGTCAGCACGTCATGAGTCCGAGGGTGATCATGACATTGATGATCAGGGTAAAGACCCATCCATCCATATCTATGACTCAGAAGTAGGGAAGGATCATCACATTGCTGACCAAGAGCAGGACCCGCCCATCCACATCCAGGAGTCAGAGGGGGATATTGACATTGGTGATGTTCAGGTAAAAGTTGTATTTATTTGATGTCCTAGTTTTACGCATTGATTTAAAAGTGTGATTTAAAATTGTGAATATCTTTAAATTTCAGGGAAAGATTATCCATGAACGAGGCAAGCGAAAGATTAAGCCATCGGTATCTTGCAGGATGCCATACATTGATCCTCTACAACCGAAAAAAAAAAAAAAAAAAAAAAGTCAAAGAAAGTGGTGGAGCCTGTGGTGGAGCTAGGAGCGGAGACTGTACCCGATGTGTACACGATGTACAGAGCTTCTTCTTTAAACCTTCGGTATGAATAAAAAACATTATTACGTTTTGTAATCTGATTACTAATTTAACAAAATATTTTATAATTCCTTTTTTTTTTTTTTTTCGTTTAGGCGCATTATTGATGGTTATCTGGTACCATGCACCCCAGATATGCTTCGTACCATTGAGGATGTTAAAGAGTGGTTGACAGGGATTCATATTGATGGCTATTTGAGTTGCTTACGAAAGAAAGGGAAGATTTACGGGTGGTGGGACGAGGTTAATGATTGTAGATACGCAGTCCACGAGACAAACTTTTTTGTAAGTGTTTACTGTTCTGTTTTATATTCATTGTTTGCATATTTATTTAATTGTTTGCAGTATAACATGTTTAATTTTTTGTTGTTTCAGGCAAATTTAGTGCATGTTTTCGATGCTACATACATCACACAGAACATTGAGTTTGATCCGTCTACGGCTGTTGTGGCAGATTCTTGGAAAAATTGTGCTACCGGCATGGGAGACGCAAAAATGCCTTGGAAATCTATTGAAAATATAAGTTTCTGATGATAGATTTTTTTTAATTGATCATTAACAGTTATGCTATACTAATAACGTTTCCAAAATGCAGGTGTTGATCCCCTGTTCTTTGTCGCAGATGCATTGGGTCCTTTGTAAAGTGTGCCTGACAGAGAAGAAGATAGTGGTGTATGATTCCATGAAATCAATAGACTTCAACTAATGGAAGCAGATCCTTCAGCCACTTGCATATTTTATACCGATTATCTTGCGGTCGATTGGATTTTATGAGCAAAGCGAAGCATTTACACCACCGTGGAGAAAATATGGTATGTGGAGCGTGTCAATATGGCAAATGTGCCTCAATAAGCTTATGGGTAACTGTTATATTTGTTTAAAGCCCTAAATTCATTATATAAATCTTTTATTGTTTCATCTAACTTCTTTTTCTATTAATATAGGAATAGTTGTGGAGCCTATTGCACGATGTTTATCCACGACCTTTTAAAGTTCTAGGAGCATGAATGGAAGTCTCACCATAGTTTAGAAGACACTCGTAGAATAAGGAGAGATATGGCATACGATGTATATATGTTTTCTACACCAGAATACAAAATAGATGATTGTGGTTTGTGGACATTAGACAAAGAAGGCAATGTAATATATGATTGAAATGCAAACCAATTTGAAGCAATGAATTTAGTTACATTTATAGGTTTGAGGGGTAGTCCTATTTGAAAACATGTTTGTGATTGATTGTGGAAAGAAAATAGGGCCTAGGGCCCAAAAGTTGAGAAAATTGTTTGCCATAGAAGTATACAGGTTTTCTATGAAAATTTTGCAGGGTGGGATTTGTAGAAAAATAGCCATCATGCTGCTGAAATTTGTATAAAATCGGTTTTCTAAATTAAAAGGGAAAATCAAATTGAAAATCCAAAAACCGGGTTATATAACATCATAAAAGACGGTTTCGTGTTCAAAACAGAAAGAAAACACAGTTTACATTAAATAAAAAAACCTGGTCACGTTGGATAATAAAACACGGTATCGTGTTATGATGGGTCATAAGATGTGGATTTTTCAAACACAGTAATTGTGTTATAAGATAACATAAAACACGGTTTCGTGTTTAAAAGGATAATAAAACTCGGCTCCTTCGTTGTGGGAAAATAAGGCAAAGGTCAAACCGGGTTATATGCTACCATAAACTATGACTTCGTTTTTTAATGTACAATATAACCCGGTTTTTTCAAAATTAGCCGGTTTACATGATGACATAAAACCGGGCTCCGTTTTTAAAGATGTCATAAAACCCGTTTACATAATTTTTGTGTTATTTTTTCTTAATTTCATGATGCTTTTTTTGTTCTCGTAATTGAAAACTTTCCAAAATCCGTAAAATTTAAATTAAAAACGACTTTCGTACTACATTATACACAACTTTAATTGTTCAATCAAACTTGTGTGTGATTACATCTTCCACTACCACATAAAGGTTATGCCATGATACTTCACATTGTAATCATGTGGGACAATTGATAAGTTATATGGCCAATTGCATTAATTTCATTAAATAGATAACATTTTCAAGTAATTCGAAAATATTAGAAGGCAAAAATTACATAAAAAATTAAAATTATAACAAAAAACCGGTTTATGCGATAGCATAAAAACCAGTTTCGTCTTTTAATTTGTCATACAACCCGGTTTTTTCAAAATTAACCGGTTTACATGATCCTCTAAAACCCGGCTCCGTGTTTAAAGATATCATAAAACCCGGTTACATAATTTTTGTGTTATTTTTCCTTAATTTCATGATGCTTTTTTTGTTCTCGTAATTGAAAACATTCCAAAATCCACAAAATTTAAATTAAAAACGACTTTCGTACTACATTATACATAACTTTAATTGTTCAATCAAGCTTGTATGTGATTCCATCTTACACTACCACATAAAGGTTATGCCATGATACTTCACATTGTAATCATGTGGGACATTTGATAAGTTATATGACCAATTGCGTTAATTTCACTAAATGGATAACATTTTCAAGTCATTTGGAAACGTTAGAAGGGAAAAATTACATAAAAAATAAAATTGGTAACCAAAAACCGGGTTATGAGGAAGCATAAAAATCGATTATGTTTTTATTCAGACATATAACTCGACTTTTTCAAATTAAACCTAGTTACATAACAATCTTTACCTCGGTTCTGTTTTCAAACGTAATGTAAAACCCGATTTCCTTGCTAGCAATGTTTCATTCACACATCACCGAAAAGCAAATCCAGGTTTTGTGAATCTATATAACGCGGTTCCATGTTTAAACGATATACATAACCCGGTTTTTTTGTCTATCAAACGTGTGTAATTCAATAACCGAGTTATATAGAACAATAAACCACATCCTCACTTTTAAAAGGATAATAAAACCCGGTTGTTTAAATCAATCATTAATTTCAATATTTTTAAAAGAACCCGTTTTTTATGTTGTCACAAAACCCGAGTCCGTCTTTAAAGGATATACATAACTCAATTGTTTTGTTTATCAAACTTGAGAAATTCAATAATCGGGTTATACGGTGCAGTAAAACACGTCCCCGCATTTAATGACACAATAAAACCCGCTTTTATAAACCAACAATATTTTGAAACAAACCCAGGTTTTATGTTTTCATAAAACCCAGATCCGTGTTTAAATGATATATATAACCCGATTTTACCGATTTGGTGCAGAAAATGTTAATCTCCATCTTTTTGAATTATCCTCATCTCATGGCATAACCAACCAACAACATTACCATAACACAAAATATTAACAAGGTATAGATCCTAATATCGAGTTTGTAAATAGTTTATTCATTGTTGATTACCACCATTGTCATTGTCACCCGATGGTGGAATGGGGAATCATAGATCACATCGGCGTTGTGTGTGTCCAGTAGCTCCGCAAAGGCGGCATTTTCGAGAGATCTAGTCACGTCCAGAGATCGAAGCCTTTGTTGCAGCTTCTTCATTAATCAGAGCATATCCAGTAGCTTCAGTATTGCTCCCAACACCAGCTGTAGTAGCTGAAATTGGGTTTTCAGCACCTCTTCCAACAGCTTCTGCACTAGTCCTAACACCTCCACCAGTCTCTGCGCTAGTCCCTCTAAAGGCGGATATAGGGGGGTTAGGGCAACAAAGACGGTTGTGTCCCAATTCACCACATTTTCCACATTTTTTCTTATGATGACTTTCCCCAACTGAAGGAATCCGTGTCTCTTTGGGTCTACCTGCTTGTCTTTTTCCTTCAGGTGGTAGTACAATCATACTTTTAACTTCTGTAGGAACATGCCAATCTTGTGGGCCAAGGACAGGATTGATCAGACGTGCATATGCACCTTTGAGCGATTCTTTGCTATAATAATCATCACATAGTGTATAATAGTGAACACCATTAAACCTTATATGTATGACAAAGGTAGAATGTTACTATATGACATTATAAAACAAAAACTAGCAAAATAGATTAATTATACCTTGCAATAGCAATTGCATGATGACATGGTAACTGATCTAGGTCCCAATACCGACAATTGTATGTCCGCACAAATGGCTGAACGAACCCATAGTCTAGTTCATGTTCGACTTCGAACTGGATCGGTTGTTGGATGGCAGTTACCATGGCACTCGTCGATTCATTAGCCATTGAGTTCACATGATCCTTCATAGTTTTGGTAACCGAAGATCTGAGTTTCTCAGCATAACAACATCTATCGTTGTATCATTTCTGCAACATATGTCTCAAAAATTCAAGTGTTGTTGTTATTGGAAACCGACGTGCTTTCATCATACATTTGTTGAGCGACTCTGCAATATTAATGGTCATCATGTCATATCTTCTTTTTGGAGAATATGCATGTGACCATTTTGTCACCCCAATATTAACCAATTTTTCATGCATATTCGGACATACCATTCGAATTTGTTCCAAATATTTATCACAATCATCCCTTGTATAACAATATGCTGCAAGGTAAAACATTTTCATCACATCTAGTTGCTTTCTATAGCTTTGCTTCAAGTTTTGCTTCAAGTGGAAGAAACAGAACACGTGTGGAATTTCAGGGAAAACGATGTTCACCGCATTAGCAATGTTTTTATGACGATCGAATACGATAATCAAATCCGATGGCAAATTATGTGTCCCACCAATACTCTCTCACAATCTACTTAAGAACCACGTCTATGAATTGTCCGACTCTCCATCGCCAAATCCGAAAGCGATAGGATAAATCATCTCTTCTCCATCTTTGCATGCAGCAACAAAAATCACCCATTTATATTCACCTTTCAAATGGTGGCATCAACAGCAATAACCGGTCTGATGTAAGATCGAAAACCTTGAATAGAGGCTCCAAGTGCAAAAAACGAATATAAAAATCGATTGTTTTTATCAATCATAATTGTTGTCACTGTAGTTTGTTTCTTTTAACATGTGCAAATATGAAGAAAGCTGTTGGAATGATTCATCCGCCTTCCCATATGCTAATTTCTTTGCATATTGCAAAGACCTCCAAGCTTTGTTGTACATAATCTTCACGTCATACTGCTCTAACATTTCTGCCATCAAAAGCTGAGGTGTAATACTATCAAGTCCTACATTTTTCTAATATAGTGTTGCTATGACAATAGTCTTCACAGTCCGCCTATGTGACTCGAAGGCGTCTTGACAACATGTGTGTTCCGACACATACTTGTACACATACCACATCGTACCACCCTTTTTGTATCTTGCACGAACCTCAAAACTACAGGTCAAATCCTTACAACTAGCCTCATATCGAACCGTGCAGGAACGTCTAACCTTATGTTGATACTTGGAATTAAGAACACATCTTCCAACAGCCACATTCAGTTCATATTTACTATTGAAAAATGCACCTTTATACAATGTATCACGTCGGATGAAAGTCGACATGGCTGTTGAAGTACCTTCAATTTCGCACTGATCTACACCCGGAACAATCCAATATGGCTGTAAGGGGTTAGTGTCAAATTGTGAACCCGAAAATCTTATTTCTGGATACTCTGTGCTCTCTCCATTGTCATCAATAGCTCCTGTTTCAATGTCATCATCTCTAATTTCCTCATCATCATCTCCACTTTCTGATATTTCATCATCATCATCAAAATCTATGTCCTGATCTTCATCATAACGATCATTACTACCATAATCAATGTTGCACGTTGGACTTGCTGTGGATGTAAATGCAACGACAAAAGCTGAAACTTGATTACTACCACCACAAAAAGCTAAACAATTTTGACCGTCATGCATAGCCGGACTTACAAGTCTATCCACATCTATCCTCACATGCCCTGACTCTGGTATTGAGGTGGTTGTTTATGGAGGGACGATAGGCCTTATAACTTCATAATCTCTCACATTTTTATCAACATAAATCTCTTTGTAATAAACTTTTTTGTCTGAAATCACACCATGGACACTAAGATCGGTCGTGATAGGTATCTTAACTGCAGACATTCCTCTAGCTCGGAGTAAATAATACAAACGGATGTCCCATATTCTTCTATCAATATCAGTCACTGTGTAAATAAAGTCCATCAACCGAGATAAATTGACATCTTTGGGGGCTCCTATCATGAACGTCTCACCTCCAACATAGTTATTTCCATTCCACTCTCCGTTGCATTTTATTATTATCGTCACCTCACTCATTTCTGTAAAATTGAAGCAAAATAATTTATTCTTATCCATACTCTCATAATGTTCAAAAAAAAAAAAATCACTTAATAACCATAAACATTTCAAATTTAAATAAATAATCTTAAATTAAATAAAATTGGGTTTTAATAAATAATATTCAACCGGGTTTTAATGCTCAATAAAACATGAACTCGGGTTTTATTGATTAATAAAACCCGGTTAAGTGTTTTATAGATAAGAGGACTTGGATCTTTTCCTAAACAAATAAAAAACTCCATCTTCAATCACAAACCAACCAAATCCAATAAATAAAATCAAATCTAACCTCATATGACCTAAATTAATACCAAACTTCAAAAAAAAAAAAAAAAAAAACTTCCACTTTTCACTGGGTTTTATAGGTCATTAAAACTCGAAACCGGGTTTTAATACAAAAAAAAACCCGATTTTGGGATTTAGCCCGACAAAACATGGTTGCGAGTTTTAATGCCCCACAAAACCCGATTCCGGGTTTTAAGCCCGCACAAAAACCGGTCGTCGCGGAATCTCAATCACTTTGCGATTTCTTTCTTTTCTTGCAAATCGAATCTTATATTGCATAAAATCACAACAAAAAATCACTCATAAAGCATTTACCAAAGCAATGTAAACAAGAAATTGAAAAACGAATCACTAACAAACACATACCTTTAAACTTGAAGAGAAAAATTTGAGTGTGAGACTTATTGGAGAGAAAGAAGCTTCAATGTGTTCAAAGAGCCTTCAATGGGTGTACAAAACAGGATGAGAAATTTTAAGAGAATGGAAAAAGTGTGATGAAATAACTTATGCAAGCAGTGGACGAAGAATGGAGGAGAAGAAGAAGAAGAAAGGCATTTTCGTCATTTTATCAATGATTGAGTAAGGGCATTTTCTTCATTTTATCATTAGTTGAAGGGAATGTTTGACTTAGGGGTAAAATGGGTAACTTGGTTATAGTATGTAATAAGTTTGTTTGAAAGGTCAAAAAGAATTTTATATAAAATAGTGTCTAGAAATGATATTTTTCTTTTAATCTTGTCTTATTATGAAAAGCTCTCATTTATATATCCTAATTGCTGAAAGTGTGAAACAATAAACCTATTGTATATGTAACCTACAGTAGCATAGAACATAGAACATCTAGAACCTTAAACAAACACAGTGACTAGATAAAACCAATCCCTACTCAAATAAATGCACAAAATTCATGTAACAAAACATAAAATAAAAAGCAACCCAATTCCTTTGTCAACCTAAAATTACTGTAGAGAGTGATGCAATCCAACAAATAAAATCAATCAAATGTCACACACAGATCACAACAAATAAATGACAATCAAATCTTAAAAAAACAAAATACCTAAAAACAAAACTTGAGAGTTGATGTTCGTGTACTTGAGAAACCCCATGTAAAAAAAAATGTAGACGTTTTGGTGGAGAGAAAGATGGAGGTGTTTTGTTGGTCGATGTACTTGAGAAACCCCATAAAAAAAAATCAAAGTACAATAGAGCAATGAGAAATTTAAAGACCTAGAAAAAGAACTGAAAAAGAGAGAGAGAGACGACGGCGACGGCGGCGATATCATAGTTTCAAAGCTGACACGGTGGCAATGGAGAAAGATAGAGATGTTCTGGTGGTCGCGCAGCAGATGACACAGCAGAGAGAGAGAGAGAGAGAAAGTTGAGAGAGTTTCGTTGGTTTTTTTTTTTTTTTTTTGAAAAGGAAACTGGTAGGGGTATATAAATAACGAGTATTTTGTGGGTCTAATGGAGACCCACAGATAAACTTATATCCTACTCGCAATTATGTAGGTTTTTTCAGATCCGATTCTTTTAAGAGTCTTTTCAAAAGCGATTTGGATTTGTACCCGAACCACATCATAACGAGTATGGATAGGGACCCTGTCCATTTTGCTAAGCCTCAGTATGTTATTTTTTATTTTTATTTTCAATATAGGATAAACTTTTTATTATTATTTTTTTATGTGTGAAACTCTTTAATAAATTGAACCTAGATATTTTTTTTTTTTAGCTATTTGGACCCAGATATTTGTATATGTTGCAATGACTCATAACAAATTATTATCAATTAGGGGTGGCAAAATAGGTCGGCATGTTGGGTCGAGCTGGATTCCATTCGATTCGTTTATAGATAAGACCAATTTGATACGAGTTCGTTTAAGAAGCGAGTTGGCGTTTTTGGATTCGATATGAATTCATTTATAAACGAATAACACGATACGATATGATTACTTCGTTTATTACTTGAATCATAAAAGATCAAATCCATTAATCCATCAACTCGTTAGTTCGTTTAACCTATTTAACTTGTTTAATCCGTTTAACTTGTTTAACCTATTTAATTCGTTTAATCATTTAATTCGTTTATCCAAACATGAACAATAGATAAAATCATGGTTTCAACACATATCCAATATTGGATTGAAATTTTGAGGGGAACCATAGCCAAACAAATAAATCTCAAAGTTTTAAATACTTATAACTAAGTTCAATAAAACTTTTATACAGAATAAATCACCAAGTAACAATTCTAGATCAATCAAGCACACCTAATAAAATGATGATATGGTTTTTGGTGAGTAAATTTCTAATACTTAGCTAGATATGCAATCATTTGTTTTGGTTTCATTTTATTACAAAATAAAATGAAAACAAGAATCAAAATATAGAGAACAATAGTTTTAGGAGAGGTGGTGGATCTGGTGGTGGATCTAGTGGTAGAGATGGTGGATTTAATGGTGGGGATGGTGGATATGGTGGTGGAACTGTGGAGAAAGGGTGACTGTGAAAGAAACGGCAACCGTGAGGGAGAAAGGATGGCGACTGTGAGCAAGAAATGACAATAGTAAGGAGGACCCTTTTTAGGAGACGGAGGTGGTAAAGATGGTGGATCTGATGGTGCGGATGGTGGATATGGTGGTGGAGCCATGGAGAAGGGGTGACTGTGAAGGAGAAATGACAATCGTAAGGGAGAAAAGGAGGAAGGGCGGTGACTATGAGGGAGAAGGAGCGATGACCATGAGGAAGAAGGGGAAAAGGGACGACGACGACGATCGTGATAGAGAAAGGGTGGTCATCGTGAAGGAGAGTGTGTGGTGTGATTAGGTGTGGAAAAATGAAAATGAATTTTAAATGGGTTAGGTTTAGGGTTGTGTCATTTGTGTGTGTGTGTATATATGCATAATTACACACTAATCCCTAAATATACTAATATTACGATTTTAGCTCTAATTTAATTATGTCAACCCGCAATTCGTTTAATTAAACCTAATTTGATTCGTTTAATAAACGGGTTAATCGGGTTGACATGATTACGTTATGAATTCATTTAACTTAAACCCACACTCATTTATTTTTCACAAATTTGTGTTGATTCGTCGTGTCGTGATCTATATTGTCACCCTTATTATTAAGTTCCCAATGAACTAAAGGTCAGCACAACGGAAAATAACAAAAAACTCAAGTTTGTCAAAACACATGAAAAACAAACACATGAGTAGTATTATATCTTAATAATATCACCATGTACGTCTGGGCACCTAATTGCCACATATCATGTTTACGTGGGCTAGATTCTTTAATCTCAAACTTAATCAAACTTATCAAATGTCGTGTATTGTTTAAAAAATCGATCGAGTTGGCCGATTTCTCATCGAGAAATCGCCGCTCGACCAGTTTCCGAGTCGAGAACCACTAGATCGGGTGGTTCAACTCGGTTTCTGTGGAAAATCGGTCTAACTCGGGCCGACTTGGCCCTTAGGATAACTTGGCCTAGCTTAGCTTGACTCAGCCTTGGCCTACTCGATCATTTTTTTTTTAAATTTTTTTGCTAAAACAGCATCATTTTGGCACACCACGCCAAAACGACATCGTTTTGGCGTCATAAACTTAAAAATATATGACGCCAAAACGGCATCATTTTGAAGTGCCAAAACAACTCCGTTTTGGCAACATCTATATAACAGATTAAAGGCATTTCTTCTTCAGTTCTTCGATCTTCTGCTTCTGTTCTACAATTCTACTTCTGCCAATCTGCTTTGTCTTGGTTCTGTTGGTGGTGCGTGAGCTCTGCTGCTGTCATCTTCTCGTTGCCATTCGTTGCTCCATCCATCGCAGCTCTATCTTTGTCGTTGCTCCGTCCGTGACCGTAAGTTATTATTATTTTTTTGTTTTTTTTTTTTTTGTTTTTTTTTTCTTTTTTGTTTTTCACATATATTTGTTTAGAGCTGGATGATGAATTGATGATTGATGGATTATACAACCTATATTTGTTTAGGGTTTTGTACATTTATTACATTGATGGAAACATGAGATTTAAATTATTGTGTTATGTGTTTCAAATTTCAAATAATTTTATGATGTTGTGTTCTATACCATTTGCTTTTGTAACAGATGTTAGGTATACTAATATGTACATTTGTAATAAATGTTTGATAATTAATGTTTGCTGTAGAAAAGTTTCCATGCTTAAATAGTTAAAATTTTGCTTAACGATTAGATTATTTTATATTCATCAATTATGGATAATGAATCTTCAGGAGCTTCCGTTACCCTATCTCTCAAACAGAATTCAGGTGATGTTGGATGAGATTATGGGAAGTTGGTTGATCCAAACGTTATGGAAAGAGTGCAGTGTATATTGTGTGGGAAGATTATGTCTGGAGGGATACATAGATTGAAAGAACATGTGGCTCACATATCCGGAAATGTGGTAAATGTCCAAAGGCAAAACTGGAGGATACAAATAGATGTAAGAATGCACCTATGAGTCAAAAAATAAAAAGAGAAATAAGATGATTGAGGAGAAATTGAAGAGAGGAGAAGTAAATATCAATGAATCAGAGGAGATGGAAGAAGTAGAGGTAGGAGGGGTAAGGAAAGAGCCTCATCATCTTGGCCCAATAGACAGATTTACAAGATCTATTAATCTGGAGTTGTCATAAAATTCAAGGAAGTCAATACGACAACAAAACATCAATGAAACACTTTTTAAAGAGAGACTCGATCATGTGCACAAATAGGTAACAACTTGGATGTTTAATAGAGTCGTTCCATGACATGTTGTTGTGAATGATGATTTCATGCGTGTTTGTGAAGCAATTGGTCAGTTTGGACTTGGTTATAGGCCTCCAAATTATTATAAATTTGGGGAGCGATATTTGCTAAATAAGGTGGAAGAAACCAAGTTATTGTTGAAAAGGCAAGAAGAAGAGTGGGCTAAAAATGGATGCTCAATTATGATGGATGCTTGGATGGATAGGAAAAAAAGGAGCATAATGAATTTGTATGTGAATTGCAGGTATAAATTTCATATAATTTATCTACTATACAATATTAGTTACATATTATATTATTTAATTTATGTTTGATTGATATTTGATTATTGCAGGTTAGGAACCACTTTCCTTTCTTTCAAAGAGTATTTTGATGTGGCATACACTACGGAACACATTTTTGAATATGTGAATGCATGCATTGAACAAGTCGGTCCTACAAATGTTGTTCAAGTAGTAACCGACAATGCTAGCAACAATATGGTCGTTGCTAAGATTTTGAAGGAGAAAAGGCCAAATATGTTTTGGACCTCATGTGCTGCTCACACCATCAACCTCATACTTGAAAGTATTGGCAAGCTTTCGAGGTTCAGCAAATATATTGCGCAAGCAAAGCAGCTGACAATATTTATTTATGCTCATCACAAGACTTTGGGAATGATGAGGTCTTTTACAAAAAAGAAGGATACAATGAGGCCAAGAAAGATTAGATTTGTATTCGCGTTCCTTACTTTGCAAAGCTTGATGGATAAAAAAAAATGTTTTGAAGATAATGTTTGGTAGTGAGGAATGAGAGAAGTGCAAATACTCAAAAAGTAAAAAAGGAAATTGGCCTACGAAACTATTATGAGTTTGGTATTTTGGAATGGTGTAGCATGTTGTTTAAAGGTTTTTGTACTTTTGATTAAAGTGTTGAGATTGGTGGATGAGGATCGAAAGCCATCAATGCATTGGTTATATGGAGAATTAAGAAGGGCTAAACAAGAAATTAGAGAGGACTTGAACAACGTGGAAAATAATTATCGACCAATTATTGAAATCATTGATGAAAAAATGAAAAATCGATTAGATTCTCCATTGTATAAGACGACATTTCTATTAAACCCATATTATCACTACAAGGATTCAAGCATTTCCGATGAAACTGAGTTGTTGAATGACTTTATGGAGTGTGTGGAGATTTTTCATCATAGTGATATAGCCTCTCAAGATGTAATTATCATGACTGAATGACCACTGTATCAGATGAATGATGGCCCTTTTGGGAGATCGTTAGCCATTAAAGGATGTGACAGTGATTCTAAGGATTCAAGTAAAAAATCGAACATTCTAATTCATATAAATTGTTTTTAGTTGTTTAACTTGTTTATTAATTCCTATTATGGACTATATTTTTGGCTTTGTATTTATTTATGAAAATATATCTTCAATAACTAGTTCTATATTTGATTATGTTTTATGGTGTAGTTACTTGGTGGAGCATATTTGGAAGTCACACACCTAACATGCTTAAAATGACAAAAAAGATTCTTTCATTGACAACCAGTTCATCGGGATGTGAAAGAAATTAGAGTAATTTTGAATGGATAAGTGCAAATGTGCAATATCCATAACTTGTTTTTAATGTTTTAAATTTTAATTATTTACTTATTTATTCAATTTTAATTTTCATATCTTATATAGATACATTTGAAGAAAAGAAATAGATTGAATACAGATCGATTGAACAATCTGGTTTTTGTTAATTTCAATTCACAATTATCAAGTAAAATGAACAAATAGGTTGAGAAGAATGTTGATGTGCTACTAGCAGCTAATGTTAATGTTGCTGATGCACAAGGATGACTTGTTCTAGGAGGTGATGATGATGATGAAGCAGGGACCGGTTTGGAGCGACCAAGGTACCTTGATGAAGATGATTTTGATTCTGGAGAAGAGGAGGAGGAAGAGGAGCAAAGAGAGAGGGGGGGAGAAGAATATTGATGTATAGTTTGAGTTCAACAATGAACAAGTTATGGAAGACGTTTATGGAGATGATGAAGATTGGTTGCATCTTCCTTCTTGCCCTTAAGATTTTGAGGGCCTTAACTCCTTAACATATTTTCATGAACTTTTCCCTTTGATGGCTATTTTATTCTTGGGTTCTACTATGTTATTATTTACATATTATATATGATGTTGGTTTTGTACTTGTGTTTGAGAATGAAAGAAGAATGAGAGGTTTTAAGTAGTTTAGATGTGATGGATTTTTGAAGTGTTGTTATTTTTGTGTATTACAGATGGGGAATTGTTGAAAAAATAGTTGTTACATTGCCAAAATTTTTAAGGTTGTAATTATGTAATTATGTTAAAGTGGCTTTGGAGGTTGCATGAGATAGATTTTAAAAGTTTTTGTGGTCATATGATTATATTTTTATTATACAAAAATTTTTAAATTTTATTTTTTACAAGTTTGACCGGGTTTGATCGTGAGTCAACGGGTTGACCGTTGACTGACGGTCAAACCGAGTACTAGTCGAGTACTCTCCGAGTTGCCGAGTACTCGCTGCTCACTACCTCACCGGTTGAGTTGCGAGTAGTGAGTTTTGGAACACTTCCACATGACAAGCATAAGTTGTCCTTGTTTGTGATATATAATCATCAAAATATGTATTGTCTTAGTAGTTCGTAGCTAGCACCGTTTGTTAGTACACTAGCTGCCTTATATCAACGGTTTGGTATGGTTCTATACCCAAGACAATCAAAATAAAATGTTCCTTCACTTTTATGTATGGGTTGTCCCCCCTTGATATTTGATGGGAGAAAATCATCATTAATTGTACTTACTAACAACCAACAACTATATTCTCCCTTCGCATGTGAACTTAATAATAAGTAGGAATTCAAACGAATTAAAAGAATAACTCAATGGAAAACAATAAAAAAAACTAATCAACTCCTATTCGACCAACAATCCAACAAATAGCGAGTCCTTAACTATTCGATGAGTATTCGATTTGATTGTTAGTCAACGAATTACAGTCAAATCTGATCAAATATGTAAAAAAAAAAAAAAAATTCCATCAGGTCAAAATACTATCACATGAACCTAAAATGTAACAAATTAATGAAATCACTCTCATTAATTTACCCAAAAAAATAATAAATTACATAAGATAAAGAAAATAACAAACCATTAACATATTAATAATTAATATAAAGCAATTTCCATACCATCAGTACCATTTTTTATTCCAGGTCCAATACAAGTGAATGATATTAGGTATACTTAAAAAGTATAAAATAAATATTATTCTTAAAAATTTAATATTAATTGGCTAGATTACTTTGCAAAAACTAACTTGAATATTTTATTTTAAGGTTAATCCCTTTTTCCCTCTTGTAGTTTGAATTATTATTCAAAATCCATCTTATTGGAATTTTGAGTATTAATTCAAATTACAAGGTTTATATAAAAAACGAAAAAAAAAAAAATCAAACTAGAGGGTGGAAAACATTTTTCTTTTAAAAAATATTTAAGTATTTTTACTTTCCAAAAAAAATATTTAAGTATTTTTAAGCAAATTTTATTTGATCTAAAATTTTAAAAATAACTTTATTCTTTTAAAATGGATTTAAAATGAATTTATTTTTATTTTATTGGAATGATATAACACATAATTATTTTTTAATCCAATCACATATAATATATTAAATAAGGGACAATACTATATTTAATTCAATCTCATATTACATGAAACAAATTATACTATTAGTTTATTTAATTCAATTTTGTCAATAAATTTTTATTAAAATTATCAAATCCAATTTTATATACCAAATGGAGTTTTAGAATAAAAGTATCTAAATTTATATCTAAATAATATATTACATAATATAGTATTGATAATTTATATACCAAATCATTCGTACATAACTCCAATCACTACACAAGGAGAGAAATCACTACACAAAGAGAGAAATCGATAATGTTTTTGTTTTTGGAATGTTCCACCATGGACAAAAAATGTAATTTCAAAATGAACAAAGTAATAAATAGCCACGTCAATTATCCATGTATACAGGTGTGGAACACACACAACGACAACAACCTCCAAAAATAAATAAATAAACTAAAAAAAAAAAAAAAAAAACACAGTGAGCGACAAAGAGCCGCTGTTTTCCAAATTAAGACCAAACCTCAATGGACTCTCTCTAGATAAAGAAGAAGAAGATAATTTATATATATGTATATAATTGGGTAAATGTTTAAATTGTGCGTACAAGCACAATGTTAGATGATACATCATCTTAGTTTTCATCATGTAGGTACCAACTTTGATGAATTGTTTTTTCTTAATTTTTTAAATGTTGAGGTAATTTTTTTTTTTTTTTAAACAATCACTTAAAATAAAAAAAAGTGATTGTTATACTGATTTAATATAATTTAACATTTGTTATATACATATCATAATCTATATAAAATACCAATTTTTTCAAATATTATTATATTAAAATAAATAAAAAATTAATAGTAACAAAACTATTATAATGCCATAAAAAAAAAACTATTATAATAAAATAATCTATAAAAATAGAAAAAGAGTAAAGAGGGACATTAAATAGAGTAGAAGATGTTAACCCAAAGGTGGGGTCAGGAAGTGAAAGAGAACTTAACCATGGATTAGAACTAGAGTTAAAAAAGACAAGTAGTTGGGAAGAGATAACCACAAAGCCTAGATTTTTTATTATAAACGATCATCGCTGCTCATATTCATCAATCATCCTCATCTCCATTTCCATTTCTCTTCACACCAATTTCCATTGCAAATATTCAACAGCAATTTTATTTTATTTAAGCACCTTTCAACACAATCACTTTTTTCAAATCTTTCTTTCTTTTTAATTATTAAATGGTAAAGCAGCTTAAGGAACTGCTGCTGCTGCATTCTCTTTATAGTTTCCTCTCTTTCTCTCTCTAGTTTCCAGATAAAACCCGTCATGGCTCTGCAGCTCTTGGAGACTCTCAAAAGCTCTCTCAGTTCATGAATGGTGACGGTGACAAGCAGCGAGAGAAGTGACCACGGCGACGACGAGCGACAGACGACGAGAAACTGGCGAGTCGGCGGCACTGAACGCGAACGGCAGGGTTAGGGTTTCAAAATCGAAAGGGTTGGTGCTCTGTTTTTAACTTTTTAACTTCATTTTTTAATTTTTAATTTTTAAATTACTGAACACTTTGGTCCAAGACAGTTGAAAAACAAAACGAGGCTCTGCTCTGCGGTTAGGCGCCGCGGAGTCCCGAGTTGACCGAGTTGGGTCGAGGTGCCGGCGAGTAGAACCCTCGATTTGGGGTTCTCTGAGCGGTAAAACCACGATTACCAGTACTCGACGAGTAGTCAGACCTACTCATCGAGTTTTACAATACTTGCGACTGTATTATAGTAAGCAAGACTTTATATATGTCCCAAATCGTGAGGCAAGTTGGTCATACCAGACATGGTATGAACTGCAGATATCGAGATCTTATCGTTTAGTTTAAAGAGCTAGGGTCACTTACCTATACAGGTAGTTCTTTTTGGAAAATCAATGTACTTGCAATAATTTTACGACTTATTCTTTTTCCATTGTTTTGTTTTTGACTCTTTTACGACGCCAACACTAAAAGACTTCAAATATGAATTAAATGGTCTGAAATAAACGATCATCATTACTTTTTAATTATTTTTTGCTTAAGCAAAACATAGATTGATTAGTCCCATTTTTTGTCACTACTTTTCATTTTTCGAGTCACCATTTTTTTCTACTACTTAATAGTAACTTAAAATAGCAGCTACTGGAAGGCAAAACACACAACTAAGGAAGCAAATATTCTACTTTTTTTTTTTTTAGATACCATATGATGGAGCCATTTAAATATGAGATATTATCTCCTAAAAAAAAGAGATATTATTAAACTAAATGAATGTAATTTACCATCAAATAACAGTGGGAGTTAATGAAAACCAATATACTTAGTTACAGTGTAAATGTAATGCTTTTCACAAGTTACAGGCAGGACATTTTTTTTTTTTTTAAAATACTAACCATACATAAGGACCATTTACTTTACCTTTATTACATTATTATACTTATGAGTAACACTAGAGTTTTACATTTTTTAAAAGCAAAAGCAATGATGCTAATTAGTTAAAAAAAAAAAAAAAGTAAGATGGCGATTGGATGTATTTTTTAAAATGATTTTTTAATTTTTAAAAATAAAAAATGAGAGTAAATTGTTTGGTTATATGTTTTGTAAAATGTATTTTTAAAAATGGAAAATATCTTTTCATAAATTATGATTGAAAAATGAAAAATAAATTTTTTATATTTTCATTATTTTCAAAATAAATTATTACTTTTCTATTTAAACAATTATTTTTCATTTTTTGAAACTAAAAACACCTATGTTACTTATTTTTAAAAACAATACCAAATATATTTATATCATCTTTTATTTTTGAAAATAATTTTTAGGATATACTACTTAACATATTACATTTTTAAAAATATTACTTTTAAAACATTGTTTTCATTTTTAAAAATAGTTTTGATTTTAAACGCACCCTAAGCCTGCTAATGATACCAGTTCATCCACATAAATTTGATAGATACCAACGTCGGCAAAAAAGAATTGATAGATACCAGAGTCACGTGTAGTAGGACCTCGTAACTATTTCCTCGAATGTAATTTCCTACGTAAATATTATAAATATGTATACGTATTAGACATTTGAGTGATATCTTGATTAATTTCAAATAATAGAGTACCTGAAATTCAAATGCAGTGGAGTCTACGATTTGATAATGTGTTGATTATTTACTATAAATTTCTTTATATTTATGTGTGTATGTATTTCAATTCACAATAGAAATTAATTCAACTACAGTATGAACACTTAACATATCCACATCGCGTGGAATACACAAAGAAATTGGATCTTTACCAATTCCATGTGAATCATGGACTTTTAAATAATAATTTCTTTTGTTTGATTTATTTAATATAATTACAGTATAATCAGATATTTGTTTATCGATAAATTTATCTGAAAAGTTAACTTTTTGAATGAAAATATTAGTTTTGTTAGTAAATCTTTCCAGTGTGTCAAATATATAAATTCATTCAGTGAATCTTCACTGATATAACGGTAACATAATCAAAGAAATAGGTTTTTCCGTTTTAGAAAATATTAAAAATAAAAATAAAAATAAAAATAAAAATATACACATACACATAATCAAAGACATGGACCCTTTTCGTTTGCCAAGTCTTAGCCCTCATGTCTTATATGGTGTGGGTTTTACACTCTGAAATAATACCCTTCATCAATTTATGTGGATAATCCTTCCACCCTCGTGTGGGTCATTCCTCCACTTTAGTGTGGGTTGATCCTTTAAGTACAGGAGCAATTTGTTGAACCGTGTCACTAATGTTTCATCTTGGTTCGTCATCTTGATAGTTTTTTGGATTAGTCTCAATATATATATATATATATATATATATATTTAAAAAAAGGACATGGACCCTTGACCACTTCATTTGAATCGTGGAGTTGTATCATAATAATATAATAAAATCACTTTTTTTAGTTATTGCTATATATGCAATGTGATTTTTTATTCAAATTAGAAGTACATTTAACTCTAATTATCTTTACCATGATATTCTTAGAATGGAACTTTATTTATAATTAAGGTAGACATCACATGCCATTTAAATCTCTTCTAAACGTATGAAAATTTTCATCCATAGGTACCCACTTTCTTAACATGTTTACCGAGATTTTACACCGACTCTTAGTTGAATATTGTTTCTATA